>CM028129.1:288220000-288722500 GCA_016271365.2 Neoceratodus forsteri
CAAGTTGTTCAGCACGGAAATATCTACAAAATGAGTGGTGTTTTACTTATTGATGCATTTTAGATTTTTTGATAATTAGCAAAAACAGCAGAAAATGTATATTTGTTATTTTGTTTACAAACAAATGTAAATAACTTTAAAACGAAAAACGATAGCATGGTACTGTGAGCACAAAGTTTATTCGGCACAGAAATATATACAAAATGAGTGGTGTTTCATTCATAGATACTTTTTATTTTTTTCAGAATTAGTGAAAAACAGAAATTTCAATTTTTGTGCACTTTTTCATCAAACAAATGCAAATAACTTAACCAAAAATGATAGTATGGTACTTTGAGCACAAAAGTTGTTCAGCATAAAAATATCTACAAAATGAGAGGCGACTCATTTCTAGATTCCTTTTAGATTTTTTATAATCAGCAAAATATGGCAGAAAATTCAATTTGTACTAACCAATGCCCCCTACAAAAGCAAAAAGAAAAAATAATTGCATAAATGGAATATGCAATGGAAAACTAGTGTAATAAATGATTTATCTGCACTCTAGCAGTTTGACCTCAGGCACCTCACTCATGAGATTTCCCCTAGGTCAAACTGCTCTTGTGCAGATAAATCATTTATTACACTTGCATCCATTGCATATCCCATATGTATCATACATACATATATATCATACACACACACACACACACACACACACACACATATATACCACACACACCCATATACACATACACACAAACTATGATAACCAAATGTATTCAGTTGCACACTAGACATCAATATAATAACCTTTCTGCATCTATCTGAAGGACCTATACCAATACCTATCCCTAGGAGGGGAGGCAGGGATAGGTACTGGTAATCAGATGACAACATATTAGAAGAAAGGATAATTACTTACTGTAACTACAGAGCTTATTTATTTCAAATGTTTCATCAGAAAGACATACTGAACTGCTAAGAGCTCATTTCCAGATGCATCCTGGGGGTGAGGGGTAAAGGAGATAATAGTTCAAGAGAAGGAGAAAGTGAAGAGTATTAACAGCATTACAAAAATAGAAGTCATATACAGCAATACAATATATCAAAGTAGCATAGTCATAAACAGGGTAAAGCAAATCAGTACAAAAGGTACATGTAGTACAAAAACTGAGTTTTGATAGGCAGGGGGAAATTACTCGTACAGGTGCAGCAGGGGGAGGAGGGGAGCAACAGGGCCAGGGCCATACTGGTGGTGGTGATAGGAGTCAAAAGGTAAAGGGTCATGGACAGTTGCAAGTGGGAGTAAAGAAGTCACAAAGAAGTGATTCAATGGAGAAAGTAAAAGAGGCAGACAGGATTGACAGGGGAAGGGTGGACCAGAGTTTAGGGAAGTGATATGAGAAAGCAGATTGACCAACCGTAGATTTCCTAGAAGGAACAGAGAGGGAATGTGAAATACTGCTGCGGAGAGGGTGAGAGGAAGAAAGGAGTGATAAAAGAAGGGATGTAAGGTATGAGGGAAGGGAACCAAACCAGAATTAGGATATAAAGGAGGCACAATGGGAAAATGCATACAATCAAGAGAGGGGAGTGAAAGGGCAGAGTATAGAAAGCAGTAGTGGGTATGAAATGAATAGTCCAAGGCAAAACAAAAAAGAGTGAAAGAGGGAGTCCAGTCTGATGTGGGAGGATTTGGGAGCTCCATTGTAGACTGTCACCATAGTCAGAAAATAGGGAAGCTGGCCCAGTGGCATGGAGGGCTGAGACATCATGCCTCATCTCCTGCCATGCTGGCGGCCTGTGTTCGCAGTGTGAGTGGGTCACCGGGGACGGAGAGGATCGAGCATCCAGAGGACAGCTCTCCTCTCCCTGGGAGGGTGGAACTGGAGATTGGCATACGCCTGGCGGCTGGCACACCAATTCCACAGATGGGGGGTGGAGATGAAGCAGACGCCCGGTGTGCCGTGTGTGGAAGTGCGCGTGGCTCGTCCACTGGCGTCATTGCATGTTATGTCCCGCACTTGGGGTTGGAGAGAAAAAAACAAGGAAGAAAACACCGCAGACTGACAGGATGATGCCGGTCCTCCATAGGCGCCGCACCTAGCCAGCTGGCACCTCAAGCAAGAGGTGAGCACCAGTGGATGCCAGGGTGATGGGGCTGGGAGGGCTGGAGGAAGGGGGCTGGTCTGCAGAGAGGAGATAAAGAAAAACCAAAAAAGATAATACGGAGAATCATCTTTAAAACAAACTCTTGGCAGACGGAAAGCAGGACACTCGCTTTTTTCCTGTACAGTTCAAACTTAGGGTGGCGCATATGGTGTATACATCTTCAAGAATATCTTCTCTATAGAGCATCACTCTTTGGTCTTTGACCCAGAGAAACTATTTATTTGAATTTTGGTAACCGGGCGAGTCCACTGAGACGTTGCAGTCCCTTTTTCAGGACTAGGACCCCACTGGAGCTAGAAATTTTGGAGCCAGTGTGCACCAAGCCCATAGGCATGGCACTGCACCTACTGAGAATACAAACAGTAAAGCCATGCCCAAATGCCTCAGTTTTTTTTTGTCAAGGAGAGAAAAAGACAAACATTTAAAATGTCTGAAAAGCTTTTTAAAATTTTAGGAAAATAAAAAAAGAATGGTCTGAAGAAAGAACAGTTACGTAATTACCATAACAGTAGCTCTTGAAGAGAATCTCCTTCATCAGGCCACACCTATGGAACTAAAGCCATCAGGCACTAGGACTACATGGAAACTTTTTACAATCAGTCTACTAGGGGCCGCCCAGGATGGCATCCTACATTGGCTCTTCCTACTGTATATAAACGTGGGCAGCCCCTTCCCTCCCCAGTTCTCCGCCGGAGATGATGCTGAGGACCTCCCTATAGGGAACTAGGAGGGGAGCTATGGCTCTGCTGACCAGGCAAGGCAGCGAACAGCTGGCAAAGCCCTATGGAGAAGGAGCCCTCAGGATGGAAGGGGATGGAAGGTGGGATGGCATGGCCTGATGAAAGAGATTCTTTCGAAGATCTACTGTTACAGTAAGTACGTAACTCTTCTGTCTTCTTAGAGGATCTCTCTTTCATCAGGCCACACCTATGTAACGAGTACTGTCAGAGAAACCGTCTACGTGGCTGGAGCTTACAGGCCTAAGAAAGCAGGCCTTGAAGCACAGCAAGGCCAAAGCCTGCACTTTTCCCTGAGGCAATGTCCAGACTGTAATGTTTAGTGAAGGTGTGGACTACTCCAGGTGGCAGCTGCACAAATCTTAGTAGCAGACATCTCTAAAACAGGCAACAAAAGTAGTCATGCCTCTAGCTGAATGGCCATGAACAACCCCAGAAAGGTTCTTACCACATTTCCTCTAACAAAGTAATGCAGCTGGCCAACCATTTGGACAACCACTGTTTAGAAACAGGGGTGCCCTCTTTCCAGGGGTGAATGAAACAAAAAGCTGCAAGGACTTCCTACAGTCCTTTGTACGGTGTATATAGTACCCGGGTATTCCATGTATAGCCAAAGCATGGAGCAATGCTTCCACTGGATTGGCACTCAGGAAAAAAAACTGGCAGGCGGATGGTTTGATTCAGAGTAAAGTCAGACACCACCTTTGGTAGAAACTTAGGACTGGTATGCAAAGACACCCTGTCTTTGTGAAAAATCAAATAAGGAGGCTCACACATTAGAGTCTGAAGCTCTGAAATTCGTGGAGCAGAAGTAGTAGCAACTAAAAACAACGCTTTCCAAGACAGAAAGCAAAATCAGACAATGCAAGATACGGTCCACAATAACCCTCAGCCTCATGGCAAGGAAAGTGATCCTAATGCTGCTCCTCCTATCTGGGAACGTACATACCAATCTTGGCCCCCCCAACTTCTATCGGACGAGGAGGATGCAAGACTAAAGGTCTAGCCATGACTATTTGCAGCCTCCTTGCCAAATTTGTACAATTCCAAGCCTGGATGGCCCACCATAGTCCTGATATAATCTGACTTACTGACACATGGTTGACAGACAAGATAAAAAGTACCAAAATAGCACTAACAGGATATCAAGCCTTTAGGATTTGCAGGAGGGGCTAGAAAGGAGGTGGTTGTCTCATCTATACTAGGGACTCCCTCCACTGTACGGTTCTCCCCATTACCAGGATGGCTGATGACCACGAACTCCAAGTGGTGAAAGCTCAGGTTGGTCAGCATGGCAAGTCCCTGATGGTAGTCTTTGTATCTACCTTCTAAAAAAGCCAGAGATGGTCTTCCGTGGATCCTGGATGCTGTGGCCACTCTCCCTAAGGACAGTGAATTCATTATCAAAGGTGACTAACAAACTGGGACTGTAATGAATCGACCCTTCAGAGGGACATCATGGCCAGTACCTACCCAACACAATTAGCCACTGAACCCACTAGACGAAACTACAAGTCAGGCAACAATATTCTCCTTGATTGGCTCCTCTCCAACTCCCCCTCACGGATTTCTGAAGTCACAGTGCTACCAAATACCTTCAGCAACCACTCCCCGATCACCTTCTGGTGGTCCAACAAATTCAAAAATAACCCCTCCCCCCATCATAATTGATAGCAGGGTCCTGAAAAAAGGTCAGCTAGGGTCTCTCAAAACAGCCCTCTCTCTATTTGACTGGTCCCCTATCGATGTGATGTCAGACCTAGACCTGGCCCTAAAGTACTTCGTCGATGGGTTCAACAGAATCTGTGATCTTTATTTTCCGGTAAGAAGGAGGAAAGCTCACGGGAACAACAATGGCTGTATTACTGGGGAGCTCCTTGCCAAGATGAAGGAAAGGAACAACCTCTGGAAGAAAGCCAGGTCCACCGGTAAAGTACAGTTATGTAGGAACTTACCGTCACAGCAGATCTTCAAGAAGAGCTCCTGCAGCAGGCTACACCATAAGGGCTATGACACCAGGCACTAGGACTCCACAGAAAACTTCTAGCCAGCAGTACCCAGCTGGGGCCTACTCCTCACGTCGGTCCACCCACCGATGTCACCAGCTGTATAAAGGGGGCAGCCCCAGCCCCACCTCAGTTCACCCACCGGAGACCCGTAGGTTACTTAGCAGGAGAGCTCTTACTTCGAGAAAGAGCTCCTGCAGCAGGCTACACCATAAGGATCAAGTCCCAAGCAGTGTCCCCAGAGGGGACAAAAAGTGAGGCAGGGATATAAACCTCTTAAATATTGGATTTTTGGTATTCATGAAATTAGGCCTTGGAGCACAGCGAGGCCGAATCCTGCTCTCTTTCTGGAAGCAATATCCAGGGTGTAGTGCTTAACAAAGGTATGCATAGAAATCCATGTTGCGGCAGCACATGTCTGCCGTTTAAACATTTTTCATGGCTGTAAAGGATGCAGCCATCCCCCTCGTGGAATGTCTCTTAACCAGTCCCGGTAAGGGTTTTTCATCCTTGTTGTAGATGAAAGTAATGTAACTGGTTAACCATTTAGACATGGTTTGCCTTGCAACTGGTTTCCCCAGAACCCTGGGGGCAAAGGACACAAACAACTGATCGGATTGCTGGGGCAGTTTTGTACGGCTCAAATAATACCGAGGGATCCTATGTACATCTAGAGTGTGAAGAAGGGTCTCCCCTTTATTCAGATACTCAGGGTAGTAAACTGGAAGGGAGATGTCTTGATTCAAGGTTAACTCAGACACCACCTTTGTAAGAAACTTAGGATTAGTGCGCAGAGACACCCTGTCCCTGTGAAAAATTAAATAAGGTTCTTTACACATCAAGGCTTGCAGCTCAGAAACCCTACGAGCTGCAGTGATGGCAACTAAAAATGTTTTCCAAGAGAGAAAACATAAGTCGCAATCTGCAGCCGGTTCGAAGTGAGGTAATGTCAATTTCTCTAGAACAAAAAGTAGGTTCCATGGGGGAACAGGATCCCTAATGGGAGGCTTCATGTGAAGCATGCTCCGAGGGAACGTTCGGGCAAGGTCCAGCTGGGCAATATTCCTACCCTCCACAGGTGCATGATAAGCAGACACAGCACAGGGATGCACCTTTATGGAAGAGTATCTCAGCCCCACATCTGAAGCGATGAGATATTCCCGGACCGATTTCACCAAGCAAGACAGTGGGTCCAGGGAACGTGCAGCTGCCCAGATACAGAAAACTTTCCATTTCATGGCATATGTTGCCTTTTTAGAAGATTTTCTTGCTTCTACAAAGACTTCTGCCACCCTTTGTGAAACCCCATGCCTGGAAATGGCTAAGTCTGCAGGAGCCATGCATGAAGGTGTAGGGACTGAAGGTCCAGGTGAACTAATGTTCCCATGTCTTGAAATAGCAAGCTGAGTAAAACTGGTAGCTGAAAAGGATGTTCCACCGCTAACTGTTGCAAAAGAGTGAACCACATCTGACGCAGCCAGAGAGGAGCTACCAGGATCATTGTGGCACGGTCTGTCTGTAGTTTGAGTAATACCCTCTGTAGAAGGGAAAAAGGTGGGGGGAGGCATATAGGAACCTCCCTGTCCAGCAGAGGGACAATGCGTCTCGCCAGAGAACACCATGCCCCTGATCTGGCAAGCAAAAATTGTGCAGATTTGCATTGCACGGGGATGTGAAGAGGCCCAGCTCTGGAGGTCCCCATCTTTCAAATAGGTTGTCCACCACTTCTTGAAGCAGCTCTCACTCGTGGTTCCTGGATCGCGAGTGGCTGAGCTTGTCTGCCAGGACGTTTTGGACTCCTGGAACATGGACCGCTGTCAGTGCGAGTCCCTGTTCTAGGGCCCAGTACCACACTCATGGCTTCTCTGCACAGAGGGTAGGAGTGTGTCCCTTCCTGCTTGCTGATATAAAAGACCACCAACATGTTGTCGGTCTGGATAAGCAGGGGACCCTGGGAAAGGCGAGTCTGAAAGGCCTGCATAGCATACAGAATCGCCCTCATCTTGAAGATGTTGATGTGCAGGGGTACTTCCATGTCTGACCATGTGCCCAGAGTACGGCGATTCTGAAAATGAGCTCCCCATCCTAGACCCGATGCATCCGTGGTGAGGATCTGGCTCAGTCAGCCTGTTTGGAACAAAACTCCTGAATCCAGTTTGGGTGAAGTCAGCCACCATAACAGCGTTTGTTGGACAAGTCTTCACACTTATCAGGTGTTCGAGACTGTCGGGCGTCTGGTCCCGTTGCACCCTTAAGTTCCACTGAGGAACTCATATGCAAGCGTGCTAACAGTACCGTGGATATGGCCACCGCCATATGTCCTAGGAGCTGTAACATGGTTCTTGCTGGGACTGTATAGGCTGTAGCTACTCTGGAGGCCGGGTCTCTCAGTCGAGTGGCTCTGTCTGGAGGGAGAAAGACCCTTCCCTGTTGGGTATCCAGGATGGCCCCTATGAACTGCAGATGCTGGCAGGGCCAGAGACAGGACTTTGGGAGACTGTTATCCCCAGCTGCTGGAACATTTGAAAAGTGTCTGAGAGGGTGTGGACTAACTGCAGCCTGGTGGGGCAGTTAGGAGCCAATCGTCCAGGTAAGGGTAGACAAAATGGCCCCGTCTGCAAAGAGCAGCTACCACTACTGCTAAGCATTTGGTGAACACCCTTGGGGCCAAGGAGAGACCGAAAGGCAAAGCCCGGAGCTGGTAATGGTTCCCTTGAAAGGCGAACCGAAGATACCTCTTGTGAGCTGGAAACACTGGTATGTGCAAGTAAGCGTTTTGCATGTCTAGAGAGCATAGCCAATCCCCTTGGTGCAGCATAGGTATCAGCCCTGGTAAGGATACCATTGTGAACCTTTTGTATTCGATGTACTGGTTCAGGAAACTCTGGTCCAAATTGGGTCTTAAGTCCCCAGTCTTCTTGGGAACCCAGAAGAAATGGGAGTAATATCCAGTCCCCAGTTGGGAGTGTGGAACAGGCTGTGTCGCTCTTTTTGAGAGAAAGGTCTGTATTTCTCATCTCATGATGGCTATATGGGTGGAAGAGTATTGAGAGGGGATTGGAGGTTTGTCCGGAGGAAATTCTGTAAACTCCAGTGTATGACCCTTTTCAATGATGTCCTTCACCCATGTATCTGTTATTCTGGTCCACCCGTCTAGGTAGAGGGGGAACTGACAACCTACTGCTTCCCCCATTGACTCCGCCGGAGGAGGAGGGGCTGGCAGAAAGTCATGCATGTGTGCCTGGAGTGGGCAGGGAAGATTTTGTATTCCTGGGTCCACTATTCCCTGCTTGTTGTGAGGGTGCCTTACGTTTGAAAGGACCTCGGGGCTGTTGGTTTTTCTACCAGTTGGCACCTTAGCGCCAAAATGGTTTGTGCCTGGGTTGCTGAGGGTCTGCCCGGTACATGTGGTGAACTGACTGGACTGCTTTGCCAGAGTCTTGCAGTTCTGTTATTATCTTTTGTACCTTCTGTCCAAAAAGGACAGACCTGTGGAATGGGGCACTGAGGAAAGAATCCTGGAGATCTTGCCAAAAACAGGATACTCTCCACCAGGAGTGGCGACAGACAGCTGCTGAGTCCACTGAGTCGTAGGATGCCCTCAATATGTGTTTTCATGTGTCCAGGCCAGACTGGAGTATGACCAAAAGTTCAGTACATGCAGGATTATCAGGCTGCTTTTGGGCCAGCTTGATTGCTTTCTTCCATACTGACTTTTGGTATTGCACCATATAGGACAAAAAATGTAGGTACCAAATAGAGCAAGTGAAAGATGCATAGACGCTCCTACTGAACTGGTCTAATTTCTTAGACTGTCAGGAGGTTGAGAACTCATATGTTTTGGTTGCTTTGTCCTGCTGTGAGCTGCGGTCAGGACCACAGAGTCTGTTCTTGGATTTTCTCCCAGGAAGGGCTCTGCTTTAGGAGCTTTATATAGTCTATCTGCCTTCTTAGAAACGGCCGAAAAAGAGGAAGCATGGTCCCAAGCCAACCTGATTAAGTCCTTAAAAGGAGGGACCAGAGGGGGGAATGACCAAAGGTCTTGGGTCACTCATTCCCAAAAATGTATGAAGCCTTTTCCTCTCTGGGTCCAATTCTTCGGTGTCCCATTGATGTAGGAACTGAATGTGATGCATCACATCCATAAAC
Source organism: Neoceratodus forsteri (assembly GCA_016271365.2). Classification (NCBI taxonomy): domain Eukaryota; kingdom Metazoa; phylum Chordata; order Ceratodontiformes; family Ceratodontidae; genus Neoceratodus; species Neoceratodus forsteri. The sequence continues at coordinate 288,229,047 of CM028129.1, forward strand.
GTTAGGTCATCTGGGGGACCTGGCTGAATTACGGAGACCCTCTGGTTCGGGAGAATAACCTCTAGAAGAGGAACCTGAGGAGTGAGGGCTGCTTCTGGAAGTCAGAAGATGCGGACCGTGAGTGTTTACACCCGCACCGATGTCTGCTCCTGTAATCAGAGGAAGACCTGGAGGAGGAGTGGTGATGTCTGCCCCTACGCCTGGTATGTACGGAGTCTGGTTCTTGGGCATGTGCAGAGACTGTGGCCGGGAGTCTGGGACTGGTACTTTATCTGGAAGCGGTGTAGGGGGTTGTGGAGACGGTGGAGGAGGGAGGTCATCCTTTAATAAATCTCAGTTTACCGTGTTCCACCAGGCAGTAAATACTTTTCAAATGTCTGGGGAACCATCAGCACTGGGGGTGGCGTGTCACTGGGTTCCGTGGGAGTGTTGATAGGGTTGCTCGGTCCTGGAGTCTCCTCTTGGGGTACATGAAGACTTGGTGGAGTAACATGGTCTGTCGTCTGATCGCCTGTCAGGTCCCCTAACGTCAGGTTGTTGGGTGCAGAGGGGGTTTTATCTGGTGACTTGACAGGTGGCCTATCGTCAGGCTGCCGTATGGTCTCAGCTGACACTGGCTTCTGAGGCGGCTGCTCCAGAGCCGTCCACCTCTTAGTGGTTGTAGCGGATGTCTGGGTGCCTGACATCTTACTTTGAGGCGTCTGCCTTTGGTCCTTCCATTTGTCGGAAGACCGTTCATCCAGGACATGTGTCAGGGTCTTTTCCTTAGCTGCTGACTATGACGTGGACAGCCAGTTCTGAGTGCTGTATAATCATTTTTTGTAAATATAAAAATGTGTATGGACAGTCTCCCATGAGAAATGCTAAAACAGCATGTGAGATCACACACACAGGTTTTAGATACAAGGTTACCCGGAAGACCTGAAGCCAATTACAGAGTAGAACAGACCTTGATCAAGGATCTCCTGTTTTATCTAAAGTTAATTACAGGCTGGAAGAGACTTGAGTAGAGCATATCCATTTTATGACGTTTCAAGATGAGGAAACCAGGTTTAGTAAACTGGTGTAAAATCATAAATGCTTTTAAGTCTGTGTGAGAAAAGGATGCAGCTAAAGATCAAAGAGAGTCATTTGCACAACATGAGTTATGTCGAGGTTGCAGAATTTAATACTTTGAAAAGACATCCTGTTTTTGTATAGATATATTTTTTTTTTAGACATTCTGATAGAGAAGGAGCTAGGTGACCTCACAAAGGAGTTGGCAAATACAGTTCTTTAAAGAATATTCTGTTTTTCCTTCAGAGATACTTTTATCTAGACTCTGACAAAGAAACATCTGTGAGCACTTTAAGCAGGTATTTAGAGACCAAGTACTGAAGTAAGAATTGCACTGTTTAAAACCTTGTTTTAAAAAGATTTATATGTCTTGTGATATAATAGTTCTATATTGTATGTTTTACATATTATCTGTTTTAGTAAAAACTAATTTTAGAGCATACTTGGTCTCTCTTTGAATTTCTTTCATTTGCTAGAAAGTATATATATGGTTATAGCTGACACTAGCCATAAGCTTGAATGGTGATACCAAACTGGAAAGAGAAGGGTTTTAAATCTGAGGTCTTTATTAAAGTTTTTAAGGGTTCATCTCTGTACACCAGGTTAGGTGCCCGTAGGCAAAGATATCTGGTCCCCCGAAGATAGAAATATCTGAGCCTGTGCATTGGGTACGCTAACAAGAGGTTCACAGTCTGAATCCCTCCAAGACTTGAGACCAAAGGTTGGTTAGAACCCACAAAAACAGACAAGAGGGTTACCTTGTTCTGTTAAACTGTTCACAAGACTGCGCTCAGAGGCTGGCACTTTGGGAGTAGAGGGCTGACCTGCTGAGTGGGTCTGACAGATAGGTTGGCAGCGGTGGCATCATTTTGGTATCACAAGCTTTTATTGTTCTGTGTCAGCTTGAGACCGTAAGCTCACTTACAAAGAAAGAAAAAGGCACTGTTTTATTTTAAAAAAGAAACAGAACTATACCACTTGGCATACAGTCAAGTTCCTACCTGTTTTATTTTATTTTTTCCTAAAGTGCAAGTCAGAGTAGCAGCAGTGAGGGAAGAAGAAGATGGCTTCCGACTACAGCAGGCACACTGTAGATTACTTAAAACAGCTGTGCAGGGACAGAGGAGTCCCGTTCGAGGTGACAGCCAAAAAGCAGAACCTCATAGATGCCCAGATGGTAGCAGATACCAAGAGCAGCGAGTTACGGACTGTGACTGGAAAGGACCAAACCTTGAGTGTGGCAGAGCTAGCTGCCAGTGCAGTGTCCAGATCCGATGAGGAGGGCAACAGGGCCACTGTCAGTGAAGAGCCACAGCAGCAGGGGAAGGTCACCAGTATCCTGAATCCAGAGGTACTCGGGCTGCAAACTGAGTTGCACAGGATGGAGCTGGAGTTCCAGGAGAAGAGAGAGCGGAAACAACGAGAGGCGGAGTGAGAATGCTGAGAGGCAGAGTGAGAACAGAGAGACGCAGACCGTAAAGAGCATTGAGCGCCAGCGAGCGGCAGAGAAGAAGAGAGAACGAGAACGCTGAGACGCAGACCATGAGGAGCAGGAGCGCCAGAGGCAATACGAACTGGAGATGTACGACTCCGACCAGCGGCACCAGAGCAGGTAAGTGGCTTGGGTTTAACTGGAACTGCAGGACTGGGTTACAAATTGAATTCCAAATTAACAGCCGAATTTAAAGAGGGGGAGGATATGGATGCCTTTTTAAATTCTTTTGAAAAAGTTTGTATTCAGGCTAAAATTCCTAGAGAGTCCTGGAGCTTCCAGCTATCCCTGCTACTTACCAGGAACGCTCAGGATGCATTGGGTCAAATGGACAATGAGGACAGTAATAATTACAGCAAACTAAAAACTGCGCTGTTAAAAAAGTTTGACTTAACTGCTGAATCCTACAGAGCTAAATTCCGTAAGCTCAGGAGAAGCCCTGATACGAGTTATGAGGAGCTAGCCACGAAACAACGTCAGTTTTTAAAACGTTGGTGGGAAGGAACTGAGGCAAACTGTGTTGATAACATTTAAAATGTGATTTTATTAGAACAGTTTTATTGGGCATGCCCAGCCGAGCTAAAAACCTGGCTAGAGAACCGAGATCCCAAAATAGTGCAAGAGGCTGCTGAACGGGAAAAGTGTGCCTTCAGGGCAGCTAAAACCCTCACTGCCTCCACTGAAACCAGTTAGCCCCAGGTTTCAGAGAAAAGATTTCTCTGAGAGAAGAAATTAATGTTGGTTGTGTAAAGAAACTGGGCATATTGCCAGACAGTGTCCCAAAAAGGCGAGCAATAATACACAACAGGGTGCTAGAAAGGAAAAGTAGGCTGTGTGTACTTGGAAGCATGCCAGTGAACATGAGAGAACACATGCACCCAGTCATGGTGAATGGTGTACAGATGCAGGGGTTAAGGGACATAGGGGCATCCCTGACCTTGGTAAAGGGGGATCTGGTACAGCCTGGTCAGCTTATACCCAATAAATACGTCACTGTACAGGACTTTGCGGGTGGGGAGAAAACACTTCCCCTCGCTAGTGTTCTCTTAGACTGGGGTGACACAGGGGGAACTGTGCAACAGGTGGCTGTAGCCAAAACCTTACCAGTGGATGTGATCCTGGGCAACAATCTAAAACAGGGGATGGTATGTGTAGTTACCCATAGCCAAGCGGCAAGGGAAAATTGTAGTTCCCTGAACCTCACAGAAGCCATTGTGGAAACCACTGAGAGGCTGGTTCCCCAGCCTGTGTCTCCTGATATGCAGATTAATGAAGAGAGGGTAGAAATTTCCCCAGTAGCAAGTAACCACACAGCTACAGAGGGTTACTCCTAAGAGGGAGGGGTGACCCATTGTCAGAGGGTTGGGGTTGACGGTGATCCCGAGTGCCCTGAAGCTAGTTCTAGGGACCCTAGTTTAGCGACTGAAGGGGACCTGTCCCATGCCTTGGTAATGTGTGAGGGGTTTGCAGCTGCTCAGAGAAGTGACTCTAGTTTAGAGAAGCTGAGGGCTTGGGCAGACTCAGACGGCACACAGGGAGGTGACGGCAAACATAAGGTTTATTGGGAAAATGGACTTATGTATACTCAGGCAGTACAGACAGAGGGAGGGATGCTAGGCAGGCAGCTTGTCGTTCCCCAGGGGTATCGTGAGCAGTTGCTCAAGGCTGCACATGATATTCCCTTGTCTGGTCATCTGGGAATCGCACGCACTACACAGCAGTTGGCCCAGAATTTCTACTGGCCTAACTTCACCCAGCAGGTGGAGTATTGCAGGTCTTGTCACCCGGTGCAAAGAAATAGGGAAAGCGGGCAAGAAAACCCAAGCCGCCCTGATTCCATTGCCCACAGTGGAGGAGCCATTCCAGAGGGTGGGAATGGATATTGTGGGGCCTTTAAATACCTCCAGCTCCTCAGGGAAGAGATTCATCCTGACTGTGGTGGATTATGCCACCCGGTACCCAGAGGCAGTCGCCCTATGCTCACTGAGGACAGAAAGTTGCAGATGCCTTACTTGGGATTTTCTCCCGTGTTGGGTTTCCGCAGGAGGTTATCACCGATTGAGGGGGTTCCTTCATGTCGGACCTGATGAAATGTTTATGGGAGAAGTGTGGGTGCTGCAGAGATGCAAGACACCGTATCACCCACAAGCCAATGGACTTGTGGAACCATTCAATGGTACCCTAAAGTCAATGCTCCGGGCATTTGCTGAACAGCATGGGAGGGACTGGGAGAAATACCTTCCCCACCTGTTTGCATACAGGGAGGTACCCCAAGAGTCGACAGGATTTTCCCCCTTCAAACTCTTATACGGACGCCGGGTACGTGGGCCCCTAGACTTGATCCGGGAGGACTGGGAAGGCAAGCACACCACCCAGGGAACTCCCATTGTGGATTACGTCCTAAAGTTTAGGAAAGGCTGAAGGAGCTTATGGGGACAGCCCAGAGCAACCTGGCAGCTGCCCAACAGAAACAAAAAGTGTGGTACGACCGCAGAGCCAGAGCTCGCTCGTACATGGTGGGTCAGGAAGTCATGGTCCTTATTCTGGTCCAGAAAGACAAGTTGCAGGCTGAATGGGCAGGACAGTACAAAGTGGTTAGGAAGGTAAATGGTGAACTACATTGTGGAGTTACCTGACAGAAGACAGACAGAAAGGATGTACCATGCCAACATGATGAAGCCATATGCAAATGGGGCTGACATGGTGTTTGCAGTGTGTAGTCATGGGGACGGACGAAGGAGACCTCCCTTCTGGATTTGCTGGAAGAAAGTAAGCGGGAGTCCTCTGTGGAGGCAGTAAAATTGTCTCCCCAGCTGGCCCTGGACCAGATCCAGAAAGTAAGGGAGGTTTTAGCAGACTTTGCCCCATTGTTTAGTGCCAAGCCTGGACTAACCCCCTTAGCGACTCATGATGTGGAGACAGGGACACAGACGCCCATACGGCAGACAGCATGTTGGGTGTCAGAGGCTGTCCAAAAGGACATTGGGAGGGAAGTGGAGGAGATGCTGGGTTTAGGGGTAATCCAGAGATCCCTCAGCCCCTGGGCCTCACCCGTAGTCCTTGTGCCTAAGCCAGATGGCTCAACTCATTTCTGTGTGGACTATCGTGGACTGAATGCAGTCACGAAGTCAGACGCCCACCTGATGCCCCAGATGGATGAACTCCTGGAAAAGTTGGGAGGGGCGACCTACCTTACGACCACTGACCTGACAAAGGGGTATTGGCAGGTAGAGTTGACAGACAGAGCTAGGGAGAGGTCTGCCTTCATCACTCCGTTAGGCTTATTTGAGTTTAAAGTAATGCCTTTTGGAATGAAGAACGCCCCAGACACTTTCCAAAGGTTGGTGAACCAGGTGTTAAATGGTGCTGAGGAGTACGCCGTGACGTACCTGGATGACACTGCCATCTTTAGTACCAGCTGGGAGGAACACCTATCCCACCTTAGGGAAGTGCTGGGCAGGATACAGAGGGCCGGGCTCACTGTCAAAGCCGAGAAGTGCCAGGTGGCCATGGGAGAAGTGGCATGTGGTAGGCCGGGGACAGCTCCGTCCTAACCAGATAAAGATAGCAGTAATCCAGGCGTGGCCCAGACCAGAAACACAGAAGTAGATCATGAGTTTTCTAAGAACAGCAGGGCACTACAGAAAATTTGCACCCAATTACAGTGCCCTGGCTGCTCCCCTATCTGACCTGACAAAGAAAAGGATGCCAAAGAAAATTACCTGGGGCCCAGCCTGTGAGAAAGCCTTTACCAGATTAAAGGAGGCACTGTGCAGTGCTCCTGTTTTGACAAGTCCTGACGATAGCAAAACCTTTATAGTTCAGACTGACACCTCAGACGTGGGTATTGGGGCAGTACTGAGTCAGACATCCAGCCAAGGGACAGATCACACAGTAGTGCTCCTGAGTAGGAAGTTACTTCCCAGTGAGCAAGCATACTCCACGGTGGAAAAAGAATGGCTTGCCATAGTGTGGGCCCTAAAGAAGCTAGAGTCATACTTATACGGGCAGCATTTTGTGGTGCAGACTGACCACAACCCCCTGGTTTGGCTGACAGATGGGAAAGACAAATGGTAGATTGCTAAGATGGAGTCTTGCTTTGCAGGGGTATGATCTGAAAATCGTACATAGGGCTGGAGAAAAAAACAGAAATCAGATGGGCTGTCTAGGGTCTATGAGGAGTGAACTGATTTGGGAAGCTCATCCCATGCAGGGGATAGAGCCCCCAAATTCAGTCTAGGTGGGGAGGATTGTGACGTGGACAGCCAGTTCTGAGTGCTGTATTATCATTTTTTGTAAATATAAAAATGTGTATGGACCATCTCCCATGAGAAATGCTAAAACAGCATGTGAGATCACGATCACACACACACAGTGTTTAGATACAAGGTTACATGGAAGGCCTGAAGCTAATCAGAGTAGAACAGACCTTGATCAAGGATCTTCTGTTTTATCTAAAGTTAATTACAGGCTGGAAGAGGCTTGAGTTGAGCATATCCATTTTATGACGTTTCAAGAGGAGGAAACCAGGTTTAGTAAACTGGTGCGAAATCATAAATGCTTTTAAGTCTATGTGAGAAAAGGATGCAGCTAAAGATCAAAGAAAGTCATTTGCAGAACATGAGTTGTGTCGAGGTTGCAGAATTGAATACTTTGAAAAGACATCCTGTTTTTGTATAGATATATTTTTTCAGATATTCTGACAGAGGAGGAGCTAGGTGACCTCACAAAGGGGTTGGCAAATACAGTTTTCTTTAAGGAATATTCTGTTTTCCTTCAGAGATACTTTTATCTAGACTCTGACAAAGAAACATCTGTGAGCACTTTAAGCAGGTATTTAGAGACTAAGTACTGAAGTAAGAATTGCACTGTTTAAAACCTTGTTCTTTTAAAAAGATTTGTATGTCTTTTAATATAATAGTTCTGTATTGTATGTTTTCCTTATTTATTTTAGTAAAAACTCTAATTTTAGAGCATACTTGGTCTGTCTTTGAATTTCTTTCATTTGCTAGAAAGTATATATATATATATATATATATATATATGGTTATAGCTGACACTAGGCATAAGCTTGAATGATGATACCAAACTGGAAAGAGAAGCGTTTTAAATCTGAGGTCTTTATTAAAGTTTTTAAGGGTTCATCTCTGTACACCTGGTTAGGTGCCCGTAGGCAAAGATATCTGGCCCCCCGAAGACAGAAATATCTGAGCCTGTGCATTGGGTAAGCTAACAAGAGGTTCACAGTTTGAATTCTTCCAAGACTTGAGACCAAAGGTTGGTTCGAACCCACAAAAACAGACAAGAGGGCTACCTTGTTCTGTTAACTGTTTACAAGACGACGCTCGGAGGTTGGCACTTTGGGAGTAGAGGGCCTGACCTGCTGAGTGTGTTTATGACAACTACTTGTCCCTGGTGGAGCGTTCCCTAGGCGGGAATGTTCCCACCGTCCGTGTCAGTCATCCGATGCAGACGACTGGCTGGAGGACGAGGACAAAGGCACCACAACCTTATTGGTTGCTGTTCCCCTCTTAGGCTCCGAGGATTGGTGAAAGGGCCCAAGGCTGAGGGATGGACCCAAGGGTCCTTGTCCCAAAGAGCTGCTGCTCGTTGAGACTGCAAGGGCAGGAGACTGTCAACGTCAGGCTAGAGGAAGTTAGGCCTGACGGAGGGACAGAGTCCGCTCTCTCTCTCCAGAGTGCAAACTGGAAGGCGTCTCCTTACAAGGAGACTTAGATCTGGATTCCAACCTACTGTGCTCCTTGTCCCACTGATGGTGCTTCCCTCCTGAGTGTTTCTCCTTCTGGGTAGTTGGCAATCCGAAGGCTGAGGACCTGGCCTTTGACGGGCGTTGAAGAGTGGCAAGCTGCTGCTCCATAATGTAGGCTTGAAGAGTCTTGTGGCGGTGGGTTCGGGTCCGTTGACTCAACTTGCCGCCGTCCGGGCAGGCTTCGACGTCATGAGTAGGCCCCAGACAAAAGAGGCACTGCAAATGACCGTCTTTGGCAGGAATCTACCACCCACATGGACACAGATTTCCGTCGCAATGTTGAAGAAGACAGACGACATAAACCAACGTTTACTTGATACTATACTTAAGAAAAAAAAAGAGTACTTTTGACTGAAGTAAAATGGCGGTCGACAGATGCAACTAGGCGTCCGATGGAGCTGAAGGGCATGGGTAGACGGTGGGAAAAGAACTGAGGTGGGGCTGAGGACCGCCCCTTTACACAGCTGGTGATGTCGGTGGGCGGACAGACGTAAGGGGTGGGCCCCAGCTGGGTACTGCTGGCTAGAAGTTTTCCGTGGAGTCCTAGTGCCTGGTGGCATAGTCCTTATGGTGTAGCCTGTTGCAGGAGCTCTTACTCGAAGTAAGATCAAGCATGACTACCAGTGCTACAGGGCCTCCAGAAATAGCTGCACAAATCTAATTTGACAGGCCAAGACTAACTGCCACAAGGAACTGCTGAACAGGAGCTGGGGAGTCAGTAAGAGTTTCTGGGAGAACATCAAAAATCTCCTTGGGAAGGATGAAAAGAAACATCCCCAACTGCTCAACATAAAGGGCTCCCCCACACTGGACCCACTCCTAATTGCGGAGTCCTTCAACTCTGCCTTCACTGATCTGAGCACAGTACTCCCCCCTGCCTATCTACACCCCACCAAGGATCTCTCCTGCAACAAGTCAACCATTAACACCCACCCGGACTTTTACTTCAAAAGAGTGACTGTTAAGGAGGCTATGTACTATGTAAAAGAAAGTACTAGGAAAAAACCAGAATGGGCAGTGATGGAGTAGATACGAAATTAATATCCCTCACTCTCTATGTATTCATTATGCCCATAACCAAATTATTCAACAAATCACTCGCCCTGGCTAAATTCCCGGCAGTCTGGAAACGAGCGCTAGTGACCCCTGTCCACAAGAGTGGTGACAGGTCATAGACCGATCTCAACTCTTTTCCCCCCATCCAAGACACTGGAAAAGATTGTAGCGGATCAACTCCCCAAATACCTCAACAAATATATCAACTGCAATGCCCCAACCAGTACGGATTCAGGCAGAATCACAGTACTACCACTGCCCTGGTGGAGTACACCGACTACCTGCATCGAGCTCTGGACGAAGGCAAATTGGTCAGGTCGGTGTTTATCCACTTATTATACAATGGCAAGAAAGAATCTTGGACTGTGATTGGTCAGTTTGGGACTGGACCCATGGCGTTATCCCAGCACGATGCCACAGGTCTAGTATCAGCCTCACTGTGAACCTGTAGATGAGCATTTGATGAGCATTTTATGGAGCATTTTCTTGATTGTTTCATCTTCTCTTAAAAAACAAAAAATATTTTTCCACACAAAAACATCTTTAAAATTATTTTTTTTTTATTCTGTATAACAAGGAGCCATTGTATAATAGGAATAATGCACTCCAGGGTGTGTGTCGTGCTGGGATAACGCCACGCCTGAGGCATTGGACGCACTTGGCCTGTGGCCTTGTGCCCAACCCCCCCAGGCGTGGTGTTATCCCAGCACAACACACACCCTGTCATGCATTATTCCTTTAAAATCCTTCAACACTGTTAACCACACCCTCCTCCTAGCTCAGCTGCAGAACCTCGGGGGTGGCTGCTAATGCAGTACAATGGTTCCAGGACTACTTGTCTCTTAGATCTCGGCATAATTAAGTTGGACAAACTGTCAGGATCCAGAGAAGTCTCACTGGGTGTCCCCCAGGGATCGATCTTGGGACCCCTGCTTTTCAGCCATTTTCTAAATGATCTTCCCAAAGCCTGTGACACCAAAATTATCTTATAAGCTGATGATGTGGTCATTCTCAATAGCAACACATGAATGGAATCTCTCCAATCTGAACTACAGTGCTCCTTCAACAGACTAGACCAAACCAAACTTTATTTTTGAAACGCTATTCCACATAGATCATAGCGTTTTACATATAGTCAATAAATTTAAAACACAATATAATCAACATTTTATAAACAAACAGCCAAAATTTCTAAATATAGCAGGAATTCATGTATCAGCATATGCCAATGCAAATAAATATGATTTCAAGGCCTCAATGGACAGGGAATCCCTTATCCGACGAGGTAGAGAATTCCACAGGGTCAGGGCAGCATAAGCAAATGACCTAGCTCCTGATGATGTCAAATGGACCTTGCGAATCTCCATCAATCCCTCGTCAGCGGAGTGGAGAGGGTGATAGGGACAGAGAAGTTCTTGCAGGTACCCCAGTCCCTGTCCGTATAGGGTCTTATAGGTCAGTAATCCAACCTTGAAGGTGATCCTCCACTGCACTGGCAGCCAGTGCAAAGCACGAAGCACAGGGGTGGCACAGTCAGATCTACGTAAACCTATCAACAACCTGGTGGCTGCATTCTGCACCAGCTGCAGACCGCGGAGGTCCACCCCTGGTAGCCCAAGGTATAGGGTATTGCAGTAATCAAAGCGCGAGGTCACCAAGGCGTGGCCCAATGTTGGGAGGTCATCAGGTGGTACTAGGTGCTTTATCCGGGCGACATTCCTCAGATGATAAAAAGAGGACTTGACAACAGACGACACCCGAGTCTTACGTGTCAGTCCACTATCAAGCCCGACGCCCAGATTTTGCACCCAGTCAAAAGTCCTCAGCTGGCTGCCCCCCAGCCAAAGCCTGGATGGCTGCCCAGCTGAAGCTCCCTCCATCTGACTACCCAGGTCCACAACCAACACCTCAGTGTTATCTGGATTCAGCCTGAGCCAGCTAGCACTTATCCAATCCTGAATCTCAGTGAGACAGTTTAATACTGTATCAGCATCGTATTGTCTGGGCACAAAGGGCAAGTATAGTTGAGTATCATCTGCACAGCAGTGAAAATGCAACCTGTACCGCTTAATGTCTCCCAACGGCAGCATATACACCGCAAACAACATGGGGGAAAGCACAGACCCTTTGGCACCCCACATGGCAGGGAGATAGAAGCGGAGGAAAACACCCCAGACTCCACTCTGTGTCCTGCCAGTGAGGAATGAATGGAACCATCTGTGGACTGTGCCACTCAGCCCACAGAAAAGCTGCAGGCACTCCAGCAACACCCCATGATCCATGGTGTCAAATGCTGCAGAGAGATCAAGGAGGACCAAGATAAAATGGCTCCTCTGATCCCTCGCTACCAGATCATCATTTAGTACCCAGACTAATGCAGTCTCAGTACTATATGTCTTCCTGAAACTGGACTGGAGAGGATCATAGATGTAGTGGGCAGTAAGATGATCCTCGAGCAGCAACACAACTGCCTTCTCGATAACCTTACCTACAAAAGGCAGGTTAGAGACCGGCCTGTAGTTTGCGAAGCAGTCAGAGTCCAGAGAAGGTTTTTTTCAGGAGGGGGTGAACCACTGCCTCCTTAAGGGTGTCCGGAAACACCCCGGTCTCTAATGAACACCTAACTTATCTCTGCAAGGACCAGTCAAGTTGCCTCCACGCACCCCACAAGAAGGCACATCGAACCTGGATCCAAATCACAGTAAGTTGGTTGCAAGCCCTGGACCAACTTCACGACATCATCGATCGCCAGCCGAACAAAGTCTGACCAGACAGATCGGGTGCTAGTGCTCCCACACTGATCCCTGCTCTGCCCGTTTGAGCACACTACACGGATCTCCGACCTAATGGTCACAATCTTTTCTGCGAAGAATCGAGTGAACTCCTTACACTTCTGCTGTGAAAAGGCTCTCCAATTCTGCAGACAGGCTGGACTGCACAGCCTGTCCACAGTCCAGAAGAGCTGGGCCAATCAATTCTGCGCTGCTGCAATCTCTCTGGACAGGAATTCTGCCTTCTTACAGGAGACCACAGATTGATACCTTATAATGGGATATCAATCTAAGTTTGTCATCATTCAGGCTGGATTTCTGCCAGCAATGCTCCAACCTTCTTCCCACTCTCCTCATCTCCTTCAAGGTCCCATCAAACCACAGGGATCGAGGGAGGAGGGTGAGTGGGCGAACATGGACCGGAACAATGGCATCCAGGGCCTCTCCCACTGCCTTATTATAGGCTTGTAGCAGACTCTCTGGATGCCTGCTAACACTCGCACTGCCAGATAGGTCCAGAACCACCATCAGACCAGCTGGAGTTACTCCCCATGATAGGCGGTACTGGACCATCTCCGTAGGGGCAGGTCTATTAGGGGGGCTGCAAAGCTGAACCCAATAGTGTGGTGATCAGACCATCCAATGGGTTCCATCACCACATCAGAGATCTCCATCTCCAGCAGGAACACCAGATCCAATGAATGACCCTTTATATGGGTCGCAGAGGTAATTACCTGTGTGAACCCCAACGACATCAATTGGAGGAAGTCTTGTCCAAATTGCAAGAGTTCATCGTTGACCCAAGCATTGAAGTCCTCCAGTACCAACCACCTGGGGTCTCCAATGCCATCTCAACAATGAAGTCCGCAACCTCCAGCAGGAACTCCTTTTCACTCCCGGGCAGACAGCAAACAAGAAGTATCCTACAACCCACACCTGCGCACATGATACATTCAAAGGATCTAGTGGCCCCAACTGGCACCTCTACTAGTCCCAGCTCAGTCTTAAAACAGATAGCTACCCCCCCCCCCCGCTCCAACCTCGGGCGGTGTATCACCAGGTACCCAGCTGAACAGCTGACTCCAAAATGGGACCAGCATTTTCGTCTGGCCAGGTCTCAGTGATGCAAGTCAGGTCGGATGACCCGACAAGATCAGCAATTACTGCTGTTTTGTTTCAAATTGACCTGGCGTTGCATAACACCACCTGGGTTGAATGAGCAGTCGAGACTGACCCGGCTGCCTGCCCACTACTGGTGGAGCCTTTGGGTATGGGCACCAAGCAGGGCAGACCCCCTTCCTGGGCCCATTTCACCCCAGAACTGGTTCTGCGAACACAAGCTTTTGCTCAATTATAAAAAGACTAAGACCATGCTCCTATCCAGTCTCCAGCTCAAGAAAAGGTTCCCCACCCTCTCCATCTCCATCTCCAACAAAGTTCAAGCTCCTCTGGAGCAAGTGCACTCATTCAAGTACTTGGGGGGGGGGTCACCCTCGATGACACCCTATCCTTTATTCAACACGTTGATTTGGTGGTCAAGGCAGTAAATTCCAAGCTTGGAGTGCTATATAGGCACAGAAAATACCCTACACCGGCATCCTTCTGCCTCTCGGTCACTAGCTCCACTTTATTAACCATTAATTATGGCCTGACAGTTTATGGTGCAGCCACGGATAATGCCAAAGAGGGTACAAACCGCACTTATAAGGCTTGCAGACTCACCCTAGCTGACGATTGCCTTACTCATATAGACTCACTTTATGAGCAAATAAACTGGCTGCCTCTTTTTACACCCCAAAACATTATAATACAACCAACTCAGATAAATGTTGGAGAAAGTGTGGCTTAGTAGGGTCTCACCTACATATTTTCTGGGACTGTCCAGTTATAAGAGGATTCTGGGATGAGGTAAGAGCTATCACTAACATGGTGCTGAGGGTGAATATACCTGGAGACATGATGGAATGGGTGCTGGGATTACCTTCAGTCATATGCCTCCCTGTACCACAGAGAAAGTTAGCTCAAGCTTTTATGGTAGCAGCCCTTAAATGTCTCACATCCCACTGGCTCAAAAGTGACTCCCCCTCATTACCAGAGTGGCGAAACAGAGTAAATACCATCTGTGAGACGGAATATTTAACAGCAAGGATTGGACTTAGGGAAGAGAAGTTTAGGGATTTATGGAATCCCTGGCTACTTTGGGTTTCAGGCCCCAATTGACAGACAGTAAGGACCTTGTAGAAAGGGCCCCTGCCGGGTTAACCCTAACAGAAAAATGGAATAAGCAGAGAAAGGAGATATGAATTGATAAAGTGGTGAATCTTCTTGACTGGCAGAGGGGAGCGCCCACCCCTTAAGATTCCCCTGCCCTCTATATTCTCCTGGAACATGAAAAAAATAAACTTTATAAATAAAATCCCACTCTGGTGCACACCTCCTATCTCCCTCTTCTACTTTCTTTCTAGTCTAGGCATAAGAAAATGGTTACTAGTTTTTTTTTTTATTAAGATTTCAAGTTGGTATGTAAAGAGTTTACTAATTGACATATGTTGATCAAGTTAGAGTATTAGATCATTAACTTTATAATAGGACAGAACTTTAGGAAAATAACATTTGATACAAGATAATCAATATAGGGTATAATAGTATAAGGTGATCCTAGAACTGTTTTACATTTGGACCTGTATTTACATGGTCATGATTATCTGTTTGGTTTGATGTACGATGTACTCCAATTGTTTTTTCCTTGAGTAAAGATGAGTTGGGGGAAAACAACAAAAAAACTGGCTGCCTCTAGGGAGCAGAATCAAGTTCCAAACCTGCCTCCTTAGCAAGAAAGCGCTGTTGGGCAAGGCACCCCATGCGTATCTGATATCTTCTCCCTGACAGGCTCCGGGTATGGTACCAGAGGCAGGAAGCACTCTTGGTGCCATTTCAATGAACCGCACTTGGTCAACGTGCCTTCTCCTACAGAGCCCCACTGTGGCTCAGTGAGATTCCTGAGGTCACTCACAATACCCCTAGTCTCTCCTACTTTAAATCCGAACTCAAGCACCACCTTACTTCCAGAAAGACGCTTGACACTCCACCCTGGAAGCTCACTGGCTAGCTTCAATGATTTGCTCCCACGGCTTGGCCAGGGGCTGTTGTTCAGTTCCCCTTACTCCTACCAGTCTCCTCCCTGTCAATCCCACCCCATTCTACACTCTCCTCACATTTTGTCCTCCACGTCCCCCTCTCCTGTGGCTCACCTGCCCTCTCTCCCCATCTCCTCTCTCCTGCAACCCACCTGCCCCCCCATTGCACGCCCCTACCTCCTAGCCCCCACCCTTGTGCTGTCGATAAAGCCTCTGGCCCTTGGTTGCCACTCCCCCAGAGGAGGCTCTTGACTGCTCTGTATTTTGCCTAGAGGGGGTCTCTTTATGCACCTCGCACTATTTTATCCCCATCCGATACTAGATGGAGTTCAACTGTTGTAACAATGTTTAAGATTTGTAATCCTAATTATTTATATATTACTCTATACCTGTACTGTATTGTGCCTATTAACGGTTATATGATGTGGAACCTTTGTAAAAGAGCCTAGGCTCAAAGGTTATTTCCGAATCAATAAATAAATAAAATACAGAAAGCGTAGGCTGCAAGTCGCAGCTGACTTAAAAGGAGCCAAAGTAGACTTTTCTAACACAAAATTTAGGTCTCAAGCCAGGACTGGATTGCAGATAGGAGGCTTCAAGTGCAGAATGCCTCTCAAAAATGTATAGGCCACCTTCAGCTGAGCAACCGTAAGACCATCAACAGGCAGCACATGGAAAGCTGAAACGGCAGCCAAGTGCACTTTGATAGAAAAGTATTGCAGGCCTGCATCTGACAAGCACAGTAAATACTCAAGAAAGAATAGTTACTAACATACTAACATACTATTTGCCAGCAGATTAGGCCTTACGGTCTATCGAGTCTGCTCGAACCTCAGATCCCTAGTTGGGTGCCAAGGCCCTCCCCTCCCTTGTGTTCCAGGAACCCCTATCAACCATCCCCACCCCCCTGGGAGCAAGAACTTGCCGTAACAGTAGATCTACGAGGGGATCTCAGTCATCAGGTTACACCGTAGGAACTTCACCATCAGTGAAGCAGGATCCACGTGGAAGATTTTCCAGCAGCATAACTGGGGCCGCCCATGCGGACATCACCTGTTGATGTCATCAACCCTATAAAGACGCAAGTGGCCTCGCTCTCTCCTCAGTTCCTTCCTCCAGAGATCAAGGAAGCAAACCTGTGCCATGGGGGTCCGAGGAGAGAGCGAGAGAGAGGTGCCAAGGCCAGAATAAAAGGTTGGAGACACCAGTTAGCCAGT
Source organism: Neoceratodus forsteri (assembly GCA_016271365.2). Taxonomy (NCBI): domain Eukaryota; kingdom Metazoa; phylum Chordata; order Ceratodontiformes; family Ceratodontidae; genus Neoceratodus; species Neoceratodus forsteri. The sequence continues at coordinate 288,245,546 of CM028129.1, forward strand.
TCTGAGAAAAATGACCCCTAAGAAGGGAGATAGTGGGAAGGAAGGCTGACCCGATGAATGAGATCCGCTCGAAGATATGAAAATTATGTACCTACCATAATTCTTGACCTTCTCAGACAAGTCTCCACCATTCATTCATACTGCTGGGTGAGTACCAAGCTAAAAACCAATCCCCCAAGCAGGGCGGCAGGAGATAGAGCTCACTGAGGACAGAAGTCCATTAAGGATTGTCCTGCCAAAGGAAGTATGTTGTCTTGCATGGACATCTAGAGCGTGGTGCTTCACAAAGGTATGAACTGAGCTTCAAGTAGCCACTTTGCAAATTTCTGCAATGGGTACAGAATAGATCTCCACACTCTCTGGTAGAGTGGGTATACACCCGGTCTTCCAACTCTACCTGCACCACTGAGTAGCAATGGCCAAGGCATGACACTATCCAAGCAGAAATGCGTCTAATGGCCACTGCCTGGCTCAGCTGGGCCATGCTGAATGATACAAAGAGTTGCTTAGTTTTATGGATCTCCCCTGTTCTATCAATGTAGAATTGCAGAGCCCTCCTGACATCCAGAGAGTGAAGGGTGCATTCCCCTTCATTCTGGAAGTTAGCAAAATAAGTGGGGAGAACCAAGGGCTGATTGAGGTGAAAGTCCGAAACCACTTTAGGCAGGAACTTAGGGTGGGTATGAAGTACCACCTTAGCCTTGTAAAAGACAGTATATGGCGGGTCTGTGATCAAGGTATATATTTCAGTGACCCTGTGAGCGGAAGTGATGGCCACCAGGAAGGCAGTCTTCCAGGTCAGAAACTTTAAGCCACAGGTGGCTAGAGGCACAAAAGGTTTACAAGTGAGCATGTCTAACATGAGGTTAATATCCCACACGGCCACCGGTTTCCTGACTGGGGTTCTACTGTGTAGGATACTCTTGAAGAACCTCTTGACTAGCGGCAATTGAGCCAGCATCACGTCCCGCACTGGTTCGTGATAGGCAGATATTGCAAAGAGGTGTACCGTTACTGTCGAGTATTGCAGTTCTGCATTTGTCAGGTCTAAAAGGTACTCCAACACCTTATTTGGTGGGCAATGGAATGGGTCCAGATAGGACTTTGCACACCAAATCGAGAGGCACTTCCATTTAACTGCCAAGAGGATCTCCAAGATTCTTTGGAAAACTTTGAACCTACTCTCTTCTATCTCCTCAAGAGCCAGGCATGGAGATGAGAATGCAGATTGGGATGGACCAGGGGCCGCTGTGTCAGGAGGTCCGTTCGCAGAGGAAGTTGCCTCGTAGGGACTTCCGACAACCTGCTGAGCAATGGAAACCATATCTGTCAAGGCCAGTATGGGGCAATTAGAATTATTCTGCCCCCCTCGTGCCTCCAATCTGAGCAGCACCCTCAGAATTAAAAAAGAGGAGGAAAAGCATGCAGAAAGCCTCTTGTCCACCGCAGTCTAAATGCATCCTGACAGAAAATGCCAAGTTCTTGATTTCTGGAGCAGAACAGAGGCAGTTTTGCATTGAGTGGGGACATAAAAAGGTCCAGGTTTGGGCTGCCCTACTCGAATATCGACTGCATGTCTGGTGTGAATGACCATTCATGTTGATCCGCCTCCGTCCTGCTGAGGCAATCCGCCAGGTTGTTTTGAGTTCCTGGCAGGTGGACTGCCAGAATCAGAGCATTGTGCTAGAGGCACCACTCCCAAACCCTCATGCCCTCCCTGCATAGAGGGCAGGAGTGCATTCCATCCTGTTTGATAAGACTGTGATGTACTACATCAACAGTCTGAAGAAGAATTACCTTGCGGCAGACATCCTTCAAGGCGAGGACAGCTCTCATCTGTAGAACATTTATGTGTAGATGAAACTCCTCCTGTCTCAACACCCCTTGAGTGTGGAGATCCTGACAGTGAGCTCTCTAACCGATCGCGGATGCATCCGTGGTGATGGTGATCTGAGACTCTGGTGGGGCAAAGGGAAGACCCTGATGGACTTGTCTTCCTGAGTCCACCACGCAAGTGATCTTGTCAGAGGGTCCGTCACTTTTATATGGCAAGACTGCAGATGTGTGGTCGGTGACCACTGTGTGCCGAGCATCCATTGGGTGATCCTCATGTGCAGATGGGCTAGGGGTACCGTGAACACGGATGAGGCCATGAGGCTCAACATATGCTGCATGGAGAGACCTCAAACAGAAGTGCTCTCCCTGATGTAGCAAGCCATCTGGAGAATGTCATTCCTCCTGTCCTCTGGAAGGAAAGTCCTCGCCCTGGAGGTATCCAGGAGGGCTCCTATGAAGAGGAGCTGTTGAGGGTTGAAGCTGGGATTTTTCCAGATTCAGAAGAACTCCTATGGAGGTGTGGAACCGAAGCCATGGAGACTGCTTCCTACGTCTCCCTGACTGGACGGACTCGCTGAAGTCAAAATCTCCAGGTAGGGTACTGATGCCAAGCTTTCTCGGAGGTGTGCCGCGAGAACTGGGCAACACTTTGTAAAGACCTGAGGCGCCCAGGAAAGCCCAAAGGGCAGGACTCTGAACTGGTAGTGTTGACCCAAGACCACGAATCAGAGACACCTGTGGTGACTTGGGTTTACCGGGACTTGCTGGTAAGCATCCTGCATATCCAGGGATGCCAGCCAGTCGTACTGATGGAAAATGGAAGTAAGGTTCCCAGGGAGATCATCCTGAACTTCTCCCTGAACAGACACTTGTTTAACTTTCTGAGGTAGAGAATTGGGTGCATGCCATCTGTCTTCTTTGGAACCAGAAAGTAATGGTAGTAGAAACCAGTGTATATATATTTTTTTTAAACTTGTATTTATTGATTTTGGATGCAGTTCATACAAGTATTTCCCACAGGACAGTACAGTCAATCATTACCATTACAGTATAACATTATCTGATCACTCAGTATTATCAGTACTCCTGAATGTTACTTCAAGTAGGGGGTTACCTATTACATTAGACTTACTAAAAACAGTGTATTCAAAGGCTATATCCTGCCATGAGTAGGGATATCCTACACTTTAATAAGAAAAACAATTAGCTAACCCCTGTGATAAGGGAGAAAACATCCCTAATTATCCTTCAACGACAGAACAGTATACAATTCTAAAGCGAAGCACCATCTAGCAGCTCCTTACTTCCCCAATTCCACCAGTCAAACTTTGAAATAGCGAAACCCAAACGATCAACCTTTTGCCCACAAGTATCTGAACATTACCTCCTTCCTCTTCAAATTGTACATAACCAAAACCCATTATGAATTTAATTTGTAAACTTTTACACAGGCACATGTAAATAATTAGATCTTTTACCCTCTCAGTACAAAAATAAACAATACTAATACAGGTTGTGTGACCTGAACTTAAGTCTCCATTATAATTAAGTTCAAATGGGAAAACATAGAGACAAAATATTAACACCATTAACAGTCTCAGTGTAATATAAAGACCCAGGGAGACTCAAATAAAATGAGCATCTCGGCCATGTGCCGACTTACAAGTTGCAGTCCTTTCAGGAGTCTCCATCTTCATCGGAATCTGATTCCCGATTCAGAGTTACACAGTCCAATTCAATTTTTTCTAACAGCTTTCCCGCATCCTTCGGTTCAGAAAAAATACAAGTTTTTGTGCCATACATCATTTTCAGATTAGCTGACATCAGCAGCGCGTGATGGACCCCTAACTGCCGTAACTTCGACCGAATCCCATCTAAGGCCTTACGCCTTTGTCTTGTAGCGTAGCTTAGATCTTGAAAAAATATGGATATTCCCTCCTCGTCAGGTTATAGGGCCTTGCTTCCAAACTGTTTGGAGAAGAAAATCTCTCTCTTTCATGGATCCTAAGACAGCCAATACGGCACGAGCCGAAGGGTGGGAAGAGTCCTGATAAAGACGGGTCCCTCTCACATTCACCCTGCAGGCACGTTGGATGGTGAACTGCTTTGCTATCTGTAGCTGTTTGTTTGGGGAGCCACTGCTCAAGAAATGTGCACAAATTTTCTTCCCCCCTTCCATCTCTGGTAGCCCAATTAGCCGAATGTGGGATGCCCGCGCCCCGTTTTCCAAATTTTCCAGACGCCGACGAAGCAGTGAATTTTCTTTAATAAGGCCTGATGTAGCCACTGCATCCCCCCCGCCCCCAACAGATTTGTTCGCTTCTTGTGCCACTTCTTTAACCACAGACAGCTTGGTTTCTACAGTCACAAGCCTTGAGGTGAAGTCATCCATTTTTTTATCTATACTTTGGATAGCCTTAAGCACGCCGCGTTCAAAGGCTGATCTGAAGGTAATTCTGTCGGCTCCTTGTCCTTATCTTGGCCTCGCCGCGGTTCCTTCAATCTACCTCTGTCGCCTCCAGCAACCGTTTTTGGACGACCCATTGTTTCAGAGGGTAATATTTTAGTGTGTCCAGAATCAGTAACGGTAGCTGAATTTAAGGGAAGAGGTTCCGGAACCAGACACTTTACTTTTTCCAACTAAAAGTTATAAAATTGATAGTCTGGGTTGGGAGCTGCTGTAGAGTGCTGCTTCCAGCTCGGCTGCTAGCCACGTCCCACCAGTGTACATTTCTGAACAGGGGACAACTTCTACTGCCCTGTTTCTGAGAAGGCCCTGTATCCCAGGCTGTGCTGCCACTTGGACGGAAGATCTCTTCGAAATTGAGAGAGTAACCCTCTCGAATAATTCTAAGGACCCATTTGTCCATGGTGATGGACCTCCACTGGTTGTAAAACTGAGTCAGACGAACTCCCACTGTCGTGGAAGTGTAAACCTCAGGCAGTTGAGGTGAGACTGGGGCCAGATTTTCAGAGGGTGGCACTGGGCACTTTCAGCTGATGACTACTGGACTCTATGCACCATGTTAACGTCAGACTCTGGGAAATTCTTGACTAGTGACTTAAAAGAATTCCAAAGGATGTACTCGTATTGAGAGAAATGGCCTTGAGAACTGGCAATATGTATGCCCAAGCTTGCGGCTACGAAAGCCCATTTCCCCAAAGTGTCAAATCTTGATAGGCTGTGTCGAAGTCTCCTGGGGGAGGACAGCCTTGTTCTCCACAAGTACAACCAAAGCATCTGCAACAGTTTGCGATGCTAGGAAGGGTCTTTCCTTGGGGAAGCATATTTCCTATTTATGGCCTTGGCCACACAAGGAATTAGCACCAGCATGTCCCACACTGCTTGTGACAAGGTCTCAAAAGAGGGGGACACAGGAGGCGCAAGGTTCGTAGGAATCTTGGGGAAACTCCAGGTGTAAAAGCCTACTGAGGAGATCTGTAGGGCCAGGGTTGATCCCATGTTCTTGAGGAGGGACTGGAAGGAGAGGTCCTCGACCAGAGTTTGAGCCGAGATAGAAGGCTTTCCTTCCAAGTCATAGAATGAGTCGTTCTCTACGTTGTTAGACAAAAGCAAGCCAAGATCAGACTCATCACATTCCACCTCCACCCCAGAAAGGTCAGGAGCTAGTCCTGCAAGGCTGAAGCCTGGCCTAGGCAAAGGGTACAGAGGTGAGACAGGAACCTGTATCAGCGTCGAGGACCCTGGCACCACACTGAGGAACTCTGCACCGAAGAACTCGACGTCGAACACGGCACCGAAGAACCCGACGCCACACATGGCACCGAGGCACCTGACACCGCACATGGCACTGAAGCAGCAGATGCTGCATGTGGCATCGAAGCACGTGTGCCTTGTGAACCCGTCAGACCTAGAAGAAAAGGGGGAAGGGAAGTGGTACCTGTACCAGCACCTTGTGTGGAAACAGTGAGGGGGTAAGACACGTGAAACCGGCATCAGTGGCGCCGATACCTGATTGGGTAAAAATTCCATTCCTGGCACCAAATGCACATCCTGTCCTGAATGCCCCAACTGCGGTCCAGCGGCTCCACAAACTGAGGGCCTGGGAACCAGGCCTACCGGCAAGGGCAGCAAGAGCAACCGAGACAGATGCCATACCCACTGCTTCATAAGAGCGGGCCAGTGATTAAACTTCTCACCGGAAGCCCCGTCAGAAGACAGAGATGGGCTCTGGTGTCGGGAATCCCGACCATTAAGGGCACAGACCACCGGGACCCCGAGGGGTCGCAGTGGGTCTACCGCTCTCCACTACCAAAGACTCCCTCGCAGATCTACCAGACAGCGACTGAGTGGTACAGTTTCTTCTTCCACCGGAAAGAAGAACTTGAGACTGAGCGGCGCTGGGTCCCAGACCATGACCAGGAATGGGCCCGCTTCATTTTGTGCTTATGGGAGGACTGTTCTCCCTCCTGAGCACCAGACTGCCCGTGGTCGGACCCCCCCTCCATAAAGGGCAGCAGACCAGACACAGCCCCACTGCCAGAAGAGTTTTCCAGCCAAGTCTCTCTTCCGTCACCAATACCGTCAATGGTCAACTCCATCGATGGCAGGCTGAAATTTTTTTTTTTAAATAAAGAAATCATACTTAAACAACTTATACTAAAATCAAAACTTAACTATACGTTGCTGTTGTAGAGACGTGAAGATTCGACTCCTGGCAGGTGAGCAACATAGTCAGTGAAGCACACTCAACGGCCGGAAAAAAAGGAACTAAGGCAGTTGGAGGGTCGATGCCGAGATAGCCTACACAGGCGTGAGTCAGTCTCATGGTACCATGCATGCGCTGTCCTACCTCGGTACCGACCCTCCTTAAGATTTTTAGCACCCGCTAGGTCCTAGCACCTCCGGCGTAGTACCCAGCAGTATGAATGTATGGTGAAGACTAAGTCCAGGAAGATGTACTGTTACGCTAAGTTCTTACACAACTGTTCTATCTTCTTCTGGGGTCACACTGTAGGAACGAGTCCCAAGCAGTTACTAATGCAGCAGGACAGTATGGGAGGTAGGCAAGCCTAAGCCTAAGACAAAAGGCCCTGAAGAACAGCCCAGCCAAAGCCTGCGCAGGCCCTTCAAGCAATGTCCAGACCACAGTGCTTGGTGAAAGTATGCACAGAACTCCAGGTGGCAGCAGCACAAATGTCTTCTGCTGAGATCCCTTTGAAGCAAGCTACAGAGGAAGCCATGGCCCTCGAATAGTGGGCTTTCACTGCCCTTGGTAACTCTTTGCCATGCTTATTGTAGCAGAACACAGCACTGTGTCATAATGCCTAAAAGGAAAACTTTAACAACCGCTAAGAAACTACAGCTACTTGACAAAATGCCAAGCAGTCAAAACCTCACAAAGCAGGCCAAGGAACCATGCCAAAGAAAACAACTGCAACCAGAGCCGAAGCAATTTCTTTACAATGTTATGCAGAGGGCTCTGCCCCCCCCACAGCCCCTGTAACATATATATGACAACTCCAGTCTGCGCTATAGTCGACACATGACAATAAAATTGGTGCACTATAAATGTAAACACTATTTTTGACATGCGAAATTGAGAGATCTAGTGATTCCTTTGATATACTTCATATAGCATACTGACTGGTAACCGCAGAACACTACACAACTGGCCAACCATTTGAACAATTTGAAAACCTGAATGCCCTTTCTTCCTCAAGCGACAGAAACAAAAAGATGCTTAGACTTTCTGCAGACTTAGTTTGCAGCAGACAATACTTAAATTCTGCGCACATCTAAAGTATGAAGCAGTGCTTCCCCTGGAGAGGCACACTCCGTCGTAAAATATACAGGGAGGTGAATAGATTGGTTCAAGGTATACTCAGACACATCTTGGGAAGAAACTTAAGATTCATATGCAAAAAATGAAAATTACGTACCTACCGTAATTCTTGATCTTCTCCATTCTTTACTTCCTGGGTGTGAGCCGGAGTGCGTACCGCCACGGGAGCTTTTTTTTTTTTAACTTTGATTACTTGGCACCGCCTCGAGAGTGACGCTAACATGCATGGCGGCTGCCGTAGTAGCGATCACCTCCTCCAACTCAGTTCTGAGCCAGAGAGCAAAAGCGAAGCAGAGAATAAAGATAGCGAGGCAAGATAGCCAAGGGATAGCAAAGCAAGGAAGAATGAACTGAAAAAGGAATAAGCCATGGAGGAAGGACAGAGGAGATAAGAGTATCCCTAACCTAGGGACTGCAGGGCCTCCTTACCTGGGCGACTCTAGGAGGAGAGAGAAGGAGGGAAATGAGAAAGAAGAAGAAGAAGAGAAGAGAGAGATGGGATGTTGAGGGGACCAGAATGCCCAAGGAGCCTAGTTAGCTTATGGCTGAAGGCTCGACTTAACAGGGAAGCAAGAATCCCTGGAGATAGAGCTGAAGAAAAGGTTCACCAAACCCGCTAGACAGACTCAGGAGGGCATAGTCCTCATCCTCAACATGCCATTGTTTTGATAACCACTTCGGGCTCCTGGCCGAGGAAGACCTTTAACTGGAGGACACCCGAGGAGGGAAGAAAAACCCCGCAGTATGAGAGCACTGCTCAGGGGTTTGGAAATGGAAACTGTAAGCCTTTCAGGAGTTTATAGTACAGAAGTGGGACTCAGTCGGACTCGCCAAGGCAGGCCAGAGGCTTAGGCTGGCTGGGATTGGCTATGGTCAGCACTGCTTGTCTGTAAAACTGTCCGAGGACACTAGAAAGGAAAACACCAATTATCAAAATCTAGCGAGAAGGGTAGTCTGCCCTCTCATCTTACTTGTTTGTCTCTTTTTTTTTTTTTACAGATAATCACTTGCAGGCTAGGGCGTGACCTGAATACTAAGAATGCCTGTGGCAGTCGAGAGAGTTCCTCAGCTTTTGCTTTTTTTTTTTTTTTTTTTTTTTACAAAAACAGACGTGCCTGCCTCCTCTCTGCAAGGCAAGAATTAGGAAGGGAGGGGTTTTTGATTCTAGGGCTTAACAGCTGGAGCACTGGGATTGCAGGATCAAACTGAATAGCCTGAGCCAGGCTAAACCCCAGAGGTATCTCACCGAGGATGGCAAGAGATAGTTGTGCAGTTTGATCGCCAAGCAAATCCACTAGATGGCCCAAGAATCTTAGAGTAAATAATTTTTCTGGAGAATAAGAACCCCCCAAGAAATAGATTTTTTTTTTGGAAAATTGAGCAATTCTTCCCATTTTTATAATGTTTTTTTTTTTTATATATATATTGCAGACAGAGGAAGGAGACGGAGGTGGAGAAGCCACAGGAAGAGGCCACTGAGGGATGGAGGGAGGTAATGAATGGTGAAGATACAAGAGAAGATCAAGAATTACGGTAGGTACGCACTTTCATATCTTCCTTGTCAATCTTCACCATTCATTACTTCCTGGGTGAGTACCAAGCTCCTCTTCCCCCAGGAAGGGGGAAGAGGCCATACCCTGAGGGAACAAGACCCCCAGCCTTCTGTTGGTGAGAAACAGAAGGAGAAGACCCTGGCTCATTCAGAAAGCCTAAGTGGGGGAAGAGCTAGGAGGTGCCTCCCGAGGACGAGGAGACGGAGGGAGCCCCTGTAAAAGTCTCCTAGCTCTAGAGGAGAAAAGATGGGTCCCCCGGAAGGCGGAGCGAATCACCCTACGCCGGGCCAGGGGTGACAACCTGGAAAGACGAAGCCATGCCGTCCGCCTGATGCAGATCGCTGTCCCCGCAAGCCTGGAAGCCACCTCATTGGCGTCGTAAGATGCCCTTGCTTGGTGTCTTGCCAGCTCCAGGCCTACCGCGGAGAGGGCAACGGCTTGTCTGGTTTGCTCCGTGTCAGGCATTGATGCCAACAGCTGGGACATAATCGACCACAAATGCCGGTTGTAGGCAGCGTGGTGAGCCTGATGAGATGCAATACTGGCACTCGCACGAGAAGAAGAGAACACTCTTCGCCTAGCGGTCGAACTGAGAGAGTCCGGATCCGGTGGGCGGTCGTGCCAGGCAGCGGCGCCCAGAAGGAGTATCTAGGTAAACCAAACCAGAGGGCGGGTTGGGAAGAGAACCTAGAGACTCTGAGGGGGCACAATACCTACGCTGACAGTCAGCCGGGGCTGGAGAAGAAGCGGCTGGGGACTGCCAGGACCGGATAGACGCCTCCTGGAAGGGGATAGGCCAGGAAGGTACCACCAAATGCTGGGCACTGAATTCACCAAGGAATTCTCGCGTCTCCCGTTCGGTATTGTCTCTCCAAACATAGGAACCAAGATCCCCACCATCCTCGAGAGGAAACGCTGATATTCAGTGAAATCAGCATCGGAGGAAAGATGAGTAGGGGTTCCTCTCCTCAGAGGAGGGAGACGAGGATGATGGGAGCTGAATGTCCAGAGGATTCTGCGGCGGTGGGGAGAGTCGAAGACCCGCTCATGCATGTATCTAACTGATGAGGGAAGGCCACCGAGAATCCCTTGAACTGCTCCCAGGATAACGGACCCGTGAGGACCGATATGGCCTGGGAGCGGGGTGGAGAAGGCAGAGAGATGGGAGGGGCACCTCCGAGGAGGCAACTGCTTTCGCGAGGGCTCTGGAATCCAGGGAAAGGAGCCCTAGTAGGAGGGATCCCGGATATCAGACCAGGCCGCAGAACGAACTCTGGGGAAGCGGAGCCTGAAGAGCCCTGGGGAGAACCTCCCTGTGACGACGCCGTGACTGCATGGATCCAGAAGGGCAGTCCGCACAAACGCCGCCGGAGGACACCCTAGAACCCTGGAGGGAGGGGCGAGGTTCCACACTACGGCTCCTGGCCACCCCCCCTGAGGTGGCCAAAGAAGACAGAGTGGCAGACCCCCTGCCCCTCAGACTCCGAGAGGGCCCTCCTCCTCGACCACAGCGTCCCCCTGTCCCTAGAGGGGCAACAGCACCGCGGGGGTAGCTGTCACCGCCCCCAGAGAGGGAGCCCCTCGTCACCCCCACGCCTGCCCCCAGGGCTCCCCGGCCACCCCAGCCGGGAACCCTCAGGAGACGACGAAGGGGACAGAGGAGGGGCCTGCGCCGCTGGTACCTGTAGCCACAGGGACCCAGACCTCGAAGAGTGGGGTGCCAGATGGTCCATGTCTCGAGCTATCACCGCCTCCGAGGAGGACGAGACCAGCTGACCTCGATGTTGGCCACCCCAGGGTCCCCTGAGGCCACGGAGCCGCCGAACGCCCCAGTACTAGGGTGACACCGCCCCACAACGGCAGCAGCCAGGCCCAACTCCAACCGGCTACGCCGGGCAGGCCTGGCACCGCCAGGGAGGAAGGACAAGGCCCACGCGTTGGAGGCGAGGCGGCACCGCTTAGAAACCATCGGCGCCGGAACGGCGCTGATGCCCAAAGCGGCACCGCCAACGGCGCTGTTCCTGATCACCGCGCCGCGAACGCCACCGGATCCAAAGCAGTGCCGCTAACGGCGCCCGCCTGATCACCGGGCGGATCCAAACGGCATCGAAATGGCGCCGATTGATCACCGCACCGCCAACGGTGCCGGATCCAAAACGGGCGCCAAAAGGCGGGCGCCGAGGGTCCACCCAGCCAGGCCCAAATGCCAAGGGCCTCGACATGGGGAGCCTGCACCTCCAAGAGGTGACTGCCGAGCGGTGTCGGCGACGCGCCCTGGAAGGGACTACGACGCCCCCAACACCGCTGAAGGCGCCTCGGCAAGAAAAGACGAGGAGACCTCCTCCTCGGATCGTGAGTAGGCCTGGAGGGGACCCGGGAGGCCAACGACCTTGCCCGAGAATCTCGAGCGACGCCGCCCCCGAAAGTCGGGCGGGCCTTGCCGAGGCTTAAACGCCGCTGGATGGGACGCCGACGTCCATCGAGAAACAGGCGCCGCACGTAATCCATATCATGGTGGTCCCAGGCAACGGAGGCAAACGCTACGCCGTCCGAGACGGAGAAATGCCGCCACAGGAGCACCGACGCATAGGGCGCCCGCTCGGAAAAGCGTTAGCTCCCAACCGGACAGAACACGAAAATAACAAGGCTAAACATGAAGAAGAAACACACCCGGCGCTCAGACAGAAAAGGAACAGTCTTACCGATCGGCGCCGAGTGTGAAGAAAACAGGAGTCGCAAACACGATTAAAAATGACCGCTACCGCAACAGGTGCTGCCTCGACGGGAGAAACAGAACTGAGTTGGAGGAGGAGTTCGGTCGCTACTAACGGCCGCCGCGCGATGACGCCACTCTTGAGGGCGTGCCGTTAGCCAAAGTTTAAAAAAAAAAGTTCTGTGACGGGTGCGCGCCTCCGACTTACACCCAGGAAGTAATGAATGGTGAAGATTGACAAGGGAAGATCACCCATGTCTTTGTGAAAAATAAAATAAGGCTCTTTGCATCAGAGGGCCTTAAGCTCAGAAATCCTTCGAGCAGAAGTAATAGCAACTGAAAAACAACACTTTCCCTAAAAGGAAGCGTAGCTCGCAAGACGCGGCTGGCTCAAACGGAGACAGGGTCAAGTTCTCCAAAACAAAATTTAAATCCCGAGCCGGGTCAGGGGTATGGACTGGAGGTTTCAGGTGCAATATGCCCCTATGAAAGGTACGGGTCACATCTAGTTGGACCACAGTACACCCAATCAACAGGCTTGTGAACGGCAGAGACAGCCAAAAGGTGCACCTTGAAAAAGTAATACAGGAGGACCGAGTCCAACAGGGATATCAGGTAGTCCAGAATCTGAATCACCACACAGGTGAAAGGGTCCAGATAGTGCATGGCAGCCCAGATGGAAAACCTCTCACTTCACGGCATAGGTGGCCCTAGAGGAGGACTTAGCCACCACAAGGATGTCAAGCCACCTTCTGGAGACTCCAAATCAGGCAATGGCTATGTGCTCAGGAACCAGGCATGCAGGTGAAGGGCCTTGAGGTGCAAATGAAATCAAAGTCCCCTAAGTCTCGTCAGCAGATCCCTGCAGAGGAGCAGAGGTACCGGAGGTTCCACTGCCAACTGTTGCAGCAATGGAAACATATCTGCCATGGCCAGAAGGGTGCAACCAGGATCATGCTGGCCCCCTCCATCTGAAGTTTGATTAGCACCCTCTGAACCAGACGAAATGGAGGGAAGGCATAAAGGAATCTCCTGCTCCAGGAGAGGGAGAACACATCTCACCAGAAAACTCCAGGCCCTGGATCTAGTGAGCAGAAACTGGGCAGTTTTGCATTGAGTGGGGACGTAAAAAAGTCCAACTCTGGACGACCCCATTTGTCGCACAGATCTTCTGTGACGGAAGACAGGAGCTCCAATTCATGCATCCTGGACTAAGATTGTCCTCCAGAGTGTTCAGCACACCTGAGACATGGACTGCTGAGAGTTCCAGGCTGTTGTCTAGTGCCCAATATCAAACACTCACTGTTTCTCTGCAAAGGAGATACTAATGCGAGCCCCCCTGTTTGTTGATGTAGTAGACCACACAGACTATTCCACAATGAGATCAGAAACTGGCCTGGAGATGGATGGTTCTGAAAGGCCTGCATGGCATACAGAACCTCCAGCATCTCAAGAACGTTTATATGGAGGGATGTCTCGATCTGGGACCAGATACCCAGAGTCTGGAAGGGACCCAGGTGAGCTCTCCAGCCCAAGTCGGAGGCACCCGTAGTGAGAATCTGCTGGGGAGACAGGGTCAGGAATGGGACCCCTCAAGAGATTTTGGGGGCCATCCACCACTGGAGCACTTTGCGGACCGGAGTAGAGACCATCACTAGCTGTTCCAGGTCATCTGTGTGTTGGTCCCACAGCACCCGGAGGGTCCACTGGAGCACCCGCATGTGTAACATGGCCAAGGGGGCAGTGGTAACGGCTGCAGCCATGAGGCCCAGGAGCCTCAAATAAACCATTGTGGAAACATAACTGCTCTGAGCCACCATCTGAGTCTGTGATATAAGGTACTCCACTCTGTCCGGAGGCAGGAAGGCCTTGCCCTGTCCAGGACCGCCCCTATGTAGTGCAGCCTCTGGGGCGGGATTAAAATGGACTTGGCAGGCTGACAGTGATGCCTAGAAGTGGGAACAACTAGTGGGTCCTCTCCAGAGTTCAGAGAAGTAGATCCCTGGATGCGGCTTTGAGGAGCAGTCATCCAGGTAAGACTTAAGGCGTACAGGCCTAGCACTTGAGAGCCGCTACTGCTACTAGCATTTCTAAAAACCCACAATGCAGAGGATAAGCCAAAGGGCAAGACTCTGAATTGGTAATGCTCGCCCTGAAAAAGAAACCTCCTGTGCGGTGCACACCGAAATATGCAGGTACGTGTCCTGCTTATCTAGGGAGCACAGCCAATTGCCCTGTTTGAGCAGGGGCAGCAGGCCCGGGAGCGTGACCATGCGGAATGTTTTGTATTGGATGTAAAGGTTGAGGTCTGAGATCTAGAACAGGCCTCAGGTCCCTGGTTCTTTTCAGGACCAGGAAGAACCTGGAAGAGAAACCTTTGTTTTTCTACCTCCTGGGAACTGGCTCGATTGCCCTTTTCTGCAGAAGGGAGTGTACCCACCGGGGGTTGGCAGGGGAAGGGGAAGGATCGAGCGCCTGTGGGACTGCTCTCCTCACCTGGGGTGGGTTGGGGATGCATGGTCGCTCTGCAGCAGCACCCGGTGGAGACCGGGAGCATAGCAGAGGAAGCATTTCAAGGGGAACACCAGAAAATGGAAATACCGCTCTGGAGACTGGCTGGATGACGGCTGCCGGCCTAAAGGACAGCTCCGAAGACTCCCAGGAAGCCACGCAAAGCCTCAGCAGCACCCGGGACCAAAGAAATATAGTGTGCCGGTTTCCTCCTGCCAGTGCCTTCCCCTCAGAGCAGAAGGGACCCTGATTACAAGGGTTTACAGGGCTTCTCCCGAGGTTGGCTGGATTTGAGGTAAGGTGGCTTGGGTGGAGATAGTAGGGGGAATGTCTGAGGGGTCATGCCAGCCCAAAGGAGAGGCAGCTCCTGAGTATGACAGGGGCCAAAATAGATAACAAAAGAAAAAAAAAAAAAAAAAAAGGAGTGTACCTCCTCAGAAAGACCACTGCGTGGTCTGGGGGTAGGTGGAGGGGTACAGGAGGAGTCTCTGGAGGTTGTTCCGAAAGCTCCAGAGTGTGACCCCTTTCTATAATCTGAAGAATTCAAATGTCTGAAGTTATGATACTCCATTGATTGAAACATAGGGAGAACCGACCTCAGACCACCACCTCTTGGTCATGGACTGGAAGGGGGATGGGGGGTTCTTGCAAGGAGTCTGGCAGTGGCGGATCTGGCTTCTGGGGCTCATCCGTTACCTCTGGGCAGTTTCAAGGGCAGGACCAGAGGAGGATGAGGGGGTAGGCAAGGCAGAACTAGCCTTCCATTTACCCTGGAGATGTAAGCCCACACCGGCCTTGTGGGACACCTTACGAAATGACGGCAGCTGTTTGTTCCTGGGCTGGGTATGGTAGAGTGCATGGACAGATTTAACAGCTCTACCAGAGGCATGTAACTCATTAATGATGTCCTGGACATCAGGCCTGAAGAGGTTTGAGCCACTGAATGGGGCATTAAGCACCTTTTGCTGGACATCCGCCACGAAACCTGATACCTTCAGCCAGGCGTGCTTATGAAGGCAAAAGCCTGTAGCAGCAGCCCTGGCACCAGTGTCCACTCTGGTCGACTCCTTCAGAGAAGCCTCAATCATGGTGAGGACATCTTTGGAGAGACCCAAAGCCTAGAACTCTAGCCGCTCAGGAACCAGGTTGTCAGGTGCAGGGATTAAGGTCTGGGTAGAGTACCTTCCCCTGATGGATTGAGCGCAGGTCCGGACGTAGAGGAAGACGCCTCGGGAGCCTGCTGCTGAGGCTGAGGAGACTGGGTACCAGAACTGGAGAGGCCAGTCCAGAGCCACCAGGATCATTTGTGCCTTGTCCCTTCTGGCCATAAACACCTTGTGGATCAAGGGGAACAGAGGGAAGGCATAAAGAAGGCCCGGGGTTCAGGGCCTGGAAAAGGCATCCCCCTGCAGCGTTCCCTACAGAAGAGGGCGGGCACAGTACAGCCTCAGCTTTGTGTTCTCCCTTGAGGCAAACAGGTCCACCTGAGGAGTGCCCCACTGGGAGAACAGGCTGCATACTACCTCTGGGTCGAGAGTCCACTCATGGGACGCCTCGCCAACACGGCTTAGAGCGTCCACCAGCTGGCTGGAGACACCGGCCACATGGACGGCCAGATCATCAGCCTCCAGGCTGCGCATGAGGGTCCAAATACGAAGAGCTTCCTTGCACAAGGGAAGGAAGTGTGTCCCACCCTGTCTGCTGAGGTAGTACGTGGTCGTGGCGTTGTCCGTCTGGACCTGAACGACCCGATCCCAAACATGCGGCACAAAGGCTGTGAGTGCCAGCCATACTGCCCACAGTTCCAGCAGGTTGATGTGGCATCGGAACACCTCAGGGGTCCAGAGTCCATGGACCCTGTGTTCCCCCAAGTGGGCAGCCCAACCCATGAGAGAGGCATCGGTCATCAGGATGATTGTCTGCGCTGGGTGGTCAAACAGGATACGTTCCAGCAGATGTTCCGGGACTAGCCACCACTGGAGGGAGTCACACGTCAGCTGGGTCACAGTGACCATCTGGTCAAAGTGGCCCTTGCGCTGAGACCACTGGTGGGCCAGCTCCCACTGCAGAGAGCGCATTCTCCAGCAGGCCCAATGGATCATGCTGGTGCAAGCTGCCATGTATCCCAGCATGCGCATACAGTCCCATGTAGGGTGCAACTGCCCAATCCGAAATTGTCAGGCAAAGGAGGAGAGAGCCTCCACCCCGTCTGCCCGGTGTCGAGCCCCACCCCAATGAAGTTGATCACCTGCAAGAGCACGAGTTCCAACTTGGCCTGGTTGATCAGGAGGCCAAGAGAGACTCTGGTCTAGAGGGTCAGGTCCCTGGACCGCTCCACCTCACGTCTGGAAGGACCTGCAATCAGCCAGTGGTCCAGGGAGGGGTAAACCCGGACTCTGACGCCTCTGGTAAGCTGCTACCACATCAATGTATTTGGTGAAGACCCTGGGGGCCAAGGACAGGCCAAATAGCATGGCCTAGAACTCATAGTAGATCCTCTCTGCTCAGAACTGAAGGAACCGGCAGTGTGACAGATTGGGATACGAAAGAACGCGTCCTGAAGATCCAGAGAGCAAAACCACATGTTTTGCTCGAGAGGTGGTATGATCTGAGACAGACTGACCATCCTGAAGGTGCACAGCCTGAGAAACTTGTTCAGGTCGTGCACATCTGAAATGGGGCACCAGCCCCCTGTCTGTTTTGGCACCAGGAAGTACCTGGAGACAAACCCTGGGTGCTCCAGAGTGTCCTCGGCAGGAGCCATGATCTCCTTGCAGACAAGCTTTTTTTTTTTGTTTTGTTTTTTTGTAACTTTATCTCTCTGTCCCTCGAACTCTCTCAGGCGAGGTCACCAGATGTCAGCCATGATGCTGCCTGCCTGAAGCTCCCCTCTTGTTCTCTCCATTCATACACCCCTGGCCACCCAGCCCCCCGGCTCAGAGTCCCCCAAAGTGGGACCGCCAGATCACTCCACCTGGTGCTCTATCTAGAATCTAGATGGGTGGCCAAGGTATGGAGGAGGGGGCAGGGGAAACAAGAGAAGGAGCCCAACCTTGTGCGTGGTTGGCTGGTACCCCAGTATCCTCCGTCACCTATCGGGAGGCAGAGGGTTTTTCTAGCTTATTATTTTATAATTTGGTTTATATTAAACCATTTTCATACACATGTTACATATCCAAGTATCTTTACATTAATACATAGAGCCATTTATGTTTGGCGGCACGAGAGTAAACAATATAGGTGGAAAGAAATACAGAGAGAAATACACCACACGGAATACATTGAGAAATACACCACACATAGTGTTAGTTTTTTTTCTACTTTCTATTTTTATTCCTCCTCTCCCCTCCAGCTCTGGTCTCCTCAGGAGCACCTAGGAGTCATCCCTCTATGGTCCGCTCCTACCTGGTCAACCCTCCTTTGCCCATGCAGCCACGGTTTACCCCTGGGATGGGGACAAGGTGAGCCCCAACACCCTGAACTTCTCTGGTGGCGGTCGGGTGCCAGGAGGGCGGCCGCAAATCAAGGACAAGCTCTGGTGCTCCGTCTCCGCCAGAGCTGAAGGGCATTTTCCCCAGGTGTAGGGAGTGGCTAACGCCTGGCGTCAAGGCGTTGCCACCATGTCTGCCACTCCCCACCCCCTTCTCTATGTCTACACTTGTGCCTCCAGCCCGCCCAGAGGCCAGCCAGCGCAGAGCAGCAACCCCCACCCTCCCAGGAGAGGAGAGCTGTCCTCCGGATGCTCGATCCTCTCCCTGCTGACCCCGCAACCCGGCTCGCCCCAAACCCAGGACAATGGCAGGCGCCCAGCGCACAACCCTCAGCACCACCAGGCTGACCCATACAGTGTTTTTTTCTAGCTTTGTTACGCCTCCCCATGCCCCAGGCAGAGCCAGAGTGTGCAGTGATGCCAGGGATGTCCGCTGTGGCTCTGACGTCCCACTACTGGAGCCCTGGAGCACTGCAATGCCTCCAGTCTCCACCGGGGCCGCTGTGGTGCCAGGCAAGCCCAGGATCCTCTTCCAAGAGAGGAGAGGTCTGCTCGACGCCGATCCTCTCTCCCCTGCCAACCCCTGATGGCCCGGGCTCGTTCCCAAACCTGGGTCGCTGGTGTGGCGTCCAGCGCCTCAACCCTCAGCGCCACTGGGCCAGGCACTCAGACAAGCTGGTTGATGTCCCGAAGGGCTGATAGGATGTCTGTGGACAAGATGCCCTCCTGTGGGGCACGGGCTCAACAAGGTGGGTACTCCTCGAATTCCAGAGGCAGACCCTGGCCAACCACTTAGAGAATCCACTTGTCCATGGTGACAGCAGACCAGGTGGAAAGGAAGTGGCAAAGCCAGACCCCCACGGGAGAACCCAAGGGAGCAGTATACAGTGGGGGACCGCCCCCAATATCGACCTGCCCCTGACGTCACGCATGGTATAAAAGGGGCAGTCCAGCAGCCCATCCCCAGTTCTGCCGGAGACCCGGCAAGTCAGAAAAATGGAGCACCAAGGAGGTTCCTCTAACAGAGGGAAACCAGGTATCTGTGATGGAGAAGCAACTACCAGGGGAAGATGAGAGGGAAATATAGTACCTGCTACAAGAGGTCCTCTCGAAGATCTACTGTTACGGTAAGTTCTTACATAACTGTACCATCTTACTTTGAGGGGGCTCTTGCAGCAGGTAACACCTTTAGGATCGAGCCCCAAGCAGTAAGGAGAGACCCTGGTCAGCTGGGGAGAGGCAGAAGTCTCCCAAAGAAAATAAGGGGAGAGGAGGCCCCGAAGGACTGTCAATCCAAAGTCTGCTATGTGTCGAGACGCAATGTCCAAACTGTAGTGTTTGACAAAGGTGTGGCCAGAACTCCAAGTAGCAGCTGCACAAATGTCTGTGGTGGACACGTTTTCCAAGAAGGCAAAGGAAGCCGCAATGCCCCTGGTAAAGTGACCCTTTACCAAGCCTGGTAAGGGTTTGTCACAATTGCTGTAGCAAAAGAGTAAAAGCTACTCACCGTAGTAATTCTGTTTCTTCCAAGGGGTCCTTTAACATCAGTAACAATAGCAGTAAGCCGACCACGTTGAATTGCCTCGGAGGTGGAGACATCGTCATCGAGGCACAGGTCAGGAAGCATAGGAAAACCAGGAGCAGTTTCAAAATTTGCAAATAGCGTTTTATTATTAACAGCAAAATTAAAAAATAGAAATTGTTCAGTATAACAATTCACAATGGCAGAACAAACATAGAAAGCAGTCTTCTGAGTTTTTCTTAATTTCCATTCTCAGTCTCTCTCTCTCTCTTGCAAAACATTGCAGCTCTTTTTATAACAAGTCTTTGCAGGGAGCTCATTAAGAGAACATTTGCTTCTCACAGTGTTCTTGTCAGTTTCAGCAGGTACAGCAAAACAGTACACTGTGATCCAGAACTGATCTCTTGTTGACCGTTCTGGAAATATTTTTCAAACCAGCATCTCAGGTTAACCCTTTGAATTCCAAATAGCTTTGCAATCATTTCAACAGTATAACTATATACAGTTTTAAACAAAGGGATCTCTGTATCAGCAATATTTCCACATAAAGATTCACATATATTTTTATACCTGCAGATATGCAAAGGGGGAAGAAAAGACAAACAGCAAGGGAAGGCAAAGAAATAGAGAAAGGCGGAGAACTGTGAAACCGTCTGAGTGATCAGTTCCCAGGTCTCACAAACAGAGACAGAAAAGGAGAGGATAGAACAGATCCTTGCGTTTAAACTTTCTGCATAACAAATGGGACAGGGCCTTATTTAACTCTGTCACATATCCCCCTCTTTAAGAGGGAACCTGTTTTACAAAAACAGGTTTCCAAAACGTTCTAGTAAATTCCCGTCTAACAGCAGCTTATAACCTTTACAGTTCAGTTCATATGCAGCATAGCAAACAGAAGTTTAAACACACACATTTTTGTTTTTTTCAACCTTCGGACATTCTCTTTAACAGATTTGTACATCACTTTAAATTTAAATGGCTGTAGTGCCAGATTCTTGAATTTTTATCCTTCATTTGGTTCAGCCAACAGAGAGGATTGTAATCTGTTACAAGTGCAAAGTTGGCTTCTAGTAAGTAAAACTTAAGGGACTCCATGGCCCACTTTGCCGCAAGGCATTCCTTTTCAAAGGTGGAGTACCTTTTCTCTCTGTCTTGCAATTTCCTACTTATATATAGAATAGGATGTTCATTCCCATCTATATGCTGACTCGACTGCACCTAGGCCTACCTCTGATGCATCAGTCTGTAACAAAAACTTTCTCAAAGTCTGGGCTTCTTCAAACAGGGGCTGAACATAAGGCAGCCTTAATGGCCCCAAAACCCTCGTCACACTCTGGGGTCCATTTCACATTATTCGGGAACCTTTTCTTTATAAGTTCAGTGAGGGGAGTAGCTAACTCAGCAAAACTAGGAACAAATCCCCGATAATAACCAGCCAGCCCTAAAGATGACCGGACATGTTTCTTTGTTTTAGGGACAGGACTGCTAGCTACAGCTTCTATCTTGGAAACCTCTGGCTTGACTTCATTTCCCAAAACAGCCCAAATATCTGGTTTCCTACATGCCCAATGCACACGTGTTATTGATTAATTGTCAGACCTGCCTTTTTGATTGATTGGATAACTGCTTGTAGGTGTTCTAGGTAGCTTTTCCAGACTGGACTGTGCACCACATCATCATCCAGGTACGCAGTACAATAACCACTGTGAAGGGATAAAATTACATCCATCTAACGGAATGTAGCGGGTGCGCCATGTAAACCAAATGGCATGGTGGTGAACTAACAGAATCCTATAGGAGTGGCAAATGCAGTTTTGTCTCTGGATTCTTTAGCTAGGGGGATTTGCCAGCAACCCTTGGTGAGATTGAGGGTACTGATATACTTGGCACTCCCCAGTCTGTCCACCAAATAATCTATTCTGGGCATAGGATAACGGTCAAATTCTGACACTTGATTAAGTTTCCTGAAATCAAGACAGATTCTTACACCCCCTTCTTTTTTGTTTGCAATCACCACTGGTGATAACCAAGCACTTTGGCTCTCTAAGATACCCAATTCTTTCATTTTTTGTACTGTATTTCCTTAACCACATCAGCTCTTAACCGCTCTGGTAACCTGTATGTCTTTTGTGTAATAGGGCGAGCATTCCTCGTCACTATTACGTGCTCGACTCCTTTTGCTCATAGAAACATAAAATTTGATGGCAGATAAGGACCACTTGGCCCACCTAGTCTGCCCATTTCCCTACCTAATGGATAAGCTACAGATCCTAGTTAACCAACAGCCTACTTCCTCCTACCCCCCACTAGAGTTGCCTTATGTCTGTCCCATGCATTCTTGAATTCCCCCACTGTTTGACTCCACAACCTCCTCAGGAAGGCTGTTCCATGCATACACAACCCTCTCCATGAAAAAATACTTCCTCACATTACCTCTGAGCCATCCCCCCTCTATTTTAAAATTGTGCCCCCTTGTTCTTGCACATCTCTTTTTCTGAAAGATGATACCCTCTTGGACTTTGTTGATTCCCTTGAGGTACTTCAAAGTTTCTATCATGTCCCCTCTCCCTCCTTTCCTCAAGGCTATACATATTAAGCTCCTTTAGTCTCTCTCCATTATGTCTTCTGTTGCAGACCCTGCACCATTCTGGTTGCCCTCCTCTGGACAGCCTCCACCCTATGTCTTTTCTGGAGATGGGGTCTCAGAACTGCACTCAGTACTTCAGATGGGGTCTCACCAACTGTCTGTGCAGAGGATAATAACTTTCCTGTTTTCTACTGGTGATGCCTCTCCCTATGCATCCCAGTATCCCCCAGCCCTCCTTACTGCCTTCTCACATTGTTTGCCCACCTTTAGGTCATCTGATATAACTACCCCCAGGTCCCTTTCCATTTTTGTTGTCAGTATCTCACCCCTCACTGTGTACTCGTCCCCTGGGTTTTTATTTCCCAGGTGCATTACTTTGCGTTGAATCTAAGCTGCCATACATTTGACCATTCCTCCAACCTTGCCAAGTACCTTCTCATCCCTTCCACCCCACCTTGTGTATCAACCCTGTTGCAGATCTTTGTGTAATCTGCAAAGAGACATACTTTTCCTTCCAGTCCTTCTACAATGTCACTTAAAGACATTAAAAAGGACCAGACCTAGTACTGAACCCTTCGGTACCCCACTAGTAACCCTCCTTTCTTCACTGTGGACTCTGTTTACTATTACCCTCTGCGTCTTGTTGTCCAGCCAATGTTTTACCCAGGCTACCACCCTGGGACCCACTCCCAGGCTGGCTAATTTGTTTTGTGTGGGACTGTGTCAAATACCTTGCAAAAGTCTGGGTAGGCCATGTCCACAGCCCCTCCCTGATCTACTTTGGTCACCCAGTCAAAGAAATCGATTAGATTCATCTGACATGACCTTCCCGCTGTGAATCCAGGCTTCCTTGGGTCCTGTGCCCCACTGGCCTCTAGGTACTCCACAATTCTTTCCTTCTGAAGCGATTCCATCATTTTCCTTACCACTGAGGTCAAACTAACAGGTCTGTGGTTTCCTGCCTCTGTCTTCCTCCCACTTTTGTGAAGGGGAATCACATCCGCCCTCCTCCAGTCCTCAGGTACACTGTGGTAAAAGTACTATTAAATGTCTTTAACAAGTTACAAATTTCTGCAGTTTGTTCGGAGGTTAAGGAAACATTCCCCTTTACAGCATCAGCAGTTAGTTTGCTCCAGTCTATCATAAGCTACATCAGTATCTTTATCAGTTTCTGGTAAAACCAGCAAAACAGCTTTTGCTGTTTTTCCAACCTATTTCTTGAGGAGGTTAGCATGATATATCTTAGTAGGATTTTCCCTATCGGGGGTCTTAATCTCATAGTTAACTGTGCCAGTACGTCTAAGCACTTTATAAGGCCCTTGCCACTTTTATTAACAGTTGTAGTGGGTAACAGTAGTAAGACCTTTTCACCTGGCTCAAAAACATTGTCTTTTACCCTATGGTCATAGTATACACTCTGCTGGTTTTGGGCCTTTTCCTGATTACTATGGGTGATTTCAACATATTTTGCCAGCTTCTTTCTCAGGGCACACATATAAGATGTAATAGATTGTTTCTGATGGGGGTTATCTTCCCAGGTTTCTTTTATTACATATAGTGGTCCTCTAGGTTGTCTACCATACAGCATTTCAAATGGTGAAAAACCTGTTGATGCCTTTGGCACTTCTCTGTAAGCAAAAAGCAGGTAAAGTAAGAATTGGTCCCAGTCTTATCTTCCCCTTTTACAAACCTTTTCAACATGCGTTTTAGGGTTTGATTACAACGCTCAACAAGACGGTCTGTCTGAGGGTGATAATGGGAGGTTCTTATGGCAGTGATACCTAGTAGTCAGTACAGCTCCTACAGTAATGCAGCACCAACATTACTACCCTGATCAGTAATCTCTTTTGGTGTGCCCACCCTGTTGAACATTTTGGCAAGCTCTGATGCCACTTTTGGGGCTGTGACAGTACACATTGGAACTGCATCTGGGTATCAAGTAGCACAGTCAAATACTACCAAAATGTATCTATTACCCTTTTTACTTTTGTCTTAGGGGCCAACCACATCCACTGCAATTCTTTCAAAAGGCACATCTATTAAGGGTAGAGGCACCTTGTCTGTTTTAGTCACTGGAGCTACTTTCTGACACTCAGCATAAGAACTGCAATAGGTAACAACATCTTCGTGAATTCTAGGCCAGTAAAATCTGTACAGCGGTCTGGCAAGGGTGCGATCCCTCCCCGAATGACCAGCCATAGGATCATGTGCTATCTGTAACAATTTAAATCTATGCTTTTGTGGTATAACCAATTGTTCTGCCTGGTCCTGCGTCCGAGGTTTAATCCAAAATCTGTACAGTAGCCCATTACATTTTTTAAACATAGGTTTACCCTGTTTTGGTTTTACCCCCAGCTACTTAAAATAATCCTGGAGAGAAACATCATTAGCTTGTTCTGAAAGAAAATCACAATCAGTTCAGTTTCAGCATTTTCACACATTAACCCCTTATGTCCATTAGTGTTTTGCTGCCACTGTTTCTTCAGACATTGTCTTTCTTTCCTGGACTTCTGGATCTTGGAGCTGTGCTCCAACAAGTCCGAATCAAAATCAACAAAAGGAATAAAGTCCCCACCATCGAGATTTTCTTTGCCTGAGCTTGTCCCCACAGCTGCTGAAACATCAGGATTTACTCCCTCTTTGCTTAACTCAGTAAATCCCATTTATTTATATGAATGTTCGGAAACAACCTTTGAGTAAGAACTATTTTACAAAAGTTCCAGGTCATGATCACAAAACATACAATACAGACATGAATTTCTTTACAATAAATAAGATTACAAGCATGTAGTTTCTACAGGTAAACAAAGTCTTACAGTGGGATGCCAAAGGTTCAAAATGTAGAAGCTTCAAGTGACAATATGAATAAAGACTACTGCAAGGAGTTCATATAATGCAGCCCTGGGAGAACCATGCCAGATTATAGCATTGAGAGAGAGAGAGGAATGGACAAAGCTTAAGTAAAAGAGGGCAATGGGCAAAAGAAGGGGTGGGGTGGAGAGGTACTGTAGTATGGGAGGGTGGAGATGCAGTACTACCTCAACCAAGGGTCTAACAGTGTCCAGGAGGAGGAGAATTGGACAAGGGGCAGAGACAGATAAGGGTGGAGGAGAGACACAGGAAGGGGGGGGAGAGAATAAGAAGAGAGAGAGTGTGAGGGAGGGAGAGAAAGAGAGGGAGAAAAAAGAAAGACAGAGGAAAGAGATATAGCATGTGCAGTAGAGGGTGTGAGGGAGACAGATAAATCCTGGAAAGTCATTTCCAATAATCACAGGTACAGGTGACTTAGGTACTACCCCCACTTTCATTTGGCGCGACACCCCATTAATAGTCAGTCACTTGGCTGGCGGGATAGTATCTAGTGTCCCCGTGGATGCAGATGACACCAGTACCTGGTCCTTTTGGACACTGTTTTCCCAGCACTTCAATATGCACTAGGGACTGTCTGCTTCCCGAATCTTTAAGTCTGTTCACAGTCTCATCTTCCACCTTGACATGTTAAGTACTTGTCCCAATTTGCTAAGAACAAATCTGCTCCAGTGTCACTCTTCTTACTATGGCAGTTTCTTGCAATATGACCTGGCTTATTACAGTTACAGCAAATAAAGTCTTTGGGTGCAGATATGTAATCCCCACCAGAGTTATCAGACTTGGCGTTTAAATGAGAAAAAGAGCGTTTTACCAGTGCTTGGCCGTTACCTTGCTGCTGTGGTGTCTGGCCATTTGGTAGTCTTCAGCCAAAGAAATAGCCTTTTCCCCACGTTCTGGTTGGTGTTCTTTTACCCAAAGCTGTACGTCTGTAGGTAGGATGTTGATAAATTGCTCTATTGCAAGTGTGTCGATCTGTGGGAGTGTTTTTCCCTCTGGTTGAAGCCATTTAATAAGGAGTTCTCTGAGACATGTAAAGGCTTCTCTAGGATTGTCGACTGAGTTGTACTTCAGAGACTAGAATCTTTGCCTGTAGGTCTCTCTTGAGATGTCATACCTTTTCAGGATTTCGCTTTTCACCAGGTCATAGTTTTCTGACTGTGCAGTGCCCATACTGCTGTAGGCAAGTTGGACTTTCCCTGTCAGGTAAAGTACCAGTCTCCCTGTTGCTGCTTTGGCCACTGGCAGGCTGTGGCAATCCTTTCAAAAGTTGTCTAGTATGCTTCAATATCATCCGAGGGACACAACTTTGTAAGTTTAATGTATTTTAAGTTGTTTGTGTCTTTTTGCTCTGCTGGACCAGTGCCAGATCCTCCAGCTTTGATAACCTGCAATGCATCCATCCACTGCTGGATCTCTCCTCTTTGCTGCTCCTGTCACTGCATCTCTTTTCTCTGCTTCTCGAGTTGTTGCATTTATTTTCTCTGTGCCTCTAAACATTCAATCAGTTTTTCTCTCTGCTGCATCTCCTCTCTTCTCGGTTTCCCCACCTGTTTTTGTTGTATAGCCCATTTAAAAAAAAGAGTCAGGCTTTCGGGTTCTGTCACTGCCTGATTTTTTTCCATAACAGGTGCTAGCTGTAAAGTCTCAGCTTGGACTTCTGTCTCTGCTAGTTTGGCTGCCATTCTCCTGGTAACTACTCCTGGTTTGCTGCTGCAGAATCCATACCTTTCATCTATGCTTCCCTGGTAGCAGGCCTAGTACCCACGCACAAAACTCCTGGCTTAGAGTATGCAAGGTGTAAATCCCACTTAGGCTGACACCATCTGTCGTCGAGGCACAGGTCAGAAAGCATATGAAAACCAGGAGCAGTTTCAAAATTCACAAATAGCATTCTATTATTAACAGCAAAATAAAATAAAAATTGTTCAGTACAACTATTTACAATGGCAGTACAAACATAGAAAGCAGAGTCCTTCTTCTGAGTTTTTCTTCTCAATTTCCAATCGCAGACTCCCAGCCTCTGTCTCTCCCTCTGGCAAAACATTTTAGCTCTTTTTATAACAAGTCTTTGCAGGGAGCTCGTTAAGAGAACATTCTGCTTCTCACACAGTGTTCTTCTCAGTTTCAGCAGGTGCAGCAAACTGTGACCCAGAACTGACGACCTGACAGCTCTGGAAATATTTTTTCAAACCAGCATCTCAGGTTAACCCCTTGAATTCCAAATAGCATTGCAATCATTTCAACAGTATAACTATATGCAGTTTTATACAAAGGGATCCCAGTATCAGTGATAGTTTCACATAAAGATCCACATATATTTTTATACCTGCAGATATGCAAGGGGGAAGGAAAGACAGAAACAGCAAGGGAAAGCAGAGAGATAGTGAGAGGCAGAGAACTGCGAAGCCATCGGAGTGATCAGTTCCCAGGTCTCAAGAAAATTTGGTTGTGCAACCAGACAGACGAGACAGAAAAGGAAAGGGTAGAACAGATCCTTGTGTTTAAAATCTTTCTCCATAACAAACAGGGCAGGGCCTTATTCAACTCTATCACAGTGATGAATATTCATTAAAACGGAGTAGCCAATCAGAATCAAGCAGGGAGTTGTGCCGAGTGCAAAGAGCCCACAGGGCTTCAGAATTTTTTGAAGACGAAAGGAGAACAATGACTAAAATGAACGTGCCAACAGGCTTTAAAACCATGCAACAGCAAGAACTACAAAAATACTATAATTATGGAATGTTTAGCTCATGCATTCATTTCAAACTGCCCTATTCTAACTGCCTGGATTCTACCTCAGATTTCTGTGAAGCCTGCACAGAGGCCATAATATATAATAATATAACAGTGAATAATTCTAAGTTAATGGCCAACAAGGCCATAAAAAATAGTACTAGGCCAAGAAAGGGCCAACAAAACCATAAAGAATGAGTCCTCTTTTCTGAGCCAGATGCACCATTAGAAAAGAACCTACTATCTAGGTATTAGAGAATGTGCCAACAGATGATATACCCATCATACTGAGAGACATCTCAGCAGTACAGAGTAATTTTCTGCGATTCTAAGGGGAGGGCCAGGGGCAGGGAGTAATAATATCAGTGGATCCCTGGGAAGAAATAAGATTACTAGAGGCGAGTAATGTTTTCTTCTAACCCCAGGAATCCACTAATATTATTACTCTTTGCAAACTAAGTAGCAGTACCACAGGAGGTGGGCAGAATCTATTTAGGAAAAAGACTCTGCAAAACAGCCCTTCCGGAAATTGGCATCACTTCTGGCCTGGGTGTCCAGGCTGTAATGCTTAGTAAAGGTGTGGACTG
The DNA here is from genome assembly GCA_016271365.2 of Neoceratodus forsteri. NCBI lineage: Eukaryota > Metazoa > Chordata > Ceratodontiformes > Ceratodontidae > Neoceratodus > Neoceratodus forsteri. The sequence continues at coordinate 288,273,756 of CM028129.1, forward strand.
ATCTCCAGGTAGCTGCTTTACAAATCTCCAGAAGAGGAACATCTCTGGCAGCTGCAATGGTGGCAGCTGTGCCCCTTGTGGAATGGGCCCTAAAACATGAAGGAGGAACCTTGCCCACCTTTGTATAGCAAAACTGAATACATTGGACTATCCGTCGAGATATAGTCCTCTTTGAAGCAGGAGATCCCTTACCTACTTCCCCACAGGTAAGGAACAATTGTTGCCTGTTCTGCCTATGATCCTTGGTATTAGCTATATAATAGCTCAATGCTCTCTTCACATCCAAACTATGCAGCCTACGCTCACCAGAACTGGTGTGTGCTGTAAAGAATACTGGTAGGGTAATAGACTGGTTTAAATGAAAGTCAGAAACTACTTTGGGAAGGAATTTTCTATTAGTTCTCAACACCACCTTGTCATTGTGGAAAGAAATATAGTCCTTTTCCACACATAGGGCTTGTAACTCACTTATCCTCCTAGCAGAGTAAGTGTCACAAGGAAAACTACCTTCCAGGTGAGGAACTTCAGCTCTGCATTAGCCAGGGGTTCAAATGGCAGGAGCATAAGCTGGGCAATACAAATGTTGAGGTCCCAAGCTGGCACTGGTTCCCTACGAGGTGGAAACAGGTGTAGAAGGCCCTTAAAGAACCTTCTAAATATGGGGTTCGAGGCTAGTGATATCCCTTTTCTTATAGAGAGATAAGCTGAAAGTGAAGCAAGATGAACTTTTAGGGTTGAGTGTTGCAACCCCAGGGAATGCAGATGGGACAAATAATCTATGAGGGTTGGAATGCCAGCCTGTGCTGGGATTAGGCCCTTTTCTGTACACCAAATAGAAAATCTTTTCCATTTTGAAGCATAAGTTTTCTTAGTAGAAGGCTTTCTATAACTTTTAAGGACTTCTAAAACTGTTTGAAAGTATTGGGAGTCTGAATACTCCAAGTCCTCAAGAGCCAAGCTTTGAGTCAGACCCGAGATTGGGATATGCCACCCTGCCTTAGAAGGAAGTCAGCAGATTGTACCTCTGAGGGAGGCAGATCAGTTTGCTCACTGACATTGAGAGTAACAGGGAGTACCAAGGCTGTCTTGGCCAGTCTGGTGCTATCAGAATCATCGAGACTGGCTGTGACCTGAGCTTGATGAGTACTCTGAAAATAAGAGGAAAAGGAAGAAAGGCATAAAGATACTTCCCTGTCCAATCGAGAATCAGGGCATCCATTGGGACAGTTCCCTTCACTGGGGCCCTGCAGTAATAAAGGGGTAAATGGTGATCCTGGTGGGAAGCAAAAAGATCCAGCTCTGGGGTTCCCCACCGCCTGAATAGGACTTGCACTACTTGACTGTTCAGTGCCCGTTCGTGATGGGCCTGGTTTATCCCTGCTCAAGGCATCTGCCAGTGAATTGTCCTTCCCTGGCAGATGAACTGCTTGTAGGCATGCGTTTATGGAGTAAATCAGGCTCCATATTTTCATTGCCTCTGTGCATAGTGGAGTGGATCTTGTCCCTCCTTGTTTGTTGTAGTACATTGTAGTGGTATTGTCTGTTCTGACCTGAACCACTTTTCCCTTTATGAGATGAGCGAAAACCTGAATGGCTAGGTACACTGCTCTTAACTCTAAGAGATTCATGTGCATAAGTGACTCTGCACTGCTCCAGGAGCCATGAACTGTGTGGTTCCCTAGGTGGGCACCCCATCCTAGGAGGGAGGCATCTGTTGTGAGCACCAAGGAGGGGGGCTCTTGTAGGAAAGGCACCCCGCCCCTTAGATTGTCTGGATCCTTCCACCACTGGAGGGCCTGTAGAAGAGTTTTTGTTACAGGAATTAGTTTTGAAAGTGGATCTCGTCTCTGGGACCAATTGGCCCTGAGGTGAAACTGAATGTCCCTCATTTGGAATCTGGCACCCATGACTGTGGTTGCTGCAGCCATGTGGCCTAGCAGTTGTAAAAACTGAGAAGCTGGTTTTGGCCTGCCCAGGATGAATGAGCTTGCCAGAAGCTGAATAGCCTGTATCCTTTCCAAGGATAGGAAGGCCTTGCCCAGAATTGTATAGAGTTCTGCCCCTATGAACTGCAATACTTGGACTGGGGTAAGAACGGATTTCTTGACATTTAAAACAAACCCCAGGGGAGGAGAGAACACTTTGAGCCAACAGTAAGTGTTCCGACACTTGTTGCTGGGATTTTTCCACAATCAGCCAGTCGTCCAGATATGGAAAAACTGACACCCAGTTTTCTGAGATGTGCCACTACTACTGCTATGCACTCTGTGAATACCCTTGGTGCAGAGGTAAGGCCGAAAGGAAGTGTTGAGAACTGGTAGTGGCCTGAGGGGAGAGAGAACCTGAGATATCTTCTGTGTGTTTCTCTGACAGGGATGTGAAAGTATGCATCTTTTAAATCCAGAGAGGCCAACCAGTCCCCTTTTTGTAGTGTTGGCAGAATTATTGCCAGTGTGACCATTTTGAATTTGGGTTTGACCAAATACTTGTTTAGACGTCTGAGGTCTAGTATAGGCCGCCACTCTCCAGTCTTTTTGTTGTTAGGAAATACCTGTAGTAGAACCCTTGCCCTCTTTGATTGGGTGGAACAGGCTCGACTGCTTTTAACATTAATAAGTTCATTACCTCCTGCTCCAGCGGTTCTCTTTGTGAGGGAGGAACTGATGCAAAACGTTTTACCCTTAGAGGGGGAAGGGACTTGAAACAAAGGGAAAGACCCTGACCCACTATTTCCAGGACCCACCTGTCTGATGTTATTTTGACCAGTCCTGGAGATAGTGGGAAAGTCTTCCTCCTACTGGATGTGGAGAGGCAGCCTGAAGGGAAGAGTCAGGGATTCTGCTTTTGCTGAGGTTGGGTAGCATGGGACCCTCTGCGGGAGCCCCTTCTGCCTCTGGCACTGTAGAAACCAGTCTGCTAGGGTTGGTACTGCATCTGCAGAGCAGCCTGCACCTGAAAGAAAGGTCTTCTAAAAGTAGACCTGCCCCTGCCTCCCCTAGAATAAGATGCAGAGGGAGAAGGTTTGTCCCTAGTGGAATTACTTCTGAAAGCAGTCTTGTATTCGTCTACTTTCTTCATGTAGGCTTCAGTTTGTGCACCAAAAAGTGAATGGTCCTCAACTGGGAAATCCATTGCTTTGGTTTGAGTGTCCTGGGTGAGGTTAGTATCCCTCAGCCAAGCAAACCTTCTCATGACTATAGTACCAGCCAACCATCTGGCAGCAGTGTCATTTGTATCTGCTGCCATCTGGAATTGGTATTTGGAAGCCTCCAAACCCAATTTGGCTGTGCTAGCAATTCAGAAACAGTGAGAGAGGGATTTGCTTCTGCATTATCCACTACAGACTGCCATAAGGCCTTTTGGTAGAGAGCAGCATAGGCCTGATAAAAGGCTTGCCTGATAGCAAGGGATGCTGAGAGGTACCCCCTCTTAGCCATACTGTCCACCTTTCTGGAGTATTTTAGGTGGATGAGAAGACAAGGGGGTTTTGGCCTTCTCACAAGCTGCCTGCTCCACAATACCCTGATGATCGGGATGGCTGAATAAAAACTCAGCACCAGATCTCTCCAGTTGGTACTTTTTCTCACATTTTTTATCAATAGGTGTGACAGTCTGAGGAGCTTTTAATATTTCCAGAATATCCTTTCTGAAAAATGTATAGAGAGAAAGGAAAAGTCGTTTTGAGGGTGTTAACCTCATTAGTTCCATATATTGAACCTCTTCTTCATCCTGTACCTCCTCAACTGTCTGGAGGTCCAGTGTTTCCGCCATTTTCTTAATGAAAGAAAAATGGGAGGAAAAATCCTCTGAAGGCCTGGGGGAAGGGAACCAAAGTCTTGCTCTGATGACACCTCAGGCTCTATTTCTTCCTCCTCATTATCATAAACCTCGCCACCCATAGTGGGAACAGACACCAGAGGGGTGGCAGTAGCTGTATCAGGTGGAGCAGTTACAGATTGCTGGGCAGGGAGCAGGCCCTGCAGCACCTGTAACAAAGCCAGGGCTCATGAAGTATCAGCAGGAGAGGGAGTATGTAATGGCACCTGAGGGACCCCTTGAGGCGTTTCAGCCGGGGTGTCAGCGTGCTTACTTTTTTTAAGTCTCTTGGCAGGCACCGGAGAGTCAGCCGGCTGATTGCCTCTCTTACTAGAGCCCTCACCCGTATCAGGGGTGGATTCTGAGGCTCTAGAAGGAACTGCCACATTTTTTTGAGGGGGTGGACTGGTCAGAGCCCAGGGACCCCTCCAAGTCTTTTCTTCAGTCTCTCCCTGCGCTTCTCCACAGTTTTTTCAGGGAAAGACTTGCAAATTTCACAGTCTTCACTGAAATGCTTTACACCAAGACAGAGCAGACAGAGATCATGTTTGTCAGCTCTAGCAAATACCTCTGCACATTTTAACACAATTCTTAAAACCTGTAGGACCTGTGTTCTTTTTAGATTTATCCAACATTGTAAGAAAACGGGACTCAGAAACTGCTAAAATATAAAAATATTAATGATTTAGCAGTCGGTTTCAGTGAAAAAGCGATCGGTTCAGAAACCGACAATTTTAAACAGAACCGCGGTTCCGATCTGTTCAGGAACCGAGAACCGCTATTAAAAACCAGAACACCTCAGTTCAAAATGAGTAGATTTAAATGTTTTTAAAAGAAAAACACTCGGAAACTTACCTAGAGTTTCCTTTTGAAATTTACCAAGCAATCGGTTGCCCCACGGTTCAAAGGAACCGCGAAGTACCGATAAAAAAACTAAACTTATAAAGGAGGTAAAATTGCTAAAACTCAGTAAGAATAAGGCAGTAACGAAAAATTAAGACAAAATACTTAAGTTTCTTTTGTTCTTATGCACAGTTTAGACAATCTTGATATAGAGATCTCCAGGGCGTCTGAACTTTGCAGCAGAGACAGAGAATCAGAGGCAGAATCCAGACAGTTAGAATAGGGCAGTTTGAAAATGAATGCACGAGCTAAACATTCCATAATTAGCACAGCATTCTATTTGGCTCCGGGGCAGTGCTGATTTAAAGGGGCACTGCAAAGAGTAATATTAGTGGACTCCTGGGGTTAGAAGGGGGGGCTCCATGAGCTTAGCAATGCAGAGGTTAAGGTCCCGAGGGGGGGGGAGACCCGTTCCCTAATTGGGGGCTGCAAATGAGCGAGGCCCTCAAAGAACTTTTTAAAAATGGGCCTAGAAGTTATCGACTTCTTTCCCAGTAGAAAAGTAGGCTGAAATTACAAGTGAAGCCTCAAGGATGAGGCCTTGAGGCTTGATGACTGCATATGAACTAAATAGTCTAAAATGGAAGGGATAGAGGCCTTCAGAGGGTCTATTCTTTTTCCTTTGCACCAGATTGAAAATCTTTTCCATTTAGCCGTATAGGTTTTCCTTGTGCTTGGCTTTTTAGCCATGAGAAGAATTTTCAGAACTTGTTCTGAATATTGTGTATCGGAATTCTAGCTCAAGAACTGGGCTGTGAGGTAAAGGGATTCCAGGTCTTGATAATTCACCCCTACTTGTGGTAGGGTGTGGAAACATTGAGTCAGAGGAAGTCGAATCAGCTTCTTGTGGGACATGGTCAGCAGGAGAGGATACCAGGCTTGCCTTGGCCAGTCTGGAGCTATGAGGATCATGATTGCAGTCTGATCCCTGAGCTTCATTAGCACTCTGTGTAACAGAGGAAATGGAGGGAAAGCATACAGAAACTTCCCTGCTCAGTTCAAAACTAGTGCATCTGCTGGGAGAGTGCCCATTGCTGGGGGTCTGCAGCAGCACAGAGGAAGCCGGTAGCTGAGGTGGGATGCAAACAGGTCCACCTCTAGTGTGCCCCACCTCATGAAGACTGTGGCAAGGACCTGTCTGTTCAGAGTCCATTCATTGTGACCTTGGCTGGTATGGCTCAGAGTGTCTGCTAGGGTATATCCTTGCCTGGGAGGTGGTATGGCAGAGAGACTCGCGTTCAGGGAATAGGCCAGGGACCAGATTCTCATGGCTTCTGTGCACAGGGCAGTAGACCTCGTGCCACCCTGCTTGTTTATGTAAAACATAGCAGTGGTTTGGTCTGTTCTGATCTGAACAGTGTTTCTCTTGACCTGAGGGGCGAAAGCTTTCAGTGCCAGGTACACAACTCTGAGTTCCAGAAGATTTATGTGGCTTTTGGACTCCTTTGGTGTCCAAGTACCACTGACTGAAGAGCTGAAAGGGGATGCCCACTGAGAGGTTTTCCTCTTCCTTCCACCAGTAGAGAGCTTGAAGCAGTGTTTTGTCACTGGTACTAGCTTGACAGAGAATTTTTTTTTTTTTTTATGTCATATTTTCTGCCCCGGACTCCATCCAACCGACCCCCAGCCCTGTCACCCGGAATCCTGGGGTTTACCTTATGCCCGGTCCGGGAGTGGCACCTGCGGGGAGTCCGTCTTCATCCTGCCGCCAGCATTTTCTCCTCTGGTTTTACTCCCAGGGGCCCCAGGAGTAGGAGCGCATGTGCATGGCTGCACACATGTGCCTTACAGCCCCGGTCATGACCCCTTTCCCCCACCTCACTGGCCTAGTGCCTTGGCACCCTCAAAGCCCATGCTGCCCCTAGCCTCCACCAGGAGGCAGCCCTCAGCTGAGGGATGCCACTACACCTCCCTGAAGAGGAGAGCCTCCTTCTGGCAGCTCTATCCAGCTCCGCCCTCCCCCCCGTTGCCGACCTCTGATGGCCTAGGCTCGTTCCCGAACCCAGGTTGCCAGCGTGCCGTGAAGCAAGGCGTCCAGTGCCTCAGCCCTCTGTGCCACTGGGCCGAGAATTTTTCTTTTGTGACAAGTAGGCTCACAAATGATATTGAATGTCCTTCATTTGAAACCTTACCCCTGGGACCACAGCTGTCATGGAAGCCATGTGGTCCAGGAGCTATAGAAAATGCCTCGCAGGCCTTGGCTGGCCTAGCAGAAAATAATTTGCTGCAGTCAGAAAGTTTTGAATTCTGTCCTGAGGAAGAAAGGCTTTTGCCTGCTGAGTATCCAAGTCTGCTCCTATGAAGCTGAGGAGCTGAGAGGGTTCCAGATGGGATTTATTTTCGTTGATTAGAAACCCCAGAGAAGACAGTTTTTTCTTGTGCGGTTTAGAGCCTCCGACTTGCTGAGGGGTCTCACGCACTATGATCCAGTCGTCCAAATATGGAAAGATGGAGATACCCTGCTTTCTCAAGTGGGCTGCCACTACAGACAGGCACTTGGTTAATTCTCTGGAAGCAGAGGTGAGGCCAAAGGGCATGGCTGCAAACTTTTAATGGCCTGAATGCAGCCTGAACCTCAGAAACTTTCTGTGGGACTGCCTTATTGGTATGTAAAAATAGGAGTCCTTGAGATCCAGGGAGGTTAGCCAGTCACCCTGCTGCAGAGAGTGTATTACCATTTGAAGGGTAATCATCTTGAATTTTGTTTTGAGTATGTGCCTGTTTAGCTATCCGAGGTCTAAAATAGGTCACCACTCCCAGTTTTTCTTTAATGTCAGGAAGTATACCTTCTCTATGCTGTGAAAGGGGAACCCTGTCCACCATTTTGGCTAACAGAGTCTTTACCTCCAGTTCCAAACCGGTATCTTTTTGTTGGGGATAGGGTTTTAACAGAGCTGAACCCCAAAGGGCAGGAAAATGCTTGAACTGTAGGGGTAGACCTTTTTCCACTACCTCCAAGACCCACTTGTCTGTGGTGATGTGGGTCCAAGCTTGGAGGTAGTAGGAGAGCCTGTCCCCTACTGGAGGAGGGGAGGCGACCTGATTGCAGAAGTCAGGACTTGGACTGTGTGGCAGGGGCAGCAGTGGTGGCAGCTCTCCTCTGACCCTTCCTGCCTCTTACCATGAAATAACCTCTCATTTGAGAGAAATCCAAAAGCATGGGCATAGGATAGAATGCCTAGGGGAAGTAGCCCCTGCCTCTATTACCCTTAGGTTGAGACTTCTGGGATGTAGAGGCTTTCTGCTTGGCTGCATTACTCTCATAGGTGGACCTGTACTCTTCCACCATTTTCATGTACACTTCAGTTTTGCACCCGAAAAAGGAATTATTTTCAAAGGGGAAGTCCATAGCTTTGGACTGGGTGTCCTGTGATAAATTAGTTGTTCGTAGCCAGGCAAAATGTCAGAGACACAGCCTAAGCCATGACCCTTGTGGCTGCGTCATTAGTGTCTGCAGCCATGTGAAACTGGTATTTACTAGGTGTATTAGACACAAGAAGGCTAGAGCCCATCAAGAGTGTCTCCCACTAGAGAGTGGGTATATTATGTTTGACCCTTGGTCCAGCAAAGGTAATCAAGTCGTTTTTTTAAACAAGAGAAAAATGTGCTGCTTTAACAATGTTCTGAGGCAAGTTATTCCATAACCTAAATAGAAACAGAATTTGACAGCAGATAAGGACCGCTTGGCCCACCCAGTCTGCCCATTTCCCTACCTAATGGATAAGCTGCAGATCCTAGTTAACCAGCAGCCTACTTCTTCCTACCCCCACCCCCTAGAATTGCCTTATGACTGTCCCATGCATGCTTGAATTCCACCGCTGTTTTTGACTCCACAACCTCCTCCGAAGGCCATTCCATGCATCCACAACACTCTGTGAAAATACTTCCTAAATTACCTCTGAGCCACCCCTCTATCTTCAAATTGTGCCCCTTGTTCTTGCACACCTCTTTTTGAAAGATGCTACCCTCTTGGACTTTGTTGATTCCCTTGAAGTACTTGAAAGTTTCTATCATGTCCCCCTCTCCTCCTTTCCTCGAGGCTATACATATTAAGCTCCTTAAGTCTCTTCTCTTCATATGTCTTCTGGTGCAGACCCTGCACCATTTTAGTTGCCCTCCTCTGACAGCTTCCATTCTGTCTATGTCTTTATGGAGATTGGGTCTCCAGAACTGCACTCAGTACTCCAGATGGGGTCTCACCACCTGTCTGTACAGAGGGATAACTTCCTGTTTTCTACTGGTGATGCCTTTCCTATGCATCCCAGTATCCCCCAGCCTCCTTGCTGCCCTCTCACATTGCTTGCCCACCTTTAGGTCATCTGATATGACTACCCCCGGGTCCCTTTCCATTTTTGTTGTTGTTAGTATCTCACCCCCCATTGTGTACTCTTCCCTGGGTTTTTGTTTCCCAGGTGCATTACCTTGTACTTCTTAGCACTGAATCTAAGAATCTAGCAGCCCTAATAGTAAAATAGTTATCCCTTTTCCGCGCATTTGTTTTTGGGATGGCCAGCTGCTTATTATAACTCCTTATTTTTGACATTTCTGTGAATAAATTTGAGGTTGCATTGAGCCATAAGTGAAGGATTATGTAAGATTCTGTACAGTTGTAGTAAATCACCTCTGCTTCTATGCTCCTTCAAGGTAACCAGCCCAGTACTCTTTGATCTATCTTCAAAGGTTTGGTATTTCATATTTGGTGGCTTCCAGGCCAGATTTCACTATTTCAGCAATGTCCTGGCACATCCTGTCAGATTTGTTAACAGACTGGCCTGGACAGAACTCCAAAGAGCCTTCTGGTACTTAGAGTATGCCAAGTAAGAGGACAGGCGTAAAAGCAACGAGGATGTGCTGTAAGATTTTTTAGCCTTAGCATCTAATTTTCATGACTCCTGTCCAGGAGGCATAGAGGTGAAAGGGACCTTAGCCTTATTACAGGCTGTGGCCTGAACCACCCCTTTGTGGCTGGAATGAGGATAAAGAAAATCAGCCTCATTTTCAGCCAGAGGATATTTTCTATCCACTTTCTTGTCCACTCCTGACAGGGAAGTAGGGCCCTGCGGGAGCTTCATAGTGAATTTCGTGAAAGATTTGTATATATGAAGCACAATCTTTTTTTGCAGGAGAAGACCCATATTTTTTATAGTCTTCGTCCTCTTCATCATCATCATTATCCTCCTCAGTGGACTCCTGAGCAGGGAGGTCCAGAGTGTCCACCATATGCTGTAAGAAGTTCAGGAGGGAGGAAAGGTCATCCTGGCCATCTGGAGAGGTACCAAAGCGTGGGTCAGGCGAAATGTCCGGCACCAGAGGCTGGTCCCCACTGTTATCTTAATCATTATCATCATATTCGTCCTCCTAAACGTAGTGGCAGGATGTCCCAAAGGTTGGGACACAGCTGCTAGGGTTAACAGGAGTAGAGAGAGCATAGAAAAAGCGCCCCATACCAGTCTTCATGCTTTTTTGCCACTGGTGTCTCCTCTTGCCTTGATGCGGGAGGGGCAGTGGCATGCTTGTCTTTACATAGTTTTTTTTTTTTGCTGGAACAGACTCAATGGTCTGTTCATCATTTCTCTTTTTTGGCATGTCACCATTTTTACTGTTTTGTTTATCAGACTCATTTTCTGAGGGGGTCCTTATTTTTAGGTTTAGACAGGGCAGTGGACCCCCCTCCTTAATAGGAGAAGCATTATTAGAGACCATCTCTACTAGTCTTTTGGCCCTCATTAATAGTTTTTAAGTAGAATTTAGAGCAAAAATGTTCTGGACCCAAGCACTGTAAACACACCACACTTAATACAATTTTTAAAACCTGTGGGTCCAGTCCGCTTTTTTGGCTGTTCTGACATAATGTTAGAAAGCTGAAAAACATCAGTTCCCAAAATGGAAAAACAATAAATGCAGTCGGTTCCCTAGCAGTAAAGAACCGCGATTTAAAATAACAAAACTCAGTAGAAATACAGAAAAATAGCGGTTCTGGGTAAAATAAGGGCGCTTCTTTTAAAAAGATGTTGAAAACCATTGAAATACTCAAAATGCGGTATATTTTCTACCTCAGAAAAGTTAAAAGGAACCGAGGAAAAAAGGGGAAAGTGTGGTTCCTGGGAACTAGCAAGGAACCACTAAAACACCCTTAAAATGATAATAAAATGTAAAATGGAGACTACGTGCAGGATGTATGGACTGAGGACCCCCTAGCAGGTAGCGATCACCAAACAGTGTGGTTCTTCTTGGATACGAGTAGGGAGTGGACATCTACAAAAACCAAGACAGTGGACTTCAAAAGGGCTGACTTCTGCAGGATGGCTGACATCCTCAAGTGGCATTTGGCTAGCATCACCCATGACATGGATACCATCCAGAAATGGGCCATCCTGAAGGAAGGCCTGTTAGTGGCTACAGACACCTACACAAAGAAATGCAGTAAGAAGGCAGGGACCAAGAAGCCATTTTGGTGGTTAAAAGGAGGTACAGATAAGGGTGAGGGAGAAAAAGACTGCCTTCCAAAGATGGAAGGGGTCCAAAAGAGAGGAGGATAGGGAGTACTACACAAGGAAAACCAGGGAGGTGAGCAGGGCTGTGAGGGCTGCCAAGGCTTCAAAGGAGTTAAGGCTAGCAGTGGGGATTAAGGAGGGGGACAAGGCCTTCTTCAAGTACATAAAGGAGAAGAGGAACTACAAGGAGCAAATCACCAGGATAAAGAAGGATGGAGGTTGGGTAGATAAGGGTGTTGAACAGGCAGAGGTGCTTAATGAGTACTTCTGCTCAGTTTTTACCAGGGAGAGAGATGGGCCAATATCACAGGGGCAGGGCAAGACTGGCATGGGAGGAGATAGGATAATGGATGGGGAGATCCCTGTGAGCAGAGTGATTGAGAGCCTCAAGTCACTGAAGACGGACAAGGCTCCAGGGGCGGCTGGGCTGCACCCTAGAGTCCTGAGGGAGTTGACAGGTTTTGGCGACACCACTGGCAGACTTGTTCAATACCTCCTTGCAGACGGGGTGCGTGTCTCAGGACTAGAGGATGGCACATGTAGTACCCCTGCACAAGAGTGGTCCCACAAACGAGCCTAGTAACTATAGACCAGTCAGTCTGACATCCACTGTGAGTAAGCTCATGGAAACGATCCTAAACAAAAGGTTGGTGACCTTCTTGGAGGTGAACGGTCTTATGGACGACAAACAGCATGTGTTCATCTCTGGGAGATTATGTCAAACAAACCTGGTTCACTTTTTTTGACTGGGTGACAAAAGAACTAGACACCGGTCAGGCCATAGATTTCCTGTATCTGGATTTCAGCAAGGCCTTTGATTCGGCACTGCATGGCAGATTAACTAGTAAACTGAGGAACCTGGGAGCAGGGGAGAAACTGGTTAAGTGGGTTGGTAACTGGTTGGAGCACAGACAGAGTGTGGTTGTGGGGAGACTCAACTCATAGGGCAGTCACCAGTGGGGTATTACAGGGTTCAGTGCTGGGGCTGGTGCTGTTTAACATCTTCATACTTGATACAGCAGTTGGAGTTAAGAGCAGAATCAGTCTATTCACGGAGGACACCAAGATAGGGGCAGTTGTGGATGGGGTAGAGGGAGGAAAAGGCCTCCAAGAAGATTTGGGAAGGCTTGAGCAGTAGTCAGACACTTGGCAGCTGGGTTTCAATGCTAAGAAGTGCAAGGTCATGCACTTTGAAGCGAGGAATCCTGGTACAGTTACCATCTGGGAGGGGTTCAGCTGTCCGTCTCTGAGGAGGAGGAAAATGATTTGGGGGTAATGGTCACAAAGACTATGAACCACTTGTCTCAATGTAGGAGAGCAGCGGCTAAAGCCAATAGAATGCTGGGGTGCATTGCTAAAGGAATCGCCTCTAGGAGGAGGAAGTCATTCTGTCACTGTACAGGTCACTGGTGAGGCTGCACTTGGAGTACTGAGTACAGTTCTGGAACCATACTTAAAGAAGGACATCAGGTTACTGGAGGGGGTACAGTGGAGGGCGACTAAAATGATCAGAGGTATGGAGGGGAAGCCTTACGAGGACAGGTTGAGGGACCGCAACATGTACTCATTAGAGGAGAGAAGGAAAAGGGGTGATATGATTGAAACCGTCAAGTACTTAAAGGGCATCAACAGGGTTAGTACAGAGGGCATGTTTCAATTAAAGGGAGAAGGGATTACGAGGGGGTACAGCCTGAAGTTGGTGGGGGGGGGGTAGGTAGAGTCAGGAGGGAGGAGAGGAAGCATTACTTCACAGAGAGGGTGGTAGGGGCATGGAACGCACTTCCTGAAGAAGTGGTGTCTCGTAAAACAGTGAAGAGCTTTAAAAGGTGGTGGGATAGGATTATGGGCAAGATACTAGTTAGTGGGAAGATGAGGGGGAAAGAAGGCAGGCAAGGGGTTGGGGAGGGAGCAGCAGGAGTCTAACCTCTGTGCTGCACAATCACGCAGACGCAATAGACCATTTGGACTGTATCTGCTGGCAGTTTTGTATGTTCGTATGTAAATACTTATAAACTCAGCATAAAAGTGAAGATTTAGGCACAAAAAGTTTTTTCTCAAGAATGAGAAAGAGCACCTCAGGGGCAGTGTTTGTCAGTCAGTTGGAGAAAAAAATTCTAAAGCCATGTGGGCTCTTTGCACTCAGCACAACTTCCTGCTTGATTCTGATTGGCCACTCTATTTTAATGAACATTCATGGCTCCACCTCTGAGGCAGTTTAACCTGGTCAGCTTACTGCTATTGTTACTGATGCTAAAGGACTCCTGGGGTGAGAAATGAAAATTACGTACCTACTGTAATTCTTGATCTTTCTGTGTATCCTCACCATTCATCACTGGTGGGTTCTGACTGGAGGAGCAGGACCCCGTGGGGCACTTTTTTTGTAAGGTGAGGAGTCAGCTCGCCCTGAACGCTTACTGCATGGCCCATGGGTTGGCCAGTAACCGACGCCAACTCTTCCTCCATCCCAGTTCTGCACGCCGGAAAGCAACATTAGTAAAGAAAGAAAGAGGAGGGCGGGGCAAGGGAACCCGAAAGACAGGAAAAGGAAAGGATATAAACAGAAGGAATAAAGCCAACAGAGGGGACAGAAAAGGTAACCTGGGGTCTGGCCCAGGGGGCCCCAAACTGAGCAGGCCAGGAGGGATAGAGAAAGAGGGAAAGAAAGAAAAGAAGAAAGAGAGGAGAGGGAGACAGTGCGCCACCCCCCGGGGAGGTTCAGAGAACTGCCCAGACTCTGGGAAAGGGCTGCTGTCTTCAGCCATTTTATTTCTTAACCCCTACCACCCACCGAAGAGGAGCAAGGAGGCCCTCGGGTCAAGAAGCAACCCCCAAGGAGGCCAGCTGAGAACAGCCAGAAGACAGATCTAGTCCAGATCAAACAGAAAGGCCCCCACTGCTAGGCTAATAGAGAAAACACTGGGGGTGAGTGTCTCCTGCTCCTATCAAAACAAATCCCCAAAGCGAGGGAGATCCACGCCTCTGCATGGCTCCCCAGGAGAGGGAGTCCCCTAAGAAAAAGGAGGGACAGCTCAATCCCCTGAACCAAGGGAAGAAGATGCCTGGGGAAACCTCTAAGGCATGGAACCATACCCCAAGCGACCCTGCAGAGGAACGGAGTCTGCTGCAACCAGACAGACAAGGGGGAGTTATTGCTCCTAAGGAAAATTTGAAGAGTCACCCATGTCTTCAAGGAACATGTCTCAGAGGAACCTCACAGAGCATTAATGCGTTGGCATTCGAGCACCAGAGGCCTGAACCAACTAAGGGAGTGATCCCAACAGGGATGCAAGGAAATCTTTGGCCAGTCCTTACTTGAAGGGATAAGCGCCCCCCTTGTTCTCCCCCAACAGTGAACTTCTGTTACCCGAAAGGAGAAGCAGAGGGTTCGGAGGTACCAGTAGGAATAGCCCACAAGGCCTAAACTGGGGAAAAACAAGCAGGGAGGAGGAACTGCCCAGAGACTGAGGCCCCAGTGGGGAAGGAGGGCAAGAAACAGTGATGAATGGTGACAATACACAGAAAGATCAAGAATTATGGTAGGTATGTCATTTTCATATCTTATCTGTGTCAAGCTTCACCATTCATCACTGGTGGGCAATTACCAAGCCCCCCAAAGGGGACTTGGTACCTCCCTGAGGTAAGACGGTCGCTCAGCCTCCTGTGTGGGAGACAGGAGGGGGGGGGCCCCATACAGGCCTAATGAGACTGATCTGGGTGCGACGGGGTCTCTCCCTTTGGCTGGGAGAGAGAATTCGCCCATGAAGTTCCCGTCTCACCCTGCGGGAAAAGAGGTGGGTTCCTCGGAAGGAGGAGGCAATCACCCTTTGCCAGGCTACGGGTGATAACTGGGATAAAAGAACCCATGCCGTCTGCCTTACGCAGATCGCTGTCCCCGCTAGCCTGGACGCCACCTCACTGGTGTTGTACGATGCCCTTGCTTGGTGCCTCACAAGCTCCAGGCCACGTGTCGAGAGGGAAATGGCTTGCCTGGTTGCCTACTTATCAGACATGGATGCTAGGATTTG
The DNA here is from genome assembly GCA_016271365.2 of Neoceratodus forsteri. Lineage (NCBI taxonomy): Eukaryota > Metazoa > Chordata > Ceratodontiformes > Ceratodontidae > Neoceratodus > Neoceratodus forsteri. The sequence continues at coordinate 288,288,994 of CM028129.1, forward strand.
TCCTAGCAAAGACCATGAGTGCCTGTTGTAGGCAGCATGATGGGCCTGATGTACCACTATTGAAAGAGAGACTGCCGAGGAAAGCACTCTCCTTCTCCAGAAGTCAAACTCCATGGAGTCGGCATCAGGGGGCCAGTCACGTCTTGGGTGTCTATGCCCAGGAGTGTTCCAGATCACCTCTACCGAAGAGGGGTGAGGTAAAGCTCCTGGAGATCCTAGGGGGTGTGCAATACCTGTGCTGGCAGTCTATCTGGGCTGGAGAGGGGGCTGAAGGACACCTCCAAGCGCAGTACGCCTCTCTAAAGGGGGAGGGCCAGGTGGGTGGTACCACCAGGTTGCCCGCATTGAATTCCCCCAAGAAAGCGCACGTCGACCACTCAGGATTGCGACTTGCTAGTCTGGTTATTGTGGAGCTCGTCTACTAACCCCGAAAGGAAATGCTGAAAAATGGAAATTACATACCTACCGTAATTCTTGATCTTCTTGGACAAAGTCTTCACCATTCATTCACACTAATGGGAGTTCGCCAGAGGCGCTAGGACCCAACGGAAGCAAACTTTTTCAGGAGGGCCAGCACTTAAGATGAAGTGTGAGGAAGCGGCACTGTGAGCCCTGGCTCGTGTGGTAATGACTATATCGGCGTCGACCCTCCAACTGCCTCAGTATCTTTTTTTCCATGGAGGTGCAGCGTAACTAACCTAAAAATCGGACATAAGATAGTTCGAATGACCCGTGTAAGAAGGGTCAAAAACAAAGTCTTCACAATCCAACCATTGAGGGAGTGAAGACCAGAAACAGAGAAGTGAGCTCGGGGGATGGTGGGTGGGCGTATGAATGAGTGGTGGAGACTTTGTCCAAGAAGATCAAGAATTACAGTAGGTATGTAATTTCCATATCTTCCTGGACATAAAGTCTCCACCACTCATTCACACTAATGGGAGAGTACCGAGCTAACAATCCCCCGAGACGGGCGGAAGGAGATAAACAGCTCATGTGCTTAGAAGAGAAGTCAGTTAAGAATGGTCCTGTCAAACGACAGATGACGTCTGGCATGGACATCCAAGGCGCAGTGCTTAACAAAAGTATGCACGGAGCTCCAGGTAGCCGCACTGCAAATATCTGCAATGGGCATGTTATGGATTTCCGCCAGAGATGCCGCGACTGCTCTGGTACAGTGAGCGTACACTCTGCCTTCCAGCTTGACCTGTGCCATAGCATAGCAGTGGCGAAGGCATGCAACCAGCCATGCTGAAATGCATCTGATAGCGACAGGTTGACCCAGCTGGGTCTCGCTGAAGGAAACAAACAGTTGTTGAGCCTTGCAAATTTCTTTCGTTCTATCTAGATAGAACTGCAATGCTCTCAACATCCAGCGAATGAAGGGTACGCTCCCCTTCATTCTGGAAGTTCGCAAAGTAGGTAGGAAGGACTAAAGGTTGGTTTAGCTAGAATTCTGAGACAACCTCAGGGAGAAACATCGGATGAGTCCTAAGAACTACTTTGTCCTTGTGAAATACAGTGTATGGGGGGTCTGTGACTGGTGCATGTATTTCAGAAACTCTATGGGCCGAAGTAATGGCCACCAGGAAGGCCATTTTCCAAGTGAGGAATTTCCCCGTCGCAAGTAGCTAGAGGCTCGAAAGGTTTACGAGTGAGCATGCCTAGCACAAGGTTAATGTCCCAAGCTGTGACTGGAAGTCTAATAGGAGGTCTAGTATGCAGAATACCCCTAAGAAACCTCTTCACTACAGGCAACTGAGCCAGCGACATGGAAAGTACCGGCTCATGATATGCTGAAATGGTACAAAGATGAACTTTGACTGTGGAGTACTGCAGACCTGTATTTGAGAGGTCTAAAAGATACTCCAAGACTTTATTTGGTGGGCAGGAAAAGGAGTTCCAAGAGGATTTTGCACACCAGATAGAGAAATGCTTCCATTTAGCTGTGTAGGTTTTTCTAGTGGCTGGCTTACGCGCAGCCAAAAGAATATCTGAAACTCTACGAGAAACATTGAACCTATCCGCCTCTATCTCTTCAGGAGCCAAGCGTGAAGGTGAAGCGACCTCAGGTTGGGATGGACCACGGGACCCTGGGTCAGGTGGTTTGTCTGAAGGGGAAGCGTTGTTGGGTGGGTTTCCGATAGTCTGTTGAGTAGCGGGAACCATATTTGCCGAGGCCAGAATGGGGCAATGAGAATCATTCTGTACCCCCGGGACTCCAATTTGAGCAGTACCCTCTGAATTGGGGGAAGAGGATGAAAAACGTATAGAAAGCATTTTGCCCACCGCAGTCTGAACGCATCCTGACAAAAAATGCCAGGTCCTGGATTTCTGGAGCAGAAGAGAAGCAGTTTTGCATTGAGTGGGGATGCAAAAAGGTCCAGGTCTGGAGTTCCCCATTCTTTGAAGAGTGACTGAACGACTTAAGTCGAGAGACCACTCGTGAGGATCCACCTCCGTTCTGCTGAGATGGTCTGCCGGCTCATTTTGTACTCCTGGCAGGTAAACCACCTGAATCAGAGCCTTGTGCTCCAGGCACCATTCCCACACACTCATTGCTTCCCTGCATAATGGGGAAGAGTGTGCACCACCCTGTTTGTTGATGTAGTACATCACTGCCTTGTTGTCCGTTTGAAGGAGAATGTTGTTGTGACAGAGCATGTCCTCCAAAGCTCAGACTGCATAGAGGACGGCTCATTTCCAGGACGCTTATGTGAAGTCGAGACTCGTCCCGAGTCCACGTACCCTGGGTGTAGAGATCCCGGCAGTGAGCTCCCCAACACATCAGAGACGCATCCGTGGTAATGGAGATCTGATGATCCAGAAAGGCGAAGGGATATCCTTCCAGAAGGTTGTCCTCCTGAGACCACCAGGTGAGTGACCTCTTCAGAGGTTCCGTCACCTTGGTCAGAAAGGACTGAGGGTGAGTGGTTGGGGACCACTGAGCACTGAGCATCCACTGAGAGGTTCTCATGTGTAGACGAGCCAAGGCTACAATGAACACCGAGGATGCCATGAGGCCCAGCATCCGTTGCATCGAGCTAGCTCAAACCGAGCTGTGCTCTCTGATGTATTGAGCCATCTGTAAGATATCGCTCTTTCTGTCCTCTGGAAAAAAAGCCTTCACACAGGAGGTGTCCAGAAGAGCTCCTATGAAGAGGAGCTTCTGGGAGGGCTGCAATTGTGACTTGTTGAGGTTCAGCAGGACTCCCATGGATGTGAGGAAGTCTGAGGCCATGGCCACGGCCTCCAGAGTCTCTTGTTTGGAGGGATTTGCTAGGAGCCAGTCGTCCAGATATGGGAACACTTGTATTCTGATTTTCCTGAGGTGCGCCACGAGAACTGTACACCACTTTGTAAAAACTCGAGGTGCCAAGGATAGCCCAAAGGGCAGGACTCTGAACTGATAGTGTTGACCCAATGCCACAAACCTTAGGTATTTGTGGTGCTTTGGGTGTATGAGAATGTGTTGATAGGCATCCTGCATGTTCAGGGAGGCTAGCCAATCGTGTCGATGAATCAAAGGTAGCAGGGTACCAAGTGGTGTCATTTTGAACTTCTTCTTGTGAAGGAACTTGTTTAACTTTCTGAGATCCAGAATGTGGCGCATGCCGCTGGTTTTCTTTGGGATCAGAAAATAATGGGAGTAGAAACCTGTGTTTCGTTGATTCAGTGGAACTACTTCTACTGCCCTGTTGTTCAGGCCTTGTACCTTGGAAGCAAGAAGGTCTGACTGTACTGCCGACAGCCTGGGCTGTCATTTGGGAGGATGATCCGGAGGGGTTTCCGAAAGACAGAGAGTACCCCTCGCGGATTATCCGGAGGACCCATTTGTCTGATATAGATTTCCACTGGTTGTAGAACTGAGTCAGACGTCCTCCCACTGCTGAGGAGGAGTCCCCTCGGACAGCTGAGGTGGGACCTGGGCCAGAAACTCAGAAGGTGGCACTGGGCGCTTTGGGCACTTGTGCCTTCTGCTGCACTTTCTTTTGCGGCCGAGGGTTCTGTTTTTTTGTTAAAACCTCTTCTGCTTCTGCCCCAAAAGGACTGACTGTTGTGAAACTGTCGCTTGTTGCCACCCCCCCTCGGAGGGGGTGGGGCAGGTCTGGTTGTCTTAATGGCAGACCTAGTCTTCTGTGTGGCCTCCAGTGCTTGCTCCACCTGAGGTCCGAACAGATACATACCATCAAAAAAGGTAAGGCTATAACTTGCTGCTGGGAGTCATTCGTGAAGCCCGAAGTACGCAGCCAAGAGTGGCGACGGGTGCAGATGCCAGCCGCCGCCACCTAGGAAGTGGTATCGAAGGCATCCATTACAGCTTTAACCTGCTGGTAACTGGACTCGATACCGTTAGTTATGGTTTGAAGTAACTCTGAGCTAACCTCCGATTCGGGCACAGTTTCTACCATTGCTTTGAGTGAAAGCCAAAGGACATACTCATATTGAGAAAAATAGCCCTAGTAGCTGGCAATGCGTGTACCCAGGGTAGAGGCAGCAAATACTCTCTTACCTAAGGTGTCTCTCTTGCGAGATTCTTGGTTTATAGGCCGGGCTGTAGATCCCTGAGGTAGGACAGCCTTATTCTCTGCCAGGACTACAATGGCATCAGCAAAGGTTTGTGAGGCCAAAATGGGGCGATCCTTGGGAGGGGCATACTTCCTATCTATGGACAGCCATGGAAGGAATGAGAGCTGGATTCTTCCACACCATCTGTGAAAGGGTCTCAAAAGAGGGCTATACCAGAGGGGTTAAATCCACAGGGATTTCTGGGACATGAAGATATTGGAGACGCAAAAGCTTCCCAGGATTGATTTCTGTAGTTTGGAGAGAAAGAGTAGAATTTAAATTCTTGAGCAGACACTGAAAGGGAAGGTATGCAATAACAGGCTCTGCAGAAGGCCTGATCCCTGCTCCTAGGGCAGTGTCATCAACATCACCCAGGTGAAGATCTGGATCAGGCTCAAAATCATCTCCCAACAGTCCGGGGAGACTGTATAGACAGAAAGGAGGAAAATCAGGAAGAAGAGTAGATGAAAGAAAGAATGAGTCGAAAACCCCTGAAGACTGGACAGCGCCGCACTCATCCCCGGTGCCGTGGAGAAAAACTGCGCCTAGAACAAGGAGGGAGGCGCCATCAGAAACTGCGCCGCACATGGGACCAACAATGAGTGCGGCACTGACAGAGCCCGCAGCGCCGTGGATGGTGCTGAGAGAGCCCGCGGCACCGCGGAGAGTGTCACAGGGGTCTGAAAACTGCGATTTGAAGTAAGAGAGGGAAAAATGGCAGGAGATAGAGGCATCTGTGTGGACCCCTGCGACGCAGCCATGTGAGAGGGACAAACACCCGAGCGCGGAGTTGACGGAACCGAAGGTGCCGCGCAACTAGGAAGGCCCAACTGCCCCACCCATCCTTCTGAAACCGAACGGCCCGAAGGCCCCGGTGTCGGACTGACCGGCTCGGGCAACTGGACCAACCACCGAGCCCACTGCTCCAAAGAGCAGCCCACTGGTGAAACTGCTCATCGGAAGCTCCTCCAATAGGCAGAGAGGAGCTCCGGTGTCAAAGAGGTCGGCCACCAGAGGCAGAAACTGGCGACTCTGACAGAGGTGGAGACCGGCGCCTGGCCCTAATAACAGACCGTCTATGTGCAGACGTATAAGAGTGCAACCTCGAGTGATGCCGTTCCTTCTTCGACCTATGTGTCAAAGAAGAACTCTAGGCCGAACAGTGCAGAGAATGGGACAGTTTCCTTTTATGCTTTCAGGGAGACTGCACATCTCCCTGAGCACTGGACCATCTGTTGTCAGACCCACCCCTCCCGGCAGGGCGGCAGACCAGACCCGCCCGGCTGACTGAACAGCTTATACGAAGTCTCCCTACCATCACCTGACCTGCTCATGGTCGACTCAGTCAATGGAGGGCTGAAGACTTCTCTAGTACTATTGTTAAAGTTAGTAATATAATCAGTACTGATTCAAAATAACCTACAAAACAGTGAACTGAACTATTGCTGCTAGTGAAGTTTAACTCCCGGCGGGCGAGCGATGTAGTCACTGAAGTGCCCTCGACAGCGGGAAAAAAGGAACTGAGGTGGTTGGAGGGTCCGACGCTGAGATAGCCATTACCGCACAAGCTGGGGCTCGCGTTGCTGCTTCCTCGCAGCTCCATCTCAGGTGCCGGCCCTCCTGAAAAAGTTTGCTCCCGCTGGGTCCTAGTGCCTCTGGTGAACTCCCATTAGCATGAATGAGTGGTGGAGATTTTATGTCCAGAAAGATCTGGTCTGGTCAGCAACCAAGGAAAGGTGGATAGAAGGATCCTCTCCCTCAAGTGAGGAAGACTAGGAAGCAGACTAGTCCAGAGAGTAAGTGACTGGCTGCCCAGGGAGAGAGTGGTGAAATACCTGCTCATCCATGGATCTTACGTAGGTGGGGAAAAGGGCAGCTGTGGTTCTAAACTGTTCCCAGGTAAGTGGCCCAGGAGAAGGGGAGGGGTTGGCAGAGGTAGAGGGGCCAGACATCTCTGAGGAAGAGAATGACCTCTGCCAGGGCTTGGGGACTGAAGAGGCAAACACACACCTCGGGAGGATCCATCGGTCGAGGCAGTCAGCGTTCGTCCAACCAGACTGGAATGGTCGGGACTGAGCCCTCAAGGGGATTCCCCCCCCCAGCGAGGTGACTGTGGCCACGTGGGTCCAGAAGGGCAGCCCCTAACCTCGAAAGATGAGATCGCTCCCGGGGAGACCTTGGGGGAGAAGACGAGGCCAGCGCTGTGGTTCCTACCCAAACCCGTGCCGGCTACTAGGGAAGAATGCTGCCCCTGATCCTGCCCCTCAACCCCTCAGACTCAGAGAGGGACCTCTTTCTCAAGACCAACCTTGAAGGCCGGCCCGGTGGCGCTAAGGGTTGAGGTGCTGGATACCACACCTCACGCTATGCCGGCCACCCGGGTTCGGGAGTGAGCTCGAGCCCCCGGTGGGTGGCGGGGGAGGGAGAGAACTGAGTGCCTGATGGACTGCTCTCCTCTCCCGGGGCAGGGCACAGGTTGTTCGGCATCTCAGTGACCCCGATGGAGATCGGGGGCACTGCAGGATGTAGGACTAAGGGTGTAGGGAAGTGTGGCAGACGCCGGTAGGGTTGCCGTGTGCCATGGCATCACTGTACGCCACGCTCAGGGGGAGAAGGGAGCTCACGGGGAACAAACGGGGAAAAACCCCTTTGACCCCGGATAGGCGATGGCCTCACAGTGCCTAGCCGGCACATGCCCAACACTGGACCTCTGCCCCTTCGATCTCCTCGCAGACCTTTGGGCCGGTGGGGTACCACGGGGAGAACGTAACGTCCTTAAAGAAGCTGGGGTCACAGTGGACGGTAGTGCGGCAATTGAGTTGGGAGCCTGAAAGAGTTCTGGGTCCCTGGAGGTGATAAACAGAACTGTCAAAATAAATAAAATAAATATAATAAATAAATAAATAAATAAAAGAGACCAGCCTTGGAAGTTCAACTTCACCCACCAACTCCTAAGAGACTGCAGAAGAAGGAAAATTCTCCCCTGCTCCAGACGCCCTAGCAGACTCAGAAATCGGCCCAGGCTGGGCACCCAAAACAGGGGGTTCACCTCCTCTGAGCTCAGGATCACCACTGGCTCTGGAAGACCCTCCAGTGCCACCCTCGGCACTGGAAGAACGGACAGTGCTGCAAGCATCTCAGACACCAGTGCTGGTAGAAACCGCCAGACCCAAAGGAGGGGTGGACACGCGCAAGTGCAGGGCTGGTGGTGGTGGTGGTGGTGGTGGGGGAGTCCGAGGATGTCAAGAACTGAAGCCAGACTGGATCTGCTTCCAAATCGCCATCCTCCCAGGAGGCATGGATCCAGAACACTTCACGACCCCGCGACCGACAAAGGCGCTCGATTACTGTGGCACCGAAACCGCCAGACAGGGCCCGGAAGAGACAGGCTGCTGATGTTGGGGGGCCTTCACCAAGAGGCAATGGCCAGAATGGTGCTTCCAGCCCGACTCCTGGAGGAATCAGACTGGCCCTCCTGCACCATGAGAGGGGCTTCCACGAGGCAAGACTGAATGGCAGAAACCCCTCCTCTGCAACCCATATAGAACCGAGGGGGGAACCGGAGGAAGGGTCAAGGGACCTGTGTCTGGTGTCACTAGTGCGCGTGTGTCCTCCGAAAGTCAGCAGCGTACACCCGATTTTAAATGCACGGACTTCTAAAACTGCGATCCATCAAAAAACAGATGTCACAACAGTCCATATCGTGGTTAGGACCCAGGCAGGTCAAACACCGATCATGCTGGTCCGTTATGAAGTAAAGCTGGCCGCAGGGACACCGCCGCATCGGTGGCCAGCCTGTCTTCGAAGACTTCTTGTCCCCTGGATGAGACATGACTGGATGGAAAACAAACAGCAAAACAGGTCTTGGTATCGTCGAAAAGAAAAAGAAATGTCTTACCAGGTTGACGGCACCAAGAACATCGAGGCTTTCAGCAGAACTAGGATGGAAACTTGCGACGGACTAGGCCCAATGACGCAGTAATAATACATGCTCCACACGATGTCATGCTTGCTCGATGGCGGGAGACGCAGAACTGGGATGGAGGAGGAGTTGGCATCAGTTACTGGCCAACCTCTGAGCACCACGCAGTGCGTCGGCCTCGAGGGCAGCGCCGACTGCTCCCGTGGGATCCTGCTCCTCCGGCCAGAACCCACCAGTGATGAATGGTGAAGATTGACACATATAAGATCAAAGCAATTAAACAGCCATCTGGATAAACACTAGCATTCTGGTTAGCGAATGATAAAAACAACTGATCAGACTTTCTAGTGGCACGGGTGCACTCCAAATAATAACGAGGCACCCTGTGAACGTCCACAGTATGAAGTAGTATACCCCTTCAGTTAGAGTACTCTGGACAGTAGACAGGAAGATGGATGTCTTGATTCAAAGTAAACTCTGACACCACCTTGGGAAGAAACTTAGGATTAGTCTGCAAAGATACCCTGTCCTTGTGGTAAACCAAATAAGCCTCCTTGCACATCAGGGCCTGAAGCTCAGTAATGACAATTAAAAATAACACTTTCTATGACAGAAAGTGCAGCTCGCAACTTGTGGGTTCAAAGGGAGTCAAGGTCAGCTTTTCCAGAACAAACAAAAGATCCCATGGTGGGATGGGGTCCTGAATCGGAGGCTTTGTATGCAGAATGCCCCGTAAGAATGTACGGGAGAGATCCAGCTGGTCAAGAGTTTTGCCCTCAATAGGTGCATGGTAGGCCAAAATGGCAGCGAGATGCACCTTGAGCGAGGAGTAGCTTAGACCTGAAGCTGACAGGGAGAGAAGGTACTCCAGAACTGAATTTAACAGACAGGTGAAGGGGTCCTAATGCCTAGCGGTGGCCCAGATCCAGAACTGCTTCCATTTCATAGCGTAAGTAGCCCTAGTACAAGACTTCCTAGTGGCTACCAGGACAGTCGCTACCCTGAGGGATAGCTCGAATTCGGATATGGCTAGGTCTGCAGGAGCTACGCATTGACAGGCAGAGATCTGAGAACCGGATGGACCAGGGTTCCCTGCTCCTGGGAGAGCAAGCCTGAACTGAGGGGCAGGGAAATTGGAGGTTCCGTTGCAAGTTGCTGGAGCAGAGCAAACCAAATCAGGCATGGCCAGAAAGGTGGCACAAGAATCATCTCTGCTCCTTCAGACTGTAGCTTGAGGAGAACTCGCTGCAGAAGATGGAAGGGAGGAAACGCATAAAGGAACCTCCCCATCCAGGAGAGGGATAACTCGTCTCGCCAGTAAACACCAGGCCCTGGATCTGCCGAGCAAAAAACACAGGTTATTCACCTGTACCAGCAGTTCTAGGAGTGGTATATGTTGTTCATCCACACTTATTGGCAGTGTCCTTTCCCTTTAAGATGTGCCGAAAGGTCTTCAAGCTGGCTCCTCCCACCCACCTCAGTGGTATAACCCTCTGCTCTGCCCCATGATGCCAAATCTTGCCAGCTGGAAACAGTGTTGTGCACCTGAGCCAGGGGAGGTCGGGTGGGTCCGTGTGGATGAACATATATCACTCCTAGGACAGGTGAGTAACCTGTGTTTCTAGGGATGTGGATATGTTGTTCTATCCACACTTATTGGCAGACTCCTAGCAGTTCTCCGGAAGGAGGGAGGCAAGGCACACACCCTCTACTTAGGAAACAGATTGGAGAACTGAGGCCCCAAAACCAGCATCCCGGCGCGACTCGAGGTCAATGTGGTAATGGGAAATGAAGGTGTGTGCCGACTTCCAGGTAGCAGCCCTGCAGATTTCCTGGATAGGGACGTCCCTAGAAGCAGCCACCGTTGCAGCGGTATGGCAGGTGGAATGAGCCCTTAGACCTCTGGGAGACTCCCTACCCACCAACCCATAGCAGAAATCAATGCAGGATGTGATCCACCTGCCAATCGTCCACTTGGCTGCAGGTCTGCCAGGTGCGGCTTCAGCGTAGGTGACAAACAGCTGGCGAACCTCTCCCTGAACTCCAGCCAGGTGCTCTTTATAATAAGTGAGCACTCGGCTCAGGTCCAAAGAATGGAGCCTGTGTTTGGCCTCAGAGGTGCGATTCAGGAAAAACACCGGAAGAGTCGTCACCTGATTCAGGTGAAACTCTGACACAACCTTCGGGAGCAACTTCACGTTGGAGCGCAGGACAACCTTATCCCTGTGGAAGACCAGGTAAGGAGACTCCATCGAGAGTGCCTAGAGCTCACGGATCTTTCTGTCTGACGCGATAGCCACCAGAAAGGCGGTCTTCTATGACAGGAGAGGCATCTCACACCTGTGCATCGGTTTAAATGGCTTGCCCATGAGCTTTGCCAAAATCAGCAACAAGTCCCACGGTGGTGGTTCATGCCCTGGAGGGAAATGTGGTCAAGGCCTCTAAAAAAGTGCCAGACCACCTTCTCCTGGAGCACCGACTGCTGACCAGCTTGAGCCCGGTAAACAGAGATGGCTGCCAGGTGCACCTTAAGGGTCATCGACCGCAGCCCCCTTTGGGAAAAAGACCACAGATAGTCCAAAATGCTAGCCACTGGACAGGACGAAAGGTCCAACCCCTTGCCCAGACACCAAATGGAAAATCTCTTCCATTTGAAAGCATAGCATTTTCTAGTAGATTCCTTTCTAGATGCTTTAACTACAGTGAGGACATCTTCAGAGAGACTCAAAGACTGGAACTCTAGCCACTCAGGAACCTGGCTGTCAGGTGCAGGGATTGAAGGTCCGGGTGGAGTACATTCCCCTGATTGATAGCAGGTCAGGGCGTGCTGGAAGACGCCTCTAGAGTCTGTTGCTGAGGCTGAGGAGATTGGGGTACCAAAACTGGCGGGGCCAGTCCGGAGCCACCAAGATCACCTGCATCTTGTCCCTCTAGACCTTGAGCAACACCTTGTGGATCAAGGGAAGTGGATGGAAGGCATATGAGAGGCCTGTAGTCCATGGCCTCGAGAAGGCATCCCCCTGCAGCGAGCCCTGCTGAGGGGGGGTGGGCACAAAACAGCCTCAGCTTTGTGTTCTCCCCGGAGGCAAACAGGTCCACCTGAGGGGTGTCCCACCGGGAGAACAGACTGTAAGTACTTCTGGATGGAGGGACCACTGGGTAGATGGCCCATGCCCACTTCGGCTGAGGGCATTTGCCAGCTGGTTGGAGGCTCCTGCCACATGGATGGCTAGGAGATCTGCCTCCAGGCTGTGCACGAGGGTCCAGATGCAGAGAGCTTCCTTGCACAGTGGCAAGAAGTGTGTACTGCCCTGCTTGTTGAGGTAGTACATGGCCGTGGTGTTGTCCATTTGGACCTGGACCACCTGACCCCGAACAAACTGAGCGAATGCAGTCAGCGCCAGACGAACAGCTCGTAGCTCCAGCAGGTTCATGTGGCATCGGGACTCCTGGTGGGTCCAGAGCCCGTGAACTCTGTGGTCCCCCAGGTGGGCACCCCAGCCTGTGAGAGGTGTTGGTCATCAGGATGACCATCGGCTCAGGGCGGACAAACGGGATCCCTTCCTGCAGATGTTCTGGGATGAGGAGCCACCACTGGAAGGCGTCCCACATCTTCTGAGTCACCGTGACCATCTGGTCAAAGTGACCTTTGCACTGAGACCGCTGGCTGGCCAGCTCCCACTGCAGGGAACACATATGCCAATGGGCCCATCAGACCATGGTGGTGCAGGCCGCCATGTAACCCAGAAGGCGCAGGAAGTCCCAGGCAGGGCACAAGTGCTCAACCAGAAATGCTTGGGCAAAGGAGGAGAGAATCTCCACCCTGTCCACAGGGAACCGAGCTCTGGCTTGGCAAGAGTCGAGCTGCCCTGATTAAGCTGATCACCTATGAGGGCACGCGTTCAGACTTGGACTCGATCAGGAGGTCAAAATCAATGCAGGTCTGCAGGGCCAGGTCCCTGGAGCACTCAACTTCCTGCCAGGAGGGACCAGCTATCAGCCAGTCGTCCAGGTAGGGGTACACCTGGACCCCTCTGTGTCTCAGGTAAGCTGCCACCACTGCAATGCATTTAGTGAAGACCCTGGGGGCTGAGGAGAGGCCAAATGGCATGGCCTGGAACTTGAAGGTTTCTTCTGCTCAAAAGTGGAGGAACCTTTTGTGGGACGGATGGATCAGGACATGAAAGAACACATCCTGTAGATCCAGGGAGCAAAACCACATGTTTTGCCCAAGAGACAGTATGATCGGAGACAAAGTCACCATCCTGAAGGAGAGTGACCTGAGGAATTTATTCAGGTCATGCAGATCTAGAATGGGGCAACAGCCCCCCATCCGCTTTGGCACCAGGAAGTACCTGGAGACAAACCCTGGGTGTTTTGGATCTACTACCCTGACCACGACCTCCTTGCGGAGGAGCTGGGCTATGTCATCTCAAAGAGCCAACCAGGTCCTCCCGTGGGGCTTGGCTTGGCTGGGAGGGTACTGCTTGAACTCCAGAAGCAGACCTTGACCGACCACTTCCAGAATCCATCTGTCCGTGGAAACAGCGGACCAGGTGGAAAGGAAGTGACGGAGCCGCCCCCCCCCCACAAGAGGACCCAGGGGAGGTGTGACTGGCATGAGGGAGGCACCCCTCATCCCGACACTGAGCAGGCTTGGAGGAGGAGGACCCGGCTGAGGGACCACAGAGTCCCTTCTCTCCAGGCTTTCAGACTACCAAGGCCACAGACTTGGCCTGAGGTTGCCAGGACTGAGCCTGCTGGCCCAACTGAAGCTGGGCTGGTTTTGCCGCAGGAGTAGAGGACTGAAATGGCTTGTGCTTTTGCTGCGTGGAGCCCCTGGGGTCCTTCTGGGCGGATGTCACAGAGGCCAGGGTGGCACTGGACTTTTCAATGTGTTGGAAGTGACCCTCCACACCGGGTCCTAACAGGTTGGTGCCTAAGAATGGTACATCTGCCAGCTTGTGCTGGGGGTCTACCGTGAACGTCGCGATCCACAGCCAAGCCCTACAGCACATGGCAACTGCAGCCACCACCCAAATCCCTCTCGACCTGCTGCGGGCGGTCAGGTGTGAGAGTGACAGACAGCCGATGGGGAAGCCACTTAGGAGGCTGAGACTCCTTGGTCGGAACCCCAGTCGGCTGTTTGGGTGGCAGCTCCACCACGATCACTGGAGAAGAAAAAAAATTACTTACCATGGTAATGTTTCTTTCCTGTGATACATGGGTATTCAGAACTTCTGCAGTGACTCTAAGACAAAACTGCCCGGAGAGAATGGAACACATGCAAATGATGGAACCTTTTGCACATGACAACTTTTCAAATGCTGCCTTGAACTAACTGCCTTAGTTCTAAACCCCTCAGATTTCCTGGATGCCTGGAAAGGCAGGCCCCTCCGAGGACTAAGTATATTAAATAACAACAACAATTACATCCGTAACCCCCAAATAAACCCTCCAACTGGAGGGTAAAACATTAAGAGGTACCCCAAAAATGTCAGAATCACCTGAAAAAGGGAGGAAAACACTGTGAACATAGTTAGAAAAAGCAGTGCCAGGAAGTGGCACTCATGCCCCTGAGCGCACAGTATTTAGGAGTGCAGAGGCTACTGGTTCTAGAAGGCTAGAAGGGGAGGCAGAGTGGCAAGTTCTGAATACCCGAGTATCACTGGGAAGAAACATTACTATGGTAAGTAATTTTTTCTTCTAACCCCAGTAATACTCAGGTATTCAAAACTTCTGTAGATTAAGAAGCAGTACCTTTGGAGGTGGGCACAGAACCTCTTTTGGAAACACTCTGCAGGACTGCTGTGCCAAACCTAGCATCACCCCTGGACTGGATGTCCAGACTGTAGTGCTTTGTAAAAGTGTGTACTGATTTCCGGGTAGCTGCTTTACAGATGTCCACTAATGGAACATCCCTGGCAGCTGCTATGGTAGCAGCTGTGCCTCTCGTGGAATTGGCCCTCAATCCTGTTGAGGGTTCCTTTCCAGCCTTAGTCTAACAAAACTGGATACAATTCAATTCAATTCGTGTTTATTTATAAAGCGCCTTTCAGAATCAAGGCGCTGTACATAGTAATAAAACAGAGATTAACAATGAGCAAATAAACTATAAAGAAAAAGCCAAGTTAAAAAGATAAGTTTTTAAAGCAGTTTTAAAACTTTCAACGGTCGGGCATTCTCTCAACCAATGAGGTAGAGAATTCCACAGGGTAGGAGCTGAGCAAGCAAAAGCACGAGATCCTGATAACTTCAAACGAACCCTGGGAATCTCTAGCAATCCCTCATTGGCGGGGCGGAGGGGGCGATAGGGAATCAGAAGATCTTTCAGGTAACCGGGTCCCTGATCATGTAGAAGCGTTAAAGGTTAGTAACCAATCCTTAAAGATGATACGCCATCACATTGCAGCAGTCAATGCAGTTCGGGTTAATAGATGCATTATGACTGGTTCTCGAGGTCCCAGTCAAAGCCTGGCTGCAGCGCTCTGCACTAGCTGCAGGCGGTGGATATCAATCCCGGGAGCCCTAGGTATAGGGAATTACAGTAGTCCAAACGGGTTGTAACAAAGGCGTGAACCAAAGTCGGAAGATCCTCCTGGGGAATCAGGTGTTTCACTCGGGCGATATTCCTCAGATGATAAAAAGAGGTTTTGACAACAGCTGACACCTGAGATTTCAGGGTCAGACCATCGTCCAAAATAACGCCCAGATTTCGCACCTGTCGAGAGCTAGAGAGCGGCACCCCACCAAGTGATAAGCCTGATGGATGTGCCGCACCCAAACCCCTCCCAGGATGATCTGGGCCCACAACCAATACCTCGGTCTTATCCGGATTAAGCTTCAACCAACTCGAACTCATCCAAATTCTGATTTCATCCAGGCAGTTGTTAAGTACAGAGAGTCCATCACTCTGATCGGGGAGAAAGGATAAATACAGCTGAGTATCATCGGCATAGCAGTGAAAACTCAAGCTGTATTTCCTGATGATTTCTCCTAGTGGCAGCATATACACTGCAAACAACATGGGAGCTAAAATGGAACCCTGCGGTACCCCACATGGTAGGGAGAAGGTGTCAGAGGAATAAATTCCAGTGACAACTCTGAAACCTACCAGTGAGGTAAGAACGGATCATTCGTGGACTGTACCAGACAGTCCACAAAACCCGCAGCAGCCCAATAGCACCTCATGGTCTACAGTGTCGAATGCGCAGAAAGATCAAGAAGGACCAGAATGGTATAAGCCTTTCGATCTCTGGCCATTAGGAGGTCACTCAAGACCCGAACAAGGGCAGTCTCAGTACTATGCCTTTTCTGAAGCCAGATTGGAGAGTATCATAGACATTATGGGAGGTGAGATATTCATCCAGTTGCAGTGCAACTGCCTTTTCAATAACCTTACCAACGAATGGCAGGTTAGAGATAGGCCAGTAGTTAGCTAGACAGTCTGGATCCAAGGAGGATTTTTTTAAGGAGTGGATGAACAACTGCCTCCTTAAGGGGATTAGGAAAACCCCCCCTCTCCAAGGACTTCCAGACAATGTCAGCGAGGATTGGGTAGATGACTTCAACACATCCTACTAACAGAGGTGTAGGACCCGGATCCAGACTACAACTAGTTGGACGCATTGATTGGATGATCTTCACAATGTCTGCGAATTCCGGGTGGTGGAACTCCAACCAAACAGGCTGGGGATTAAGTACAACCGGTTGCCCACCGCAACCCCCCAAAGGAGATGTCGGACCGATGCCAGACCTGATGTCGGCAACCTTATCTGCAAAGAAGCGAGCGAACTCCTCACATCTAAGTTGAGAAAAAGCTTCTCTAGGCTGAAGACAGACTGGATTGCACAGCCTGTCCACAGTCCAGAAAAGCTGAGCTGGTCGATTCTTTGCAGCAGAAATCTCTCTGGACAGGAATTCTGCCTTCTTACGAGTGATTTCTGATTGGTAGCCATCATAATGGGCTAACAATCAGCCTGTCGACATCAAGGCCCGATTTCCGCCAGGCTCTCTCCAGCCTTCGGCCTACTCGCCTTAATTCCTTCAAGGAGCCATCAAACCATGGACTCCTTGGTCGGATAGTGAGAGGCCGAACACGAACAGGAGCAATTTTGTCCAGTGCATCTCCCACAGCCTTATTATAGGCAAGTACAAGATCCTCTGGACTCATGCATTCACCCGACAAACTCGATAGGTCCAAGACCGCCGTAAGGTCACTGGGGCCAACACCCCTTAAAGGGCGGTATTGGACCATCTCCGTAGGGGCAGACCTATTAGAGGGGGCCCTGAAACTGAACCTTATGGTGTGATGGTCCGACCAACTGACTGGTTCCACCCCCAAATCAGTGCTCTCCATACCCAAGAGAAAGACCAGATCTAATGAATGACCTCCAATATGGGTATAGGTGGTAACAACCTGTGTCAGGCCCAGTGTACTCATCAACTGGAGGAGACTTTGACCAAAATGAGAGAGTTCATCGTCGACCCAAGCGTTGAAGTCGCCCAGAAGAATTAATCTGGGAAACCTCAACACAAGGTCAACAATGAAGTCTGCAATCTCCTGTAGGAATTCGCCGCCGTCAGCTGGTGGACGGTAGACGAGGAGAATCCCACAACCTGCACCCTCACCCAGGATATATTCAAAAGATCTGGTGTTCCCCAATGGAACATCCACAAGGCCCAGTTCAGATTTAAACATAATGGCCGCACCTCCGCCCCTATGATCCTGCCTTGGACGGTGTATTACCGAGAACCCGGCTGGAGTTGCCGAGGCCAATATAGGGCCAGCATTTTCATCCAGCCAAGTCTCGGTAATGCAAGTCAGATCAGCTGACCCAACAAGATCAGCTACAATAGCTGTCTTGTTTTTAATAGATCTGGCATTGCACAACACCGCCAAGGCAGGATGAGATGTCGGGGAAGACCTCGGTACCTGTCAGATATTTTCAGGACACTTGGGTATGGGGACAAGATAGAAACAACCTCTATCTTGACCCCATTTCGCCCCAGGACGCCTTTCTGACCCTAAACCCCAACTGCCCCTCCTCCTGTCCCCACAAGGCCCAGCTTTCCACCTTCGTCCTCGCCTCTTTAGAATGCCCAATGCCCGACACCTAAAATAGGTGTCGGATGATAACGGTGGGCACTCAAAAGGGCGAAGTTCCCTGAGCCTGGTGGGGGAATAATGCCCAACCGTCATTATTAAACAAATCCCATACACTGTACTATCCAGTGAGAAACTGACCTTTTTGATGTGGTGTTACCCTTTTCCACATCCCCATAAGTCAGGAACAGCTTTTTTCTGTCCTGCCTAAGTCGTTAGTGGCTGTCATAGTAGCTAAGAGCTCGCTTGACATCCACACTGTGGAGTCTCCCCTCACCAGAAGTAGAGTGCTCAGTGAAAAAGACAGGTAGGGTAATGGTTTGGTTCAAGTGGAAATCAGAGACCACTTTAGGGAGAAATTGCCCGTTTGTTCTCAGAACCAAATTATCCCTGTGGAATGAGATGTAGTCCTGTTCAATGCAGAGGCTGGAGCTCACAGATTCTTCTTGCAGAAGTCATTGCAACTAGGAAAGCCGTCTACCATGTGCCATATTTCAGATGAGCCGAAGACATGGGCTCAAAGGGAGGCCCCATGAGCTTAGCTATGAACACATTTAGGTTACATGCTGGCACCGGTTCCGTGAGAGGGGGGTGCAAATGGGCCAGGCCCTTAAAGAACCTCTTGAAGATAGGATCTGAAGTCATTGAAACATTTTGTGCAGCTGACATGTAAGCAGATGCTGCAACCAGGTGGATCTTGAGGGTACTGGATTGCAAGCCCAGTGAATGTAAATAGGTAAGGCATTCAAGCACAGCTGGGACCCCAGCATGTGCTGGTACCAGTTCCCTGATTGAACACCAAATAGAAAACCTTTTTCATTTTGAAGAATAGGTTTTCTTAGAGGATGGCTTCCTGTAACCCCTTAAAATGTCCAAGACACTTTCAGAAAGGTGCAAGCCTGCATATTCTAGGTCCTTAAGAGCCATACCTTGAGCCTGAGTGACTTGATGTTCAGGTACATGAGCCTCCCCTGATTGGAGATTAGCAGACTGTGCCTCCGAGGATGGTGTATTGGCTCGGCCACAGAAATGGAGAGCAAGGGAGAGTACCATGGCTGCCTGGCCCAGTCTGATGCTATCAAGATCACTGATGCTGACTGGGACCCGAGCTTGAGCAATGCCTTATACACCAGAGGGAAGGGAGAAAAAGCATACAGATGCTTCCCTGACCAATTCAGAGCTAATGCATCCAGGGGGACTGTTCCCCAGTCTGGTGGTCTGCAACAGTATTGTGGCAGGTGGTGGTTCTGGTGGGACACGAACAAGTCTATCTCTGGGGTGCCCCACCTCCTGAAAATCACTTCCACCACTTGCCTGTTCAGAATCCATTCGTGATGGGCCTGATTGATTTGACTCAGAGCATCTGTGAGGGTATTGTCTTTCCCTGGCAGATGGGATTGCCTGTAGGGGAAACTCCGAGAGAGTATAGAAGGCTTCAGATTTCCATAGCTTCTGTGCAGAGGACACTTGACTTTGTACCTCCCTGCTTGTCTATGTAGTACACTGTGGTGGTATTGTCCGTCCTAACTTGTACCACCTTTCCCCGTGTGACAGGGTGGAATAGGACCCTGTCTCAGTTATGGAGAAAGTGTTTAAATGCAGGGATCTGTTCTTTCCTTCTTGTCTACTGTCTGTCTGGTTGCACAACCAAATTTTCCTGTGAGAGCTAGGATTTGATCACCCCGACAGTCTCACAATTATTTGCCTCTCGCTATCTGTCTTCCCTTGCTGTTTGTCTTTCTCCCTTACATATCTGCTGATATAAAAATATATGCAAATCATTATGTGGAAATGTAACGGATATCGGGATCCCTTTGTTTAGATATTATAGAGTGTTAATTTTTTGAAATGTATATAATTATAATTTGAGATGATTGCAAAAAGCTACTGGAAACAAGTGGTTACCCGAGTGCAATTTTTAAGCCTTTTGCAGAAGAACTGTGGAAAAGGGGTCTCAGCTCAGACACACTGTGTTGCTGCCAGCACCTGCCTGAAACATACAAGAACACTTTGGAAGATGCTTGTTAAGAATAGGGGGCTGGAAGGACTTAGAGAGTTGCAATTGCTTGCAGAAAGGAGACACAAAGACTGAAGGAAAACTCTGATGGATCTCCTCCATTTTATTTTTCCTTTGTAAATAGTTATACTGAACAATTTTATTTTTTATGTTACTGCTAGTACAAAAAAATATTTTTGGCGAATTCTACAACTGCTCCTGGTTTTCCTATGCTTCCTGACCTGTGCATGAATGACACCCTGTATTAGTGTTGTGAAGGCCTTTTAGTGCCAGAAACACTGCTCTGAGTTCCAGCAGGTTTATGTGCTGAAGTGACTCTGCACTTGACCAAGTGCCCTGGATTGTGTGGTTCCCCCAAGTGGGCGCCCCACCCCAGAAGAGATGCATCTGTTGTGAGCACTGATGGGGACTCCTGTTGAAAGGGAACCTCTTCTCTTAGATTGGTTTCCTCTTTCTACCACTGAAGTGCCCAACAAGATTTTTGTTTCTGGGATTAGCTTTGAGAGAGGATCTCTTCTCTGACACCAGTGCGCCCTGAGGTGGAACTGGCTGTCTCATTTGGAACCTGGAACCTAGGGCTGTGCCTGTAGCTGAAGCCATGTGGCCCAGGAGCTGTAGGAACTGCCTTGCAGTTTTTGGCTTGTTCAGGCTAAATGAGTCTACAATCAGCTGGATACTTCCTACCCTGTTTAGAGGCAGGTAGGCCCTGCCTTGCAGGGTGTTAATTTCTGTCCCAATGAACTGCAGCACCTGTGCAGGTAGGGCAACAGATTTTTTGTGGTTTATCGCAAACCCCAGGGACTCCAGAAGCCTCTGGGTGATCTGCAGGGACAGTCTGACTTGTTGTGGTAATTTTCCTACCACCAGCCAGTCGTCCAAATACGGGAACACTGTGGACACCTTGTCTTCAAAGGTGTGCCACAGTCACTGCCAAGCACTTTGTGAACACTCGGAGCTGAAGTGAGATCGAATGGCAGGATTGAGAATTGGTAGTGACCTGATGGGAGTCTGAACTTGAAGTATTTTCGGTGAGACTCCCTTATGGGAATGTGGAAATAAGCATCTTTTAGGTCCTGTGATGCCAACCAGCCTCCTTTTTGGAGTGTTGGCAGAATCAATGCCAATGTTACCATTTTGAACATTGACTTTGTCAAATACTTGTTTAGTACCCTGAGGTCCAAGATAGGCTGCCACTCCCCATTTTTCTTTGTGGTGAGGAAATACCTGGAGTAAAACCTCTTTCCTTTCTGCTGAGCTGAGACAGGCTCCACTGCCTTTGACAACAGCAGGTTTCAAACTTCTTCCTTCAGCCGGCCCGGTGGTGCAGAGGGTTGAGGTGCTGGACACCACACCCTAACCACAATGGCGACCCGGGTTCGGGAACGGACTCGGAACACCGGGGGCCGGCTGGGGAAGGAGAGGATTGAGCATCTGGAGGACTGCTCTTCTATCCTGGGGTGGGCAGCCTCACTCAAGTACTGGCCCCTGGTGGAAACTGGGGGCACTACAGGTAGCGGTGGAGGAGGGCCAAACCCGAAAAATGAGAAAAACTGCTCCGGATTGGCCGGATGACAGCACCCGGTCCAAGGCACATCCAAAGACTTCCTGTGGGGTCAGTCCCTGCCTCAGCAGCGCCAGAGGCCGAGAAGGCAAAGAACAGTGCGCTGGGCCACCCCCACCTGTGCCTTCCCCCTCGGAAGAGAGGGACACACTCGGCGAAGGGTAACGGCGTGCTACCTCGAGGTAGGCAGCAGATATGAGGTGGAAGGGCACCCGGGGAAGTTGGAGGGTGCAGGGGACCTAGGATGCCCGAAGGAGTGGCAGATCCAGAGCCTGGAGGGGAGAAGATAGATATATACACACACACAAAAAAAAAAAACCCTCTTCCTCCGACAGCTTCTTTTCTGCGATGGAGGACGATCCGAATATTCTGGTTCTCAGAACAGGAAGGGATTTGAAAGTCAGAGAGTCCCTGAATCACTACCTCCAGGACCCACTTGTCTGTGGCGATTCCTTGCCAAGCCTGGCGGTAATAAGCAAGCCTGCCTCCGTCAGACAGAGAGGAGGTGGCCTGTGAAAACACGTCAGGGTATCAGTTTACTCTGGGGCTGAGATCCCTCCTGGAGCCCCTTCTGCCCCTACCTCTGAAGTACACTTGCTGGGGATACTGCTGGTATTGGGGTGCAGCCATTGCCTGGAAAAAGGGCCTGTTATGAAAGGACCTGCCCCCCCCCCCATAGGGCCTGGTAGATGGGGAGGCCTTCTCTTTGGCTGAATTACTCTTGAAGGTGGCTTTGTATTCATCCACCTTCTTCATGTAAGCTACTGTTTCGTTACCAAAAAGGGAATTACCCTCCAAAGGGAAATCCACGGCCTTTGTTTGTGTCCTGGGTTAGGCGTGTGGCTCAGTCAGGCAAACCTCCTCTGAGCCACAGTATTGGCCATCCACCTAGCTGCTGTATTGTTGGTATCAGCAGCCATTTGAAACTGATATTTGGCTGCTTCCAAGCCAGACCTAGCAGCTTCTGCAAGATCAGCTGAAAAGGGTGATGTGGCCTTGTCTGCCACAGCCAAGACAGACTGCCACCGTGACTTTTGGTACTGTGCTGCATAGGCTTGAAAATTAGCCTACCTGATGGCCAAGGAAGCTGACAAGTATCCTTTCTTGGCCATGCTGTCAATTTTTCTGGACTCTGCACTTTAGCCTTGTCACAGGCTGCCACCTGCACTACCCCCTATGATCAGGGTGGGAATACAGGAATTCTGCACCGTCCCTGTCCAGCTGATATTTCTTGTCCAGTCTCTTATCCGGGTGGGGGGGGGGCGGTGTCCAGAGTTAGGAGTCTGTAAACTCTTCAAGACATCCTTCTTGAAGAATTTGACTGGGAGGAGGAGCTTTTTAGTAAGGGGTTAGCCCCATCATCTCAAGGTATTCCACTTCCTCCTCTATTTCCTCACTTGTGGTGATGTCCAAGGCATCAGCCATCCTTCTCACAAAAGTGAAATGTGAGGAATAATCTTCAGTAGTTCAGGCAGGAGAACCAAAGTTCTGTTCGTGGGAACCTCAGGTTCAATGGGATCCTACTCTTCCTCCTCCTCCTCACACTCCCCATAATTCTCCTCTTCTAAAATGAAGATTTGGCTGAGGGGCCAGCCTGTCCGGCTAGGGTCTGCCGAGATGGCTGCTTGACAGGAGAAAGAAGTTCCCGTAAGGCATGTACCACTTTGAAAGCCTACGCTATCTCCTGAAGAGAGGGGAGAGCCAGAGCACCCACAGAAGTCCCCTTTTTTTGTTCAGTACGGGGTTCTGTGTGCTTCAATTTTTTAGATTTTTTTTTTTTTTTTTTGAGGGAACCGGGGAGTCAGCCGGTTTAGCAATCCTCTTAGAAGCCACTTTATCACCCGTATCAGGGGTTGAATGTAAAACTGCTGTGGTTTCACCTACAGCAGTAGACGGTGTTGGCTGGTCAGAGCCTGAGGGACCCTTAGGTGGAGAAAGTTTTTTCTTTAGCCATTCCAGGTGTTTCTCCACAGTTTTTTCTGGCAAAGTTTTACAAATTTCACAATCTTCATTTAGGTGATCATAACCAAGGCAGGCAACACACACTGCATATCTGCCTTGGCAAATACTTCCCCACATTCAGAACAGTTTTTAAAACCAGGTTCACCGGTTTTCTTTTTAGGCTTTTCATACACTTTATCGGGAACCAATAAAAAAAATGAAACTGCTAAATAATTTTAAAAATTTAAGTAATATTTAGCAGTTATGGTCAGTTCCGGAACCGATAAGGAACCGGGAACTGCAGAAAAAGTGAACAGAGGTTATCAGTTCAGTAACCGATAAAGTGGTTACTAAAATAAAAGTTTTTAGACAAAAATAAACTAAAGTAACAGTTTTTTAGTCAGAAAACTCTGATATAAACTAAAATGACTCTGTTCCCCACTGGTTACACCGAACTGGGAGGATCTGATAAAAATACAATTTTTAACACTAAAACTACAGTTTAACTAGAAATACAATAAGTAAAAGGCTGCAAATGAAAGGAAAGAGATACAATATGTTTTTATAAGTTTCTTCACGTCACAGATAGAAGTTGAGGAGAGGAACTCCGAGCATCTAGACTTGACAGGCAGAGAGTGAAATCTGAGAGGTTTAGAACTAAGGCAGTTAGTTCAAGGCAGCATTTGAAAAGTTGTCACATGCAAAAGGTTCCATCATTTGCATGTGTTCAATTCTCTCCTGGCAATTCTGTCTTAAAGGGTCACTGCAGAAGTTATGAATACCTGGCCAAACCGACACTGTCCGAACCGGCTCTGCTGGGGGAGGAACAGTGTCGACCGGGGGCATCTGTCGGCCTTTCGGGCGACAGCCAGGTGATGGCCGAGGTGGTAGCCGACGTCAGCTTTGGCCTGATCAACACTATGTTGCCACATGAGATCTTTGTAGCGTCGACGCAACTTGCACCAAAGCCTCTCCTCAGCCAAGAAGGATGAAGACTAATAGCAGCAGCGCCCGCTCCCATGGTGTCAAGAGTGAGACCACCGATGGCGGAACCTGCTCAACCCAGAGGAGGAAGAAGAGAGACCTTGGCCATCGGTGGTGCCGACGGGGGACATTAGAGGGAGCCAGGTAGACCCGCAGCTCCTCCTGGTCTGGGTCGTTGACCGGAGGGTCCGGCCCAGTCCTTCAGAAGTCACCGTCAGGACCGGAGTCCTGAACAAATAGCTGTTGGTCTCTTCAGACGACAACTGGTCGACTGGGTCAAGAAAAATCTTGGCTGACAGGTCTGACGGGGACTCTGAGAAGCCAGCAGCCAAGGCTGCGGTTTCGACCGTAGTCAAGACTGGAGATTCCTGAGAACGAGAATCCTCCCGATCCCAGGATCATCGATAATGCGTCTTCTCTATCTTTCTTGGACTCCTCCTTGTGTGAGCAGGAAATGACAGTTACGTAAGAACTTACCGCAACAGTAGATCTTCAAGAGAGGTTCCTGCAGTAGGTCTTCACATATAGGACTGCACCCCTGGTGTCAGGACCACACAGCAAATTTTCTTGCTAGCAATTATTAGCGGGGGACCGCCCCCGGTATCACCTGATCATGCGTCAGCGTGACAGTATATAGGGGTTGGTCCCCATGCCCGCCCTCCAGTTCTCCCGCCATAGACCTCCATAGAGGAAATAGGAGAAAGGAGTAAATACAACTCCTTAGTCCCTGTACTCTGGAAGCGAAGCCTCAGGAAAGGGAAAAGAAAATAAATCTAACAGGAGCTGGGGGAAGGTGGGTGGGAAATCTAGACCTACTGCAGGAACTTCTCTTGAAGATCTACTGTTACGGTAAGTTCTTACGTAACTGTCATACCTTACTTCGAGAGGGTTCCTACAGTAGGTCTTCACATACAGGACTGAGTACCAAGCAGTCAAAATAAGGAGGAGTCGGAGACTTGGTTCCGGGAGGAAGGAGCATCTTTCCTAAGTAGGCTTCTAGTTGGCAGAAGGCCTTGCAGAACGGCGAGGCCAAAACCGGCTCTACACCTAGAGGAAATGTCCAGAATGTAATGCTTGGTGAATGTATGGACAGAAGACCAGGTGGCTGCTGCACAACTATCTGCAGTAGACATTTCTGAGAAAGGCAGTCGAAACAGCCATGCCTCGAGTAGAATGGCCTTTCACCTCCCCCGGAAGGGGCTTCTCGTTTTTGTTGTATATGTACGAGATGCAGTTAGCCAACCATTCTGACAAACCTTGTCTGGAAATGGCCTTGCCCTGACAATTGGGAGCAAAGGTCACAAACAACTGGTCAGACTTTTGAGCCTCTTTGGTCCTAGAGATGTAATATTTCAGAGTCCTATGCACATCTAAAGTGTGCAGAAGGTATTCCCCCCTGTTGGAATACTGCAGATAAAAAAACGGCAGTTCAACATTCTGATTTAAAGTAAATTCCGAAACAACCTTTGGGAGAAAGGAAGGGTTAGTCCTCAGAGCCACCTGGTCTCTGTGGAAAATCAAATAAGAAGCCTTACAAACAAGGGCTGAAGTGCAGAAATCCTTCGAGCTGAGGTAATAGCGACCAAAAATAGCACTTTCCAGGACAAGTAACGCATGTTGCAACTTGCTGCCAGCTCAAAAGGAGACAAAGTAAGTTTTTCAAAAATAAAATTTAGATCCCGGGGGGAAACTGGTTTCCAAACTGGAGGCTTAAGGTGGAGGATCCCTTTCAAAAAGGTTCTAGAGACCTCCAACTGAGCAAGAGTTTTGTCATCTACCAGAAAACAGTGGTAGGCTGAAACCGCAGATACAGTATGTGGACCTTTAGGGATGAATAGCTGAGGCCCGAATCAGAGAGATGCAAGAGGTACTCAAGGACCTGGGGTGCCAAGCCAAAAAATGGGTTTAGGCCTTTGGCTGTAGCCTAACTAGAGAATCTCTTCCACTTCATGGCACACGTGGATTTGGTAGAGGGTTTCCTGGCCTCTACTAGAACCTGAGCAACTCGAAGAGATGCTGTAATGAGACAGCTATGTCCATAGGTGCCATGCATGCAGGTGAAGAGACTTGAGGCTTGGGTGCACCAGGCTTGCCCTGCTCCTGAGACAGGAGGTCATGGGAGAGAGGAAGAGGTATTGGGGTTCCGATGTCAGCTGTTGTAGCAGGGGGAACCAGATCTGCCGAGGCCAAAGGGGGCTATTAGAATCATGTGGGTCCCCTCTGCCTGAAACTTAAGCAGAACCTCCTGCAAAATAGGAAAGCGTACAGAAATCTCCCTGTCCAGGATAGAGACAGCGAGTCTCGCCAAAGAACACCACGCCCAGGAATGAGCGAACAAAAGCTGGATAGTTTTGGGTTGTATGGGGAGGCAAACAGATTTATTTCTGACTGACCCCATTGAAGGAGGAGATCTTTCACTACTTCCTGCTTCAGCTCCCATTCATGAACCCACAAGACAGTGCGGCTGAGACTGTCCACCAGGACGTTATGAACTCCTGGCACATGGACTGCTATCAATGACAGGCCATGCTGGACTGCCCAGTAACACACTTGCACTGCCTCCCTGCAAAGCGGATAAAATCAGGTGCCTCTCTGCTTGTTTATGTACCAGACTGTAGACGTGCTGTCAGTTTGGACCAATAGTGTTCCTGGTATCAAGAGGGACTGGAACGCTTGGTGAGCGTAGCGCACTGCTCTCATCTCCAGAATACTGATATGTAGATGTTCCTCTAATGGAGGACCACGTCCCCTGCGTTCGATGCTCTCCCAGGTGAGCGCCCCATCCCTAACCTGATGCATCTGTTGTCAGGGTCATAGAGGGGAAGAAAAAAATTACTCACCTTAGTAATGTTGTTTCTTCTAATGGAGTCTTGCTATATTATGACAATTGCAGTTTGTCCCACCATTAGAACTGCTCCGGAGGTGAAAGAGTTAACTCCATTCCATGAATGGAACTTAGAGCACGAGCTCTAAAGAGAAGCTCTGTCTGTGTAGTTTCAAACCTAAACTGTCTGATCTTTACGAGCAAAAACACTAAGGTCTGTGGAAGCTGTAACCTACACTCAGCCAACTGGCTACCTAAATATTACTCCATTGCTGGTCCCAACACAAAGACTCAAGTCAGGGACCAGAACTAATAGTATAATTTAACAATATGAGAGAAATATAAGGAAAAATGAAAAACACCACACCCCCAAGAAGGGGTGAAAACATAAAAAGGGCATAAAATAGTGCCCACACTAGGCTGCCCACCCCATACCCAAGTAGAAGTTCTGAGAGGGGCAGGTTGGGGGGAGGTCATAATATAGCAAGACTCCATTAGAAGAAACAACATTACTAAGGTGAGTAATTTTTCTTCAAACAACATGAAGTCTTGCTGTATTATGACAATTGCAGACTATATAGCAGTACTCTCCATGGAGGAGGGACAGAACCTACTTAGGAATAGGCTCTGAAGCACAGTTGTGCCAAACCGAGCATCTCTCCTAGCCTGGACATCCAGGGAGTAATGCTTGGTGAAAGTGTGTACTGTTTTCCAAGTAGCAGCTTGACATATCTCCAATATAGGGATGTCTCTGGCAGCAGCTAGAGACGCCGCTGTACCTCTGGTAGAATGAGCCCTCAAGCCAGAGGGGGGATCTCTGCCCAGTTTCTGATAACAAAATTGGATACAAGAGACAATCCACCTGGCAATTGATCTCTTAGTGGCAGGTTTCCTTTCCCAACCCTCACCATAAGTGAGAAAAAGTTGGTGGGATCTCAACCCTGTGACCCTTGGTACATTCTATATAGTAACCAAGGGCCCTCAACGTCCAAACTGTGCAATCTCCTCTCACCAGAAGAGGAATGTTCAGTGAAAACACTGGAAGGGATGAGATTGGTTAAGATGGAAATCTGAAACCACCTTAGGCAAAAACTTCCTGTTAGTCCTGAGGACTACCTTTATCCCTGTGGAAAGAAATAAAGTCAGTTTCTACTGACAAGGCTTGCAACTCACTTATGCCTAGCAGAAGTGATAGCCACTAGGAAAACAGTTTTCCAAGTTAGATACTTAAGCCTGCAGAAAACAGAGGTTCAAGGGGTTGTATTAACTGGGCAATGCAAACATTAATGTTCACAGGCAGGGGCCGGATCCTGAAAAGGTGGATTAGTATGAAGTAATCCCTTAAAAACTTGGAAAATACAGGGTGAGCTGAAAGAGAGGATGGCTTTCCTGCTGAAACGAAAAGCAGAGACAGCTGCCAAATGAACTCTCAGGGTAGCTGGTCTCAGGCCCAAAGAATTATGATGGACCATGTAATTCAACACGATGGGCAAATCAGCAGATTCCGGGGAAATATGTTTCAGAACACCAAATGGAGAACCTTTCCACTTAGAATTCTAAGTAGTTCTAGTGAAAGGCTTCCTAGAAGCCTTTAGGATTTCAAGAACACCCTGAGAGAGTGTGTAGGTCAAAGGGCTCTAACCTCAAGAGCCAGGCCTTGAGGTTGAGGGATTTGAGGTTCGGATACCAAACCTCCCCTGGGCACAGGTTATAGGTCGTGGATTCCTGGGAGACACAGGGGAGATGGACTGTCAGGGACAGAAGGAGGGTACCAGGGCTGCCTGGCTCCAATCTGGGGCAATCAGAATCACCCTGCAAGGCTGGGATCTGATTTTACTAACACCTTGAATAGGAGAGGGGGGGAAAAGACAAAGAAACTTCCCTTCCCAATCCAGGAGAAGGGCGTGGGACTGAGCCCAACACTGGGGGCCTGCAACAGAACAGTGGAAGTTGGTGATTGTCTGGGGCTGCAAAAGATCCATCTGAGGGTGCCCCATCTGGCAAAGACTATCCCAGTACTTGAGGATCCAGAGACCATTCGTGATGGCCCTGAGAAATCTGCTGAGAGCATCTGCTAGGACATTGTCCTTTCCTGGAAGGTGAACTGCTATGAGTTAAGTGTTCAGGGAATAGGCCAAAGACCACAACTTCATTGCCTCGGTGCACAAGGCCGAAGACAGAGTGCCCCCCTGTTTGTTGATGTACCACATTGTTGTGGTATTGTCTGTTCTGACTTGTACCACTTTGTTCTGGACAGAAGCAGAAAACGCTTGAAGTGCTAAAAAGACAGCTCTGAGTTCCAGCAAATTGATGTGGAGCAGAGATTCCTGGGAGACCACACCCCTGAGTGGAGGAGGTCACCCATGTGAGCTCCCCATCCCAGGAGGGAAGCATCCGTAGTGAGGGTCAAAGTGTGAGAAAGGGGAATGAAGGGGACCCCCAGTCTTAAATTGCTCTGATCCTGCCACCACTGGAGGACCTGGATCAAGGTTCGGGTCACTGGGACCAACTCAGAAAGGGAGTCTCTTCTCTGAGACCAATAGGCTCTCAAGTGAAACAATGTCTCATCTGAAATCTTGCTCCCTGCACTATAGCTGTGGACGCAGCCATGTGCCCCAGGAGCTGCAAAAAGTGTCTTGCTGGTCGAGAGACCTGCAGAGTGAAGGAGGAGGCCAGAGCCACCAAGTTCCTTCCCTTTCTAAGGGAAGAAAAGCTCTGGCCAGATTTGTGTCCATTCTGCACCTATGAAGGTGAGTACCTGAACTGTTCCAGAACCCACTTTGGTAGATTTAGCAGGAAGCCCAGGGAGGTGAGAAGCTGCTGGTGACTTGCAGGTGAGATTTACCTTGTTCTGGGGACTGGCCTACAATGAGCCAGTCGTCCAGATAGGGAAACAGCAATCCTTTGCCTCCTTAAGTGAGCCACTGCTACTGCCAGACATTTTGTGAATACCCTTGGGGCAGAGGTGCGTCAAGGGCATTGCTCTGAACTAGTAATGACCTGAGGGCAGTTCAATCTGAGGTACTTCGTGGGCGCTCTGATTAGGGACGTGAAAATAGGCATCCTTGAGGTCCAGGGAAGCTAGCCAGTCCCCTGGCCTTAGAGAGAGGGTAAAATCATTGCCAGAGTTACCATTCTGGACTTTGTTTCAAAAGATGCTTGTTCAGATATCTGAGGTCTAAAATGGGCCGCCATTCTCCTGTCTTTTGGGGTAAGGAAGTATCTGGGTACAGACCCTGCTCTGGTGTAGGGGAGGAACCCTTTCTACCGCTCTGAGAGCTAACAGGGTTGAGACCTCTACTTCTAGAGTAAAGGTCTCTAAAGAGCTTGCAGGTGGAAAAGACCTGATTCTCATCTTTGGGAACTTTTTGAAGCTGAGAACCAGACCCTGGCTTACTACTTCCAGAACCCACTTGTCTGAAGTTAAAGACACCCAGTTCTGACTGAAGTAAGCCAACCTGCCCCCTACTGGTAAAGGAGAATCAGCCCTGGGCACCCCATCAGGGTGCCTGCTTGGCAGGTGCTTTAGGCTGAGGGGTTGGGGCAGGCCTGCCCACGCCCCGTCTGCCTCTGCCTCTGAAGAACCCCCTCTGAGCATAAGCAGAGGAGGCCTGGGTTTGGTATAAAGGCCTGTGGAAAGGCCTCACCCCTACCCCTGAGGTGTGCCTCTGAGGGTGGCTTCCGCTCCTTGGCTTGGGCACTTTATAGGTAGTCCTATATTCATCCATCTTTTTCATATAATTCTCCGCCTGCTCCCAAACAGAGAATTTCCACCACAGGAAAATCCATAGCCTTAGTCTGGGTATCCTGTGACAAGCTTAGTACACCTGAGCCAGGCCAACCTACGAAAAGCTACAGATGGCCATGACTCTAGAGGAAACATCATTAAAATCCACAGCAGCATGAAACTGCACCTTAGAAGCCTCAATGCCATCGGCAGCCACCTGCTCCAGCTCACTAGCAAGCTGGCCTGGGGCTTGTTTAGCTAATTCCATAATAGTATCCCATCTAGATTTCTGATACCTTGCTACATAAGCCATATAATTTGCTTGCCTGAGTCCCAAGGACGCTGCCATGTACTGTTTTTTTTGCCATGGAATCAATCTTCCTGGAATCCCTGTCAGGAGGATGTGAAGCCAGGGGAATATTAGCTTTATCACAGGCTGCAGCCTGAACTACCCCAACATGACTGCATTGCTGAGAAAGGAATTCTGTATCAGGACTGACAGTGTACCTTCTGTCCATCTTTTACCTACAGGAGGCACAGAATTAGAGTTTTAAGATTTTTATTGTTTGTTTCTAAATGACTTATGCAAAGGAATAGACAACTCCTAGACTCTGTATATCCATCATTTCCACAAAATCAGGCTCCTCTTGCTCATCCACAGCTTCCTCCAAAGGAAGCTGAGGGTTTCAGCAACTTTTTGTAAAACATAAAATGAGAGGGGACTCAGAAAGCATAGGGGATATTCTAAAGGTCTGTCTGGGAGATGTCCGTTCAACGGGCACACCCAGACCCTCCAAGTCACATTCATACTGTTCATAATCATCCTCCCTCCTCTGGTTCATAAAACTCTCAACATCATATTCCTGAACCGATGGAACCGACCGAACCGACCTTTTACCAGATAGTGGCGGTTCGGACAGAACTGGAGAAAGTGACTGGACAATCTGAATAGCTCTTGCTATCTCTGCAGCAGTTGGAGTAAGAATTTTGGGCTCCAAACCTGCTGACTTTCTTATTCTCTTTACTGGAACTGGTTCATCGAGCCAGCTTTTAGTTTGCCGAGGAAGTCTAGCCTGGTCGGAGGGCACCTCCTCCGGTCGGTTGGCACCCGAACCGGGCTGGCCATCCGGGTCAGCGGACTTTGTTTCTCGCCCTGAGCCTGCCAATCTCTTTCCAGGGTGGCT
Source organism: Neoceratodus forsteri (assembly GCA_016271365.2). Lineage (NCBI taxonomy): Eukaryota > Metazoa > Chordata > Ceratodontiformes > Ceratodontidae > Neoceratodus > Neoceratodus forsteri. The sequence goes on from CM028129.1 coordinate 288,320,826, forward strand.
GCAGGAAATTTCACAAATCTGCAGTCTGACTGCAGGTGGTCAAACCCCAGGACAACAAACACTTAGTGGTGTGGGTCAGCCTTGGCAAAGACTTCCCCACAGACATCACAGTGTTGAAACCCAGTGGGCCCGGTTTTTCTTTTGGGTTTCTCAGACATAATGCCAGCCTAACCAGAAAAACTTGCCCTTTAAATGGCAGTCCCAGGCAAGACACCCTTATCTGTTCCTAACCGTGTCACGGGTATTGGAAAAAACCGTAATGAAATCCGTTCTTTTTAGAACCAATAAGAACCGGGAACCGCACTCTAAAATCTCAAGTTTAAAAACTTTAAGCTTTAACCCAAGCTGATCGGTTCAAAACCGAACTGATAAAACTTACAAGTTCCACACAGAATTAAAATATGAATTACTTACGATACCACAGACAGAGCTTGAATCAGTCGGTTTTATGGTTAAATAAAACTATTCTCGGTTGAATCGAACCAAAGAAAACACTGTTTAAACGAGAAATGAACCGAGCAGTAGGAGAAATCCGGAGCGACTGCTCAGTGAGGCGGAGTAAAGAATCTGACAGTTTAGGTTTGAAACTACACAGACAGAGCTTCTCTTTAGAGCTCGTGCTCTAAGTTCCATTCATGGAATGGAGTTAACTCTCACCTCCGGAGCAGTTCTAATGGTGGGACAAACTGCAATTGTCATAATATAGCAAGACTTCATGTTGTTTGAATGGGGTGGAAGGGGAACCCCAACGAAAGGATGGAAGGATCCTGCACCATAGGAGATCCCTCTTTAGGCTGCTGGACACTAGGACCATGTGGTCCATGTCATCCAGACGTTGATCCCACTGGACTCTGAGGGACCACTGGGTCACCCTCATGTGCAGTCTGGCCAAGGGGACTGTAGGTATGGCAGCCACCATCAGACCCAACAGGTGGAGAACAGAGTGCGCTTTGGTCCGTTTGGAGGAGGATACCAACGCCGCCTGTTGTATCAAAGTTTCTGCGCTGTCCGTAGGCAAGAAGCCCCTGCCCTGAACAGTGTTCAACACTGCTCCAATGAATTGGAGCCTCTGGGAGGGGGAAGTTGAGACTTGGGAACATTCACAGTAATGCCAAGTCTGGAGAAAAGGTCCAGGGTGGAGGACAGGGAAGCCCTCAGACTGTCCTGTGACGGTGCTGACAGCAGCCAGTCGTCCATGCAAGGGAACAAATAAACCCCCTCACAGCGTAGGGCCATAGCCACTAACACTAGGTAAAAACCTAAGGTCCAAAGAAAGACCAAAAGGGAGGGCCTTGAACTGATGATTATTCTCCTGACAGGAAAATCTCAGGAAGCGGCAGTGGGCCTGGAGGCTAGGGATATGTAGGTAAGCATCCTGCATATCGAGGAAGCACAGCCACTGGTTCTGTCAGAGCAGGGGTAAGAGTCCCTGGAGCGTCAACACATGGAATCTCTTGTATTCTACTAAGAGATTGAGTAGGTTGAGGTCTAGGATAGGCTTCAGGTCTCGCATCTTTTTTTGGGACTAGGAAGAAAAGGAAATAGTATCCCCTTCTATCTGCCCTGGCGGAACCAGCTCTATGGCAGATTTTTGAAGCAGAGCCTGGATTTCCTGATAGACCAGATTTAGATGGCTTGACGGGTAGCCAGACCTGCCCGGAGGGTGTTCTAGGGTCTGTCCAGGAACTCAATGGACTGCCCTCTTGCTACGAGCTGAGGGACCCAAGCATCTTTGGTTATAGTCCTCCATCCTTCCAGGTGGAGGGCGAACCTTCCCACACTGGTTCCTCAGCAGATATGCGAGAAGGGGAGGGGGGGCACCCCCTCACGTCATGACACGGAGGTGAGGGTCGCCTTACTGCCCCGGCAGTCTTTTGGAATTTGGCTGGAGGAGTCTGGGGGCCTCAACCAGTACTGCACCATTTACCCTGTTGCTTACCTTGGTTCTGCCTGTTCCACTTCTTCTGGGGGTGACGAAAGGACTGCTTGGGCTTCTGTCCCAAAGCAGTACATGGAGTGGACATCCTTATGTTATCTACTGCTCTCCTGTAGCTCTATTATAATGTGCTTTGCGTCTCCCCCAAACAGGATGGGACCCCTGAAGGGGGCATCCAGTAAGGTGCTCTGGATGTCTTCTGCCAGTCCCGCAAGGCAGAGCCAGGCCAGGCGCCTCAAGCAAACTCCTGTTGCAGAGCACTGGGCCACTGAGTCAACAGTCTCATAAGTGGCCCTTAAGGCATGGCGGCAAGATTTATTCAGTGTGACTTTGTCCAAGAGCTGATTCCGGAGTTCCTCATCCATAATTTCTTGCAGGTCTTTTTCCAAATTGGACAAGGCCGATTTCTGAAGGACCACCATACGGGCTACATAATTCAACAACCTGATGGCACAGGTCAATGAAGAATACACTTTTCGTCCATACTGATCCATTTGTTTGGATTCTTTATCCAGAGAGAAGCACTCTGGTGTTTCGGCAGTGCCGCCCTGTCATGGGCCACAGTGATGACCATGGAGTCAGCCTTTGGTTGGCTGGTCAGATGACCAACCCATTCCAGGCGGTGATAGGTCCGATCTGCCTCTTTAGAGACAGCCGGAATGGAGGACGGCTCTTGCCAAACAGAGGTAAGGTCCTCATGTGGTCCCATCCATGGAGGAATAGGGAGGGGATCCACACTAGTGAGGTCTAGGTGTTCTGCCAGATGTTTCACCTTTGGATCCCACTCCTGATATGCCCAGTCACAAGCTTGCTTGATGGACCTTAAGAGCTCTGCGAAGGAAGGGTCCTCCGGAAGGGACTTTGGGGACTCTTTAGGCTAGGGTTCAAAAGGGAAGTGAGGTTCCAAATGGCCAACAGACTCTGGTTCCGAGTAGTCATCAGAGGATTCCAGCCTGCTGTGGAGAGGGGTATCATCTGGGACCATCTCCATCACCGATGCTCCTGGTGGGGGTTCCAAACAGCGCCCATCTAAGCCCCTGTCTGAAGCCCTGTCCAAAGGAGAAGGGCTCCTGGTTATGGTCCCATGAGTGGGTGTGGGGACCACGACCACGTGGGGTTGTACCAGTTCCTGCAAGAGCTGGCATTTAGCATCCTGCCACCATACCAGAATGAAAGTAGGTGGTTCTGGCTGGGGCGGGGGTGGTGGTGGTGGTGGTTGAGGTTGGTATCCTGGGTATTCTGTCGCATTAGAAGGGTAGCCAGGTGGTTGATACCAGTAGTGATATGGTTGGTAACCCTGGTAATAGTGCCTCGGCGTCAGAGCCGACGGCTGGTACCCCGGCGACAGCCCTCCTGGCACCGGGTAGTAGGGATACAGCGGCAGATAGTCTGGAAAGTGACCTGTAGGACCCAAAAGAGGAGGGGCAGAGGGTCCAGGGATAGGCAGTGCAGAGGGACCACTTGGGGGGGATAGGATCTGTCGACAGGCCTGGGGCATCAATTGGGACCCCTGAAGGGCCAGAAGGCTCCGGCTTCTAAGCAAGAAAACCTTGATCCATGTCAGAAGGAATACTATGGATCAGGGAATGGCCCAGCATCAGGACAGGTAGGTGACCCAACGTCTGGTCAGAGAGGCGAGGGAGGCAAAAGGATAGAGAGCCCCATCGCCAGGTCTGCCCCAAGGCTGGAGTCTCAGAGTGGGTGCCCGATGCAGTAAAGGCCTCCTGGACAGCCACACTCTGTTCCCTAGCCAGGGTAAACGAGTTGTCAGCCAGGGTCAGTAGATCCTGTGGAGGAGAACCCTCGCAGGATGGAGGAGCTGGAGGCTCGCCCTGCACGACATCGGAGACCACGGGGGTGTCCGATGGGAGGGCACTTGCCGGGTGGTTGGAAGAACCAACGACCGACTTACAGGTGGCAGTCAGGCCCACAACTGCCGGGGTGCTGGAGTGGGGTGGATCACCTGAGGCTGAGCTCCTGATGGAAGAACCAGCGGGAGGCTTAGCGCAGAGCCCGACTGGACCTGTGTCTTCTGGAAAGGAGTCCCCGACTGCCCACTGACCAAGGGCGGGGGGGGAAGAAGGCATCTGATCTACCAGAATGGATGAAGACCCTTGAGGCAAGGTACTCACCAAGGTAGAGGCCTCACTCGTTGCAGCGTCAGCTGTCTGACGATGATATGGGGAACAATCCCACTCCCGGCGCTTCTTCTCCTCCTGAGTTGGGGAGGAAGAGCATTCCCTCAGCTCCTGAAGCTTTTTTTCCATACATACGAGGAGACACTTCAAGAGGTGAGCGTTGAGGGCCTTCTGGTAACGGGTGCATGTGGCCTGGTTAAACGAGTGGCAGATTTCACAATCCGCCACCCGGTGTTTTGGGCTCAGGCAATGCACGCAGAGGGAGTGGTTGTCCCCGTGCGGCATTTGTGCACCACACTGAGCACTTTTTCTTTACTCTTGAAGACATGCACCGAAGAGAGGGGCCAAAAAACTACTACTATACTAAGATAAATGGCGAACGACTGGACCTAATTCTACCGTGAGGATCAGACTAGTTCAGGTCGATGGCAGGAAAGAACTGGAGGGTGGACATGCGTCCCCCACTAATGATTGCTAGCTAGAAATTTGCCGCGCAGTCCTGAAGCCAGGGGGTGCAGTCTTATATATGAAGACTTACTGCAGGAACCCTCTCGAAGTAAGATCACTGCAATTTGGAAGGACCCTGCCCCTTGGCTGGGAGGGACTAGCACAGCTCCTTGAAGGAGGCCGAATAAGTGGAACCCAACTGGAGCGGAATGAAAGTCGAGGTGGAAGAGAACTGCGTGGCGGCCTGATCGCCTCCTCCTCGAAGGCCGTAAATTGCTCCAACTGTTCGGTGGACCCTGCAGCCTCGGAGACCACCCAACGGGCGTCCTTAGATTTGACCAGCGGATAATGTTTCTCCGGGCTGCCCAATTTCAATCTGGCAGCACAGTCTTCAAGAACCACTATGTGGCATGTTGGTCAGTACGTGACATCTTCTACCAGCATAGGCACCGGTGAAATCTGGGCGAGGATTTATCATTCATCACAGTTGTGATCGAAGATCCAAGCTGAAGACAGAACTCAAACAAGTTTCAAAGTAAGGTTAGGAAGCAAATCTGAAGATTTGAGCACCAGGGCCTACTCAACGTGGGAGCGGTAAGGAGGGAAAGTACAGTTACGTAAGAACTTACCGTAACAGTAGATCTTCGAGAACAGCTCTTGCAGCAGGTTACACCATTAGGACCGAAGCCGCCAGGCGCCAGGACCCCACGGAAAAATTCTAGCTAGCTAACTACAGCGGGGACCGCCTCGACGCCGGTCCTGCCCCGCGCCAGGCGGGTAAAAAGGGTCCCGCCAGATTCCCCAGTTCTCCGCTGGAGACTCTTGCCGCAGGCTGACATCAAAATGGGAGACCTAGGATTCACCGTCAGAAGACAGAAAGATAATTCCTGCTCAGAAAGACTGAGCCATGCTTCCTCCAGGGGAAGGTGGGGAGATTGCTGCAAGAGCTGTTCTCGAAGATCTACTGTTACGGTAAGTTCTTACGTAACTGTACTATCTTACTTCGAGACACAGCTCTTGCAGCAGGTTACACCATTAGGACTGATTCCCAAGCAGTAACGCTGTCAGAAAATCCGGGAGGAGGAAAATAAAGGATAAAAAAACCAGGTCCTGAACCTAGGACAGGAGACCCTGAAGTACGGCCAAACCAAAACCAGCCCTTCGCCGAGAGGCGATGTCCAGGCTATAATGCCTGATAAAGGTATGCACAGAACTCCAAGTGACTGCAGCGCATATAGCAGAAGTGGAAACATTTTTGAGCGCTGCAAAGGAAGTAGCCACCCCTCTAGTGGAATGACCCCGACTGTACCCGAGGGGCTTTGTTTGATACCATAACAGTGAGAAATACACTGGACAAGCCAGCTAGAAAGGGACTGTTTGGATACTGATTGGCCCATCATTCTCTCAGAGAAGGAATGAAAAGCTGCTCAGAACTACGAAGGACTGAGTTCTGTTGAGGTAAAACCTCAGGCTGGTGAACATCCAGGGTATGGAGCAGAGCCTCTCCTCTATTAGAGTAGTTCGAAGTAGACCGAAGGTCGATATCCTGGTTCAGAGTGAGTGAAGAAACCACCTTAGGCAAGAATTTAGGTTCGCCCTCAGGGATACTCTGTCCCGTGGAAAACTAAATAAGGCTCTTTGCACATGAGAGCGTGAAGTTCAGAAATTCTTCTTGCCGAGGTAACAGCAACTAAAAACAACGTTTTCCACGATAGAAAACGTAGCTCGCAATCCGCGGCAGGTTCAAAGGGGGGGAAGCGTGAGCTGTTCAAGGACAAAAGCAAATCCCATGGAGGCACAGGGTCTCTAATAGGAGGCCTCAAGGTGCAACACTCCTCAAGAAATTTCGAGGCGCCCACCTGAGCCACTGTACGATTTCCACCGGGAGGTGGTAAGTCGAAATGGCACAGAGGTGCACTTTAATAGAGGAGTAGGCTAGACCCAATGAAAGAGGGAGAGCAAATATTCTAATATTACTCCCACAGGACAACCTAGTGGGAAAAGGTCGCGTGTTCGCACCATACATTAAAACGCGCCCATTCTCATGGCGACGTCGCATGCTGTCTGTTTTCTCTGGCTGCAGAAAGGACTTCTGCAACCTCTGCTAAACCCCGTGACGCAAAATGGCTATGTCTCTAGGAGCCAAGCATGCAGGTTCAAGGAACGAGGTCCGGTGGACAAGTGAACCTTCTCCTGAGACAGTAAGTGGAGCTGAGGCACGGGAGCGGGGTTCCCAGATAGTTGAATCAACAAAGGGAACAAATCTGTCTGGGCCAAAATGGGGCCACTAGGATCATTATTAGCGTTCTCTGCGCAGTTTGAGAAGAACTCTGGATCAACGGGAAAGGAGGGAAAGCGAGAGGAATCTGTTGGCCCAGGAGAGGATAACGATCTGCCAGAAAACACCAGGCCCTGGATCTAGCGAGCAAAAATTGGGCAGTTTTGTGCTGGATGGGGAGGCTAACAAGTCTAGATCTGAGTTCCCATCAAGAAACAGATCCTCTGCTACCTCTTGAAGGAGTTCCCATCTGGACTCTGGCCTGAGAACGACTCAGGCCGCCTGCAACCGTGTTGTCCACTCCGGAGGCGTGCACAGTGATCAGATTCGCCGTGTCTGATTACCAATCCCACACTCTCATGGCTTCCCTGCAAAGGGGTAAGAGTGTGCCTCCTGTTTGTTGAGGTATACATCACCGCCGTGTTGTCTGTCTGAAGTAGAAGAGTACACGGTGGGATAACTGACTGAAAGGCCTGCAGGGCATAGAGGACCGCTCTCATTTCCAGCACGTTGATGTGAAGGTGAGCTTCCATCTGGGTCCACGTACCCTGGGACTTTACCCCGTCCAGGTGTGCCCCCCACCCAAGACCGGAAGCGCCTGTGGTGAGGGTGACCTCGGACGGCGAATGAACGGGACGCCTGATGAGAGCGACTCTGGGGCTAGCCACCACTGCCAGTCTTGAATCACTGAATTCGTGAGTCTGACCGGATGCTGCAAGTGGTCTTGCCTTTGGTCCCATTGCACTTTGAGCATCCACTGAGTAATGCGCTGGAGTCTTGCGAAAGGACAGTAGGAATGGCCGCCGCATGTGTCCGAGCAAGCAAAGGACCGACCTGGCAGGTACAACCTTGCTTAGTGATAGGTCCCTTATGAGGATCTGATGCGCCCGCTCTGTCGGCCGGAAGAAAGGCTCTTCCTAACAGTGTCCAGAACTGCTCCTATGAACTGCAGTTTCTGCGACGGTACCAGGAGAGACTTCTCGTAATTTATGAGGATGCCCAGGGATCGGAACAGATCCTGGGTGCTCTTGATTGCAAGAAGCAACGCCTCTCTGGAGGCGGCCATGAGAAGCCAGTCGTCCAGGTACGGGAACACGTAGTGGCCCTGTCTCCTCAGAGACGCTGCCACGACTGCCATGCACTTGGTAAAGACCCTCGGTGCGGAAGACAGTCCGAAAGGAAGGGCTCGGAACTGAAGGTGGTGGTCGAGAAACTCTAAGCGCAGGAACCTCCTGTGCGCCTGAGCCATAGGGATATGCAGGTAGGCATCCTGCATGTCTAGAGACGCTAAAAAGGCGTCCTGTTTGAGCATGGGGATAAGACCCTGGAAGGGTCACCATGCGGAATCTCTTGTAAGGACCGACTACATTGAGGTCGCTGAGGTCCAAGATTGGACGGAGGTCCCCTGTTTTCTTGGGAACCAGGAAGAAGTGGAATAGTATCCTAGTCCTCTCTGGTTCTCTGGGACGTCATCTATCGCCTCCCTTCGTAGTAGCGCGAGTACTTCTTGCCAGATCAAGGCTTTGTGCTGACCCTGATACCGGGAGAGCAAAGGAGGCCTCGAGGATGGCTTTCCTGCGAATTCTATAAAGTGGCCTAGACTGACCAACTGAAGAACCCACCTGTCGGTGGTAATGGCCTGCCATCCCGGCAGGAAGTTCGCAATGCGACCCCAGACTATAAACTCCCGTTGATCCTGAGGGGCGGGGGCCGGAAAGGAGTCAGGCTGTGGCGGCAGATGGACCCGCTGGCTGGGCCTGCCTAGGAGAACGCTGGCCTCGGCTGGCGGGGTGTTTGCCCTGGGCTCTCTGAACCAGAGCCCTCTGAGGTGCAGCGGAGTGGGTGTGCCTTGCCTCTAGCGTGCACGAGCGGCTGGTTCCTACGAAGGAACCAAGCTTAGTCGGTACATGGCCTGAAATCGACCTTACCGCTTCTTCCCGGCCTCTTGGAGTTTGGTAAGGATCTTTCTGTAGGATTACCAAACAATACTTCCTCAAAAGGCGGCCCAAGATGTTCTTGACGTCTGGGGTAAACCGAGACGCTGCAACCAAGAGTGTCTCCGAGGCAAACGCCAGAAGCTGCTGCTCGGGCCGATGAGTCCGCTGAGTCATACGCTCTAGCACTTGGGTCCCCACGCTCTGAACCCGCGCGGAGGAGCTGAAGCATCTCCTCCTTCTGCTCACCTTCGGCATCTTTTCAGCCGCTTCCAGACCCTGTTCCCACAAAGCTGCTCTGGAACTGAACCATGTGGGTTAAATAGTTCAGGGATCTGATGGCGAGGTAGCGGAAGCATACGCAGCGCCTACCCAATGCGCCCAGTTGTTTGGACTCTGGGTCCGGTGGCAGGGTGCTCAAATGTTGTGGCCTCTGTGACCGGTCATGTGAGGCTGTGATGACCAGAGAATCGGCCTGAGGATGCTGCGTCAAGTACTGGTCGTCCTTAGGAGCCTTGTACAAGCGATCAGCTTTCTTCGGTCTCGCCGGGAGCGAGTGTGGACGCTTCCACGCAGCCTTGGTGACGTCCACGAAAGTGTCAACCAAGGGTGGTACCACCACAGGCTTGGGGTCCTTTTGCCGAAGATATTTGGCGAGTCGCACTCTTTCGGGGTCTAAGTCTTCAGCATCCCATCCCATGTTCTCTTGTATATGTCTCATAATATCAAGGAACGAGGGATCATCCGAGGAGATCTAGGCATCTCAATGGGTCCGGAGAAGGGATGGAGAGTGGAGATGGGGATCTAGAGGTGGAGTAGTCTGATCCCGTGTCCTCCGCTGGAAGGCGACGTCGGCGCCTCCTGGATCTCTTGGGGCTGGGTGATCCAGAAGAGGAATTCACTGGAGGTCTCCGCTTATCAGGTCTCCCTGGGAGGGGTTCTGTGGCCTCGGGAGGGACACGGCCTGCCACCCCGAAGGCGAGGGGGGCAGGAACCGAGTAGGAGGAGGAGGAGTAGGAGGAGGAGGGGGGAACCATGTCTTTTTAATGGTATCCCACCAGTAGGTGAACAGATCTTCACCTCCACTAGAGAGAGGTCTCGACGACGGCCCGGTGCCGGTGGGCGGTCGCCGGGTCCCGCATCGGCTCCACAGGGGCTCTGGTAATGGCGAGGGATCCCTGGAGTACCTACGGGACCGGGTCGCCTGCCTGGTCCTCGGGCTGCTCTAGGTCCTCCTCCGATAGAGGCTCCTGACCGGCGTCGGTCGGAGGCAACAGGGCCTTCTTTTCAGAAGGGCGGGCGCCGGTCCCTACCGGCCCGCTGGATGTACGGCCGGGCGCCGGTCGCCGGGCCGACGGCGGCTCCAGGGAAGAAGGGCGCACGGCTGACGGCTGTCGAGCCGCGGCGCTGGGCTACAGGCCTTTTAAGGCGTGAGCTCCAACGCCTTGGCTGGAGGCACCGACGAAGACCTGACGCCGGGTACCGAGGAGCGGAACCCACTGGCGGTGGTGATGGTGTCATTCCTCGGACTTCGCCAAGGCCCTGGAAGGGGAGGAAGGCCTCTGGTTTCTCCTGAGATGAAGGTTTCTTGATTGCAGCCGGGAGATTTCGAACCGGAGCTACGGGACTCAACCCCAGAAGGGGACCTGAAGGGCCTTTCCTTCTCTTCTCCGCTGCTTGTGGACCCTGGAGCTTTCCCTTGGAGGACATGGTCTTCAGTTGTTCCTCCAGAAGAAACGCCTGCAAGCTCCTCTGACGCCGATCCGGTACGGCTATTGAACCCTTGGCAAGAAGGACAGGCCCGGGTATCGTGGTCTGGGCCTAGGCACCGGACGCAGGCCGTCTGGGGGTCCTTGAACGGGATCTGCTTTCCACAAGCGCACTTCGAAGGATGGCCCGAAGTTGGTGATGACATCAAGATCTTGCTTGAAGAGGATTCTGAAGATTTTCGAGAAAAGAACTATTCACGCGTCGCGCGCTAGACTGGTAACCGAAGGGGTCAGGTAGCTAAGTCGACGGCGGGAAAAGAACTGGGGAATCTGGCGGGACCGCCCCCTTTTGTACCACGCCTGACGTCGGAGGCGGGACCGACGTCGGGCGTCCTCGCAGTTAGCTAGCTAGAATTTTTCCGTGGGGTCCTGGCGCCTGGCGGCTTCGGTCCTAATGGTGTAACCTGCTGCAAGAGCTGTGTCTCGAAGTAAGATCCTACTTCTTCCAACAGAAAGGAAGATCTGGCATCGTGGGATGCAGCCTAGGGTTATACCACCCGGGTGAGTGGGAGGAGCCAGCTTGAAGATTTTCTGGCACATCTTAAAGGGAAAGGACACTAGTAATAAATGTGGATAGAACAACATATCCACGTCCCCAGAACTGGGCAGTTTTGCATTGGATGGGGAGGCAAAGAGATCTAGTTCTGGACGCCCCCATCTATCAAGAGAGGTCTTCTGCCACTGAAGGGTGAAGTTCCCACTCATGTGCCCTGGACCGAGGCAGACTTAGGCTGTCAGTCAGGGTATTTTGTACTCTGGGAACATCGACTGCTGTCAGGTCCAGTCAGTGGGCCACTGCCCATGACCAGGCTCGCATAGCTTCCATGCAGAGGGGATAAAAGTGAGTCCCCCCCGCTTGTTGATATAAAAGACCACAGACATGTTGTTCATCTGGATCAACAGGGGGCCAGATAGTAAGACTGTCTGAAAAGCCTGAAGGGCATACAGAATCGCCCTCATCTCTAATACACTGATGTGGAGATGGAGCTCTTGCTGAAACCACAGAAACATAGACTTTGACAGTAGATAAGAAAATATTACTCACCTTAGTAACTGTTTCTTCTAATGGAGTCTTGCTGTATTCTGACCTCCCCCGCCTCCCCTCTCAGAACCTAGGTTTGGGATGTGGCTGGCAGGTACAGTGTTGCACCTCAGGGGTGTACTTGCACCCCTCCCCTTCAGGGTGGGGTGGTGGTGGTGGTGAAGTTTAACTTAGATTTATATATCTTGTTCATTACCTGTTTTTTCTCTTGGGTTCTCGACTCATCTTTTGGACCCAAGTTGTTGCCTGTTGGCTTATATGTTTTACAATTTCCACACTGGAAGTGTAGTTAGTTTGCTCGCAAGAATCTGGCGGTTACACTCTGAGGCACCACAGACAGAGGTTTGAAAACCGAGCTTTAGCTCAACGTTCTATGCCTTGCATAGAAATTAACTCCTCTCCAGAGCAGTTCAAGTGCTGGGGCTAACTGCATATGTCAGAATACAGCAAAACTTCATGTTGTTTTGAAGGACTGCTTGGCCCACCTATAGTCTGCCCATTTCCCTACCTATTGGATAAGCTGTAGATCCTAGTTAACCAACAGCCTACTTCTTCCTACCCCCACCAGATTTGCCTTATGTCTGTCCCACGCATTCAAACCAAGTCCCTTGAGCCTGACTGTCTCCAAAGTCTGTTCCCCAGCCTCAGCCCAATGCATCTGTGGTTAGGATCTGGTTAGGAGATTCCTTCTGCAAGTAAACCCCTTTGGAGAGGTTGGTGGAATTCAACCATCCTAATACTCTCAGGTTCCACTAGATCAACCTCATGTACAGCCTGGGCAGGGGAACTGTTGCAATGGTGGCCACCGTGTGTCCCTAGAGTCTTAGTACAGACCTGGCCGGGACCCGATGCAAGCAGGAGATCTGACAAGTGTACGTCTGAAGCTGCTCTGCCCTGTCTGAGGGAGGAAGGCTTTCCCTTGTGCCGTGTCCAAGACTGCCCTAGTGTACTGCAGTCATTGGCTTCGCCAAGGAGAAGTCTTGGAGAGATTTAAGGTAACCCTCCCAGGTCTTGAAACAGGGAGAAAGTGGCCTGCATGGTGTGTAGAAGCCAGTCCTGGGTGGGACCGGTCAGCAGTCAGTCATCCAGGCAAGGGCACTAACCAAAACTTAAACTTTCACTCAGCACACTATAAAAAGATCTTGAGGAAAACCTTACCCAGATAAGACCTAGGAGGCTGTCAACAAGGAAAATTGAGAGGTACCTCAGGGGCAATGTTGCTCAGTCCAGTGGAAAACAAATTCTGAAGCCTTCAGGCTGCTCGCTCTCAGCTCACTCCCCCCTCCTGTTTTTTTTGATTGGCTATTGCCCAAAGCTCATTTAAATAACATTCTCTTAAAAGGCATACCTCCTGGGCAGTTGCACCTAGCCAGCTAACTGCTAAAGTTACTGATGCTAAAGGACTCCTGGGGTAAGAATGGCCCTGTCTCCGTAGAGCTGCGGCTACCATTGAGAGGCATTTGGTGAAAACCCTGCGGGCCGAAGACAGGCTGAAAGGCAGTGCCCTGAACTGGTACTGCCTTCCGTGGAAGCAGATGTGAAGGTACCTCCTGTGAGGCTGAAAAATCAGAATGCGGAGGCATGCGTCCTGCATGTCCAGGGAGCATAGCCAATCCCCTTGATGGAAGAAAGGGAGAAGACCAAGCAGAGTTACCACTCGGAATAATTTGTACTCAATGTACTGATTCAGTTGGCGGAGGCTGAGGATAGGGCATAGATCCCCGGTTTTCTTTGGCACCAGGAATAAGTGGGAGTAAAAAACTCTTGCCTGCTGTGCTGGTGGAACTGGCTCTATGGCCTGCTTTTGCAGTACGGCCTGGATCTCCTCTGCGATGAGGGCGCTGAGAGCCTGAGAGTAATGGGAGATTGGTGGGTTGTCTGGGGTCTGTTTATGAGCTCTAGAGTATGCCCCTTTTTGATGAGCTGCAGGACCCACTGATCTGTGGTTATCTGGTGCCATACTTCGATGTGCAAGGAAAATCAACCCCCCCACCACCGGTGGGGTGGGTGGGATCAGGCAACGAGTCAGGCTGAGGAGCCGGGGAGAGTGAGCATAGGCTGGGAGGTCCTTGGAGCCCGAAAGGCGGCACCTCCAGAGGCAGGAGTGAAGGCCTTTCTCTTGAATCCTGCTTTCTGCTGTTGCTGTCCCCTAGATTGCTGTCTAGCATTCCTCCGAAAGGACTGCTTACATTGCTACCTGGGCTGGGATTTATACATAGTATCTACAGATCTAATGGCTCTACCAGATTCCTGCAGGTGAGTGATGTTTTGTGAGTCCTCACCGAACAGGATCGGTCCCCTAAAGGGGGCATCCATAATCTTGGACTGGACATCCAAGGCAAAACTGGACACTCAACCAGGAATAGTGGCGGATACAGATGGCAGAAGTCGTGGCCCTGCCCGCAGAGTCCATGGTATCATAGGATGCCCGAAGGGCATGGTTACCTACATCTGAGCCAGACTTCAGGATGGCCGTGAGCTCTGCCCTCCCTGGGCAATCTGGTATGGCTTGAGCAACCTCCACTGCCTTGTCCCACAGGGCATTCTGGTACTGAACCATGTGAGCAAGGAAGTTTTCAGAGTGTATGGCACAAGTGGCCGAGGAATACACCTTCCTGGCCACATGGTCAAACTGCTCGGAATCCTTGTCTGGTGGTTGTGTACTCAAATGCCTAGGATGCCTGGAGCAGTCATGGGCAGTGTTTATCACCACCGAGTTCTCCTCTGGCTGTTTCCCGTAAAAGGGATCCTCCTTAGAGTGGTCTATAGCTGGTCCGATCTCTTGGATATGCCCAGCGTAGAAAAGGGACGCTTCTGGGCAAGCCTGATGGCATCCTTGTAAGACTTCACAATACGAGGAACCACCATAGGCAGGGTGTCTTTCTTCCTGAGAAAGGTGGCCAACCAACACCACTCAGAATCCAGCTCTTCTGTATCCCGGCTGTTCAGTTGCTGGATATGCCTCATAACATCCATGAATGATGGGTCGTCAGGCTGGGACCGAGGAGTGTCTTTTCCACCATCTGGCTCCAATGGCAGGTCAGAGTCCCCTTGGCTGGAAGAAGAGGAGGAGCACCCATCTGAATCCCCCAAGTCTGAGGACGGTGAATGTTGCTTACACGACAGACCTTTAGGAAGGGGATATCATCCCCATCCGGTGTCGGGGTGGTCCCCCTAGGAGGGGAAGTAGGTGGGCGGACTGAAGACTTGTCTGAAGGCAGCCACTGGGAGGGGGGGTTGGCTGAGGAGGTGCACTGGGTTCCCCTTTACCTTTAAAATAGGCCCACCAGGCCACAAAGAGCTAATTTAGGACTTGTGGAGGATTCTGCAGCAAGGCTGGTGTATCCGGCGTCGGGGAGGTTGGAGAGGGTAGGCTTAGATGGCCCCAGTCTCTGGTTATCAGGTTGAGATAAACTCAGGCATCAGTGTGGGCTGATCTGGGTCACCTGACGTTGGACCCAAAGGGACAGTGCCATCTGGCGGACGAACTGGACCCGGTGTCCGGTTGTCGGGTGTTGGCTGAGGATGGGCATCAAGGCCCCGCCGGTGACTTGGGAGGGTTAGGTGGCAACAGGATCCTCTGAGGAGGCAGAGAAGCTGGCATCAAGGGTTTCAGTGTAGGCAGAGGCCAGACTGGGGATTCAGCTGGCAGCTGCCTAGGAGGAGTCTCCTGGATAGGGAAGCTGGCTCCCGAGTGGGATGGCTGCCTGGTAGCATAGGCCCCTGACATCAGGAAGGACTCTGCAGACACTCTGGCTGGGAAAGCAACAGGTAAGGACCTGCCGCCAGACGATCCACTGGCTGAGCCACTCTACTTAGAGCCCACTGGAACTAAGGGCTTAAGCTTGAGAGGCTGGGGATTTGGCCCTGCACCCTAACAAACCTTCTCCCGCTACTGTGATAAGGGAGGAAGGTTTGGTCACCAGCAGCCCGGAGGCCACAGTGGAGTAAGTCAGCTCCCCCCACCCCCCCGAGAGTGAACGACCCTGAGACAGTCGTCAATTTGGTCGGAGACAGCAAGAGGCCTTTTGCCTAGGGTGTCTCCTTATGCTTCTCCTGGTGCTTGCATTTGACGCTCAATGTCTTCTTTGTGAGAAGAAGAGAAAGAGGCTGGAGAAGAGGATGAGCTCTTGTGGTGAAGCTCCTTCTCCACCTCAGATAGCTTCTTGGTGAGCAGGAAGGTGTCGAGGATCTTCTGGCGTCTGAGGCGAGTGCGCGGATTAAAATTTTGGCAATGCTGGCAGGCCTCAATATTGTGGGCCGGGCCTAGGCAGAAGAGGCAAGCTGAATGGCAGTCTTTGTGAGGAATCTGCTTGCCACATACACACTTCGAAAGCCACCTCTCGACCGAGGAGGATGGAGAAGAAAAAAGACATGCAAATGAATTTTTGAAGAGATCACTGGTTTTGGCGAAAATAAAACGCAATGAAAATGGCGGTAGGCCAGCTGAAGGCATCCGCGGAGGTCCTACTTGCATGGTCAGCAGTGGGGAAAAAGAACTGGGGATGGGCTGGAAGACCGCCCCTTTTATACCATATGTGATGTCGGGGGTGGTCCCACACTGTATACTGCTTGCTAGAAGTTTTCCATGGGGTCCTGGCGCCTGCCAGCTTCAGTCCTAAATGCATTACCTGCTGCAAGAGCCCCCTTAAATTAAGATCTAGGTTTTGCTGCCTCACTGGCCCTAAAAAGGTTATTGCTTTCCAAATGGAAGGAATCAAATCCACCAACCTTAGCAGAGTGGTACAACAGTATGACCATATTAGCTCAAAACTAAAGAATCTGTTACTCCCTAATTAATCAAACAAACTTTTAATGCAACTTGGTGTCCATTCCTAAATCTTACCTTTTGAAAGGGGAAAGAATGTAAATTGAGAATTCTTTTAGTCAGTCCATGTACTGTTAATTCATTGGCGGATATACCCTATAGACTCTTCTAGCTATATAGTTTATTCATTTTGTTATGTAATATTTATTCTCTTTTAGGTTATTTCTGGAATTATTCACTTTATTATGTAACTGATTTCTCAGATGCATTTCTTTTGTCTGTACAATTTTTTGCGGGGGGAGGGGGAATCAATAAAATATAAATAAAAAAGGCATCACTTACGAGTGCAGCCCATGAACACCGCCTTCTACTTGTGCCGACATGGTTCTCTTCTCAAATTTCAGCTCCCCGGAATACATCATTGCTCTGAAAGGCAGAAGAGACTTATAGCACACTTTCCAACCCAGAGGCCTACACACAGCAACCGCTGTCTACAGAAGATGGTACAGGACAGATTGTGATCCCCTTCTCTTCCAAAGTCACTAGTTTGTCTATCAACAGTGAATACTCTGGAAGGTGGGTCAGGAGTGGCAGTAAGCTCCCCCACTGTCACTAGTCCCCAGTGTCTGCCAATGCTGCCCCTGTCTGTAGAAGATGGAACACAAGTGATTGTGAGCTCTCTCAATCCCTAGCTGTCTGCCAACAGTGATTCCAGTCTAAAGAAAGTGAGACAAGACAGGCTACGCGTTCCCCCAGTCAACAGTCCCCTAGCCTTGCCAACAGTGACTCCTGTTTATATAAGGTGGGACAGCAGTGGCTGTGAGCATGAACTCCTGGTCAGATAAGGCATTCATCTGGGAAGTAACATTGAATACATCTGAAGGCAGCTCTGGATGACAAACTTGGTTTGCTTCTTCTGTTTGCATGAAGGACTATGCAACACTGACCCCACCACGATACAAAATTATGGATCTAGTGACTGACAGGTGCAGTTGATTTTTATTAACTTTTCCTCCTACCTGCAGTGGTCCAAACATGGCCTCCTTCCATCCATCCATTCACACTCTGCCTATCCTGGAAACAAAAGTCCACTCTCCTCCAGCCTATCAGCTGACACCATCACTGTCAATTTGCTGCAGCAAGTCATAGTCCACGATCAACTGAGACTGGGAGACTGTATCCAACTGTGGGTTGGAGGAGCTGAAGGAAGAGCTCAGTGAGATGAGAGTTCCATCTGCTTATCCAGGACCAGTTAAAATTTCATTGACCCCCCCCCCAGTGTACCATGGAGTAGGAATGCCCAGCACATCAATCCTGATATACTGGTACCTCAACGGCACTCTCACTCTGAATATCCCATCTTCTGCCAACTACCCTGGGTCAAGGGCAGTTACGTGGCAGGACTGCCACCCCAACCCTCAAGCATCCAAGCAGATGCTCCCTTCCTCTCCTACTGGTTCCATTCCAAACATCCTGGGCTTTGAATGTGAACCTATGCAAAGGGCAATTTGTTTAACCAGGAAAGGCACACTAAGTCAAAGCTTGTTTCCAGGTACGACCTGGGAGCACGAGGAAGTTAAGTGACTTGCTCAGGGTCTCACAGTATGCAAGTGGGGGCTGATGGGATTCAAGCCCAGGTCTCCAGATTTGCAGCTCAGTGCCCTTAACCACTACGCTATACTGCCTCCTTGTAAACCCACATCTCCAGCATGCCATGCAGCCCCATGCTGCCTGATGTCATGGAGTCAGTTCGATGAACTGTACTCCGGGATCTGCACATTCCCATTCTACAGCCACTGAAGTGTCCTCTTACCTGACTTGTGTTACACTCTTCGCACCAATGTCCTGGCAGGAGTGCTGAATTCCAGCAATAAGGTATGGGATGAATTTGTGGATTGAGCCTTTGTCTTGCACGGCACCAGAGACTCCCTGAGCCACTTTAATCTTATCGGCCTCACTGTAAAACACAAGAAAAAAATGACAATCTTTTGTAGCTACTGCATTACTGTGCAACTGTTTTCCCAAACCTTTATAGCATCAGATTGTAAACAATCTCTGTTGTCACTTCTATATGGAAAAATATGGAGCAGACTTGGTTTGGGAGACTGAAATGCTGAATGTTGCATGCAATATGGAACATTTGAGAAGTATACAGAGCTTCTGCCCACATCCACAACCTGGAGTCTACACACAAATTCCTAATTAAGGAATAACATATGAAACACCAGAGAGTATGCTGGTTTATAAAATGGGCAGAAGAAATCCGTTACTGTGATTGGTGGACTCCAGTCATACTGCAATTTTTACTGCGATAATGTGATGCTGTACAAGTGAATAAAGGCACTGCAGGCAGCAGATAAGGACAGAGACCAAAGGCTGAGGTCATATCTTCTGCCTAAAATGCCATTATTCCAGAATTCAACATCGAAAGCATGTCATTATCGCTATTATGGCAAATGGAAAATGTTTAAAAAGAAAAAGATTAACAAACTTGGAGTTTTCTGTGTTCAAAGTAAGCTTCTGGCAGAAAAGTCGCATGCTGAATGTTGGGGTCAAAGCCCTTCAGCATACCAGGAGTGCCTTTATTGGCCAATAAGCATATCTAGTGTGCACAGATAGCCTGATAAACCCACATTACATAAGCACCGATTAGCTGTGCAAGTTTCCACTTACTATAATACAGTGTAACTGCAGGGGTTACTTAAAATGCCTTTTGAGCTCTTAGGCTCGGCTCTAGGAGAGTGTGCAGTTATGCTATAATAACTGCACAGTAGCATCTGACTTTAGCCTCAAGCTGTCTCAGGAGAGAGGTTACCGTAACATATAATCCTAGGTCTGGAATGTGTTATTCCACTCATAAAATGACTTGAGTGTCATACGTTAGTTCTAAAACATTTTTGTAACAAGAATGAATCTGTTTTGTAATGGAAGAAAAAAATACTTCAGTAATCTTGTTTCTTCCACGGTATTCTTCAGTATTCTTAACTCTGGCAGTCAGCCTGTAGAGCTGAACTGCCTGGAGAATGGAATGTATGTAAATGACGGAACACATCATTGGCTCGTGCCACCATTCAAATGCTGCCCTTACCAACTGCTACATTCTATAACACACCAGATTCACTGGAGCCTGCCAGTAAAGGCCCCTTCTAGATTAACCTATCAAACTTACACCAATAACCTTAAAGTAGGTGTATAATAATAAAAACTAACAGTAATAAACCTCTTTTAAAGATAACCCACCTGTGTTGTCAGATATGACCTGAAGAGGGGAAAACAATACCCAATGGGGTTCATAAATATGCCATCAGAGGGATGAAATGCCCCCTTTCAATTAGATATCCAGCTTGAGATGCAAAGGCCACCGGTTCTGGAAGGGAAGGCAGCGTGGAAGAGTTAAGAATATTGAAGAATACCTTGAAAGAAACCAGATTACTTAGGGGAGTAGTTTTTTCTTCTAACCCCAGGAATTCTTTAATATTCTTAACTCTTGCAGACTATGAAGCAGTAAAGGGAAAGGGGGAAACTGTTTAACCAGGAAAGACACTAAGCCGAAGCTTGTTTCCAGGTGTGACCTGGGAGCACAAGGAAATTAAATGACTTGCTCTGGGTCACACAGTATGCAAGTGTGAGTTGTGGGATTCAAACCCCGGTCTCCAGGTATGCAGCTCAGAGCCTTAAACCACTGTGCTATACTGCAGAACCTTTAGAGGTGGGCACAGAACCTATTTTGGAAATAGACTCTGCAGAACTGCTGTGCCAAATCTGGCATCACTTCTGGACTGTGTGTCCAGGTAGTAGTTTTTTGTGAAATTATGCACTGTTCTCCATGTAGCTGCTCTGCAAATTTCCAACAGTGGGATGTTCCTAGCAGATGCTGTGCCCCTTGTGGAATGGGCCCCGAGTCCTACTGGAGGCTCCTTGCCCACGTTTGAGCAACAGAACTGGATACACTGAACTATTCAGTGTGAAACATTTTTTTTATGCTGGTTTGTTGGCTAATAGACTTAGGAAGGAAACTGATGAATATTTAAACTCAGAAGGGGAGGGGGTGAGGGGCACTCCATACAGGAGAGGGAACCGCTCAGGCATCCAATCCAGGAAGTATGGAACTGCTTATTAGTTCATGCACGCATTCTCACTAATAAACAAGACAAACTCGTATTAGCTCTCAGAGGGTCCAATGTTCAAATCTGTGGTATTACAGAGACATGGTGGTAGAAAGAGGATACCTAGAATAGACATATCCCGGGGCTATAATTTATTCAGTAGGGAAAGGGTCAATATAAGAGTAGGTGGGGTGGCCCTTTACATCTCCGATAATATTCCATCAGTTGTTATGGATAGCTCTCAGTGGGATCCTGCGGAGATAATCTGGGTGAAAATTTCACCACCACATGACTCCAGTATTAATATAGTCGTTTACAGGCCACCGTCTTACTCTCACAGTGAGGATATACAACTTCTAGACTTCTTAAAGAAACTGGATTCATCGGACAGAACTATTCTGTTGGGCGATTTTAATCTGCCTGAGATTAACTGGAGCAACCTAAAAGTTAAAACTAAAATAGAACAGCAGTACCTGGATTCATTTAACTTAGCCGGTTTTGAGCAGTTTTTCAATGGAAGGCACTAGGGGGTGATAGCATATTGGACCTAGTTTTGAGTAATATGACAAACACCATCTGGGATTGCCAGGTTTTAGCACCCCTAGGTTCTAGTGACCATTCGATGGTCAGTTTCCAGTATAAGGGGAACTTAGGCAAACCAGATGGTAAAACTTTAATTTGTAAATATGATACAGCCAACTTTAATAGTATGAGAAATGAATTATCTCAATGGAAGTGGAAGGATGATTTTACCAGTTTATCAGTCCAATAAATATGGGATCTATTATTAAACAAAATCACTAGTGTAACAAAAAGACATGTACCTTCCTGTATGGAATACACCAAGACCAGGAAAAATTCCCCACCCTGGATGTCATTTAGAGTAAGGAAAGTTATTAAGAAAAAGAACAGACTTTTTATAAAAGCAAAGAAAAGTAATCACAAGAATTGCTGGGAAGCCTATAAAAAAGCCCTAAAAGAATCTAAGAAACTAAGAATGCTAAAACAAAACAAACAAACAAAAAACCCACACAAATTAAAGTTAGCCACTAGAATAAAGGATAACTACACATCTTTTTATTCGTATGACAACAAGAAAAACGTAATAGCAAGGAATTTAGGGTCTCAAAAAAAGGGATGGGTCTCATCTCAGATTATAAGGGCATGGCGGAACACTAACACCTATTTTTCTTCTGTTTTTAACATAACAAAAAACACTAATAAGCACTTAATTAGCTATAATGAGCACAGCATACAGTTGGGGGAATCTGACATAAAAGATAGACTACAGAAGTTGGATCAGAATAAATCTCACGGCCCAGATGGATTGCACCCTAGAGTCATAAAGGATCTTGCGATAGCCATGGCACCCCTTAACCTTTTTATTCCAGGAATCTATTAACCAGGGTGAGATTGTACAAGTTTGGAGACAAGCTGAGGTTTTCCCAATTCACAAAAAGGGTTCAAGACAGGAGGTTGGTAATTACAGGCCAGTGAGTTTGACTACCATACTGGGTAAAGTTTTGGAGGGTTTTATAAAAGATCATACAACGGATTGTTTCACAAAGTAGGCATTACTGATCATTCACAGCACGGGTTTACCAAGGGGCATTCATGCCAGACAAACCTGTTAGATTTCTATGGCAATGTCAGTAAGGCACCGGATAACAGAAACTCTGTAGATGTCATCTTTCTGGACTTCGCTAAGGCCTTCAATAAGGTTATATATCTCATTAATGGGTTCTAAAACAGGGGCATGACTCTCCAACTTTGCTGATGATACCAGACTCAGGTGGGTGGTTAATTCGAAAAATGATGCACTAACCTTACAGGAAACACTGAGGGACCTTGAACATTGGGCTATAATCAAAAGGCCGACCTTTAATGTGGACAAATGCAAGGTAATGCACCTGGGAAAGAATAACCAGATGTTTAAGTATGTATTAGGAGGAGCTGAACTCAAATCTGTCTTGGATGAAAGGGATCTGGGTATCTGGGTAAGCAGTGACCTTGATATCAGACTTCATTGTAATCAAGTAGTTACAAAAGCCAGTGGCATTTTGCACTGCATCAACAGGCATATTAAAGGCAAGGCCAAGGAGGTACGGCTCCCACTATACACATCGTTGGTTAGACCCCATGTTGAGTACTGTTCACAGTTTTGAGCTCCAGAGGCCAAAGGGGACATAACTGCCCTTGAAAAGAACCAAAGGACAGCAACATGCTATATCAAGGAAGCAGCAGGCAAATCATACCAAGACAGATTACAGACACTGGGCTTGTATTCACTGGAATATCGTAGACTCAGGGGATATACATGTCTCATTTTTAGAGCACTGACAAATACCCTGCCATGGGAGCAATTAGGACTAGCCCTAAGGCACATTGTACAACGGCTCACCCGCTATAACTACATGGTGAGAAATATAACACCAATAAAAGGAAGCGCTGGTTCAGTGTTAGGGTGGTTAAAGTTTGGAATGAACTGCCTGTTGGGGTGGTGGCAAGCAAAAACATGGCTGAATTCAAGATCAAATTAGATAACCACCTAATTCATAAGAACATAATGGGGTATAATTAGAAACTTTTTTGGCAAGCTATAATGGACCTATCGGTCTTCACAGAGCCTGTACACTTCTATGTCATCTATGTAATGTTTTCATTTTTCCACATCCCCATAAGTCAGGAACAGCTGCTGTCTGTCCCGTCTATGGTTCTTGATGCGAGTCATGTAGTAGCTCAAAGCTCTTTGACATCCAAACTGTAATCTGTGTTCTCCTGAGTTAGAATGTTCATTGAAAAAGACTGGTAAAGTGATGGACTTATTCAAATGAAAATCAGAAACTACCTTAGGAAGGAACTTCCTGTTAGTCCTAAGCACTAGCATATCTCTGAAAGGAGATGTAGTTCTGTTCTATGCACAAGGCCTGAAGCTCACTAATCCTTCTGGCCAATGTAATGGCCACCAAAACTTTTTTCCAGGTCACATATTTCAGATGAGCTAAAACCATGGGCTCTAATGAAAGTTCCATGACCTTGGCAATACATATATTAAGATCCCAAGCTGGCACGTTCCCTGTGAGGAGGGTACAGGTGAGCTAGACCCTTGAAAACTTTCTTGAAAATTGGGTTAGATGCTATAGAAACACCTTTACCAGCTGAAATGTAAGCTGAAACTGAGGCCAGATGTACCTTCAGGGTAGTGGGCTGCAAACCCAATGCATGTAAATGGGTAAGATTTTTTGCAAATAAGGTGGCCGACATCAGGTCAGAGATCCTCATGACTCGCTCTGTGGGGGATGCTGTTGATCGGTGCTTGGTCACCTCACCTCGGGTTTCCTGGAGTACCTTTGTCCTGCCGGAGTTTGTGGATGTCATGCAGATTGTCCAGGGTATGTGCCCTACGTGCTGTAGTTTAGATCCGGGCCCAACTTCCCTGATTATGGGTTGTTGTGATATTATCAGCCCGGTCCTGGCACAGATAGTCCGGTGCTCCCTTGAATTGGGTGAATTTCCAAGCTCCCTGAAGGAGGTGTTGGTAACACCCCTCCTAAAGAAAGCTTCTTTGGACCCAGACTCTGTGGCCAACTATAGACCAATCTCAAACCTCCCCTTTACAGGGAAGGTGATTGAGAAAGTAGTAGCGGTACAGGTGGAGAACCACTTGACCATCCATAACATCTATGAACCTCTCTAGTCTGGTTTTCGAAAGAGGCACAGTACCGAGACTGCACTGGTTCGGGTGCTCAATGATCTCCTGATGGCAAGAGAACAGAGAAGCCATTCTATCCTGGTGCTCCTTGATCTCTCTTCAGCTTTTGACACTGTGGACCATGGGGTACTGCTTGGGCGTCTGAGGTCCATCTGTGGCCTGACATGTACGGTCCTCAGGTGGTTTACATCTTTCCTTACTGGCAGAAGTCAGAGAGTGGTGTCTGGGATTTTTTCCTCTGACCTATTCTCTCTGCCATGCGGGGTGCCTCAGGGTTCAGTGCTGTCCCCCATGTTGTTTGCAGTGTATATGCTGCCCCTCAGAGACATTGTAAGATTGTATGGACTGAGGTTTCACTGCTATACTGATGATACCCAGCTCTACCTGTCTTTTGCACCTGACCAGGATAGTGCTGTCTCTGTAGTTAACAACCGCCTTGCTGAAATCCAGGATTGGATGAATTTGAGCTGGTTAAAGTTGAACGCTGGAAACACCGAGGTGACGGTAGTGGATCCGGGTTGCCGGATAGAGGGGTTGAGGGTTGGTCAGCCCTCCGGAGTTTTTCTTGGGGGGGGGGCGGGCTCCCAGATCCTTTCCTCTGAATGGGTGCGAGACCTGGTGGTAGTGCTTGATGACAGGCTGACTTTACGAGCTCAAGTGTCGGCAGTCGTCAAGTCTTCCTTTTATCATCTTAGGAACATGGCCAGGATCAAGCACCTTGTTCTGTCCAGGGATTTACCTACGTTGGTCCACACCTTTGTGACAGTGTGCCTTGATTATTGCAACTCCCTGTACTTAGGGCTATCTGGGGTTGATATCCGCTGCCTGCAGCTCGTGCAGAATGCTGCAGCATGATTGTTAATGGGGGCATCTCGAGCCTCCCATATCACCACTGTGCTGCGCAATCTTCACTGGTTGCCGATTCGGTGACGGATCACCTTTAAAGTTGGTTTACTGACTTATAAAGCCCTACATGGACTTGGCCCTGACTATCTGACAGAGCTTCTTGTGCCCCATCACCCTGAGTGACAGCTCCGTTTAGCTGACGAGGGGTTGCTGGAGATTCCAAGGGTGTCATTGAAATCTTCGGGGGCCCGTGCATTCATGTACGTGGCTCCTTCCCTCCGGAATTCTCTACCCCGTCAGCTGCGGGAGTGTACGACTGTGGGAGGTTTCAAACAGGCGTTGAAAACCTTTTTATGGCGTCAGGCCTTTAGAGGCATCGAATAAGTATGACCCCTCAGACTGTTATTACTGTGTCTCGATTTTATTATTGTTGTTTTATCTTTTTGTAAAGCGCCTTGATAGTTTGAGAGGCGCTTACATGAAATAAAGTTATTATTACTATTAAGATAGTCCAACAATTATAGTGGGGGGGATAGGAGGAAGTAGGCTGTTGGTCAACTAGGGTCTGCAGCTTATCCAATAGGTAGGGAAACGGGCAGACTGGGTGGGCCAAGCAGTCCTCATCTGCTGTCAAAGTCTATGCTTCTATGTTTCTAACAAGACTGGCACTCCTTCCTGTGATAGGACTACATCCCTAGTTGAACACCATATACAGAACCTTTTCTGGTTGGAACCATAAGTCTTCTTAGTCGAAGGCTTTCTAGACCCCTCAGGACATTCAGGACACTCTCGGAAAGTTGTAGCCCTGCATACTCTAAGGCCCTGTCCACACTGGGGATCTTAAAACATTACAGATGCCCTGTAACTTTTTAAAACTGGGGAACACGGTTCGCGTCCACACTGGTAACATTACTGAACCGAATTTCAAAATCATGTTTAAACCTTGATACAATCTGGGTTTTAGCATGGTTTTGAACATGGTTTAAGAGGGAAACGTTTTTCACTTACCAGTGTGTACGGGCATCCGATCCGTGTTCCCTGTGGTGATCCTCCCAGCGCCCATGATGCAGCATTTCATCTGCACTGGCAAGCGAGCTGACTGTGTGTTAAAACACGCTTTCATTTCAGGAGGTGTGGACGGGCACAGAACCATGTTAAGACACGGTCCCGACTAGTGTGGATGCGGCAGCACGATAAGCCCCCTAAAGGTTTAAAAAACGGTAATACATTTTAATTACAAGTGTGGACAGGGCCTAAGTCTTCAAGAGCCATGCCTTGAGCCTGAAGGACCTGAGGTTCGATTACAGGATCCTCCCCAGAGAGGAGGTCAGCAGGTTATGCCTCTGGCAGGTGTATCAGAGGAGCCACAGACATGGAGAGCAGAGAGTACCATGGCTGCCTGGCCCAGTCTGGAGCTATCCAAATCACTGATGCTGACTGGGATATGAGCTTGATCAGGACCCTGAGCAACAAGAGAAATGGAGGGAATGTGTACAGCCTTTTCCATGACCAGTCCAACACCAGGGTATCCAGACGGACTATGCCCCTTGCTGGTGGTCTGCAACAAAACTTTGGCAACTGGTGGTTTTGTGGGACGCAGTGAGATCCATCTCTGGGGTGCCCAATCTTCTGAACACCACTTCCAGAACCTGCTTGTTGAGAGACCATTCGTGATGATCCTGGTTGATTCGACTCAAGAGCATCTGCCAGGGTGTTGTCCTTGCATGGCAGATGAATGGCTACCAGTGAGGGCTTGAAGTGAGTAGGCCAGACTCCACACCTTCATTGCCTCTATGCACAAAGGGCTGGACCTTGTTCCTCCCTGCTTGTTTACGCAGTACATAGTGGTGGTACTGTGTCCTGACCTGTACCACCTTGCCCTGAATCATGGATGCAAAGGCCTGCATGGGTAGAACACTGCTCTGAGTTCCAGCAGATGTACTGGAGTGACTCTGCACTTGACCAAGTGCCATGTACTGTATGATCCCCCAGATAAGCTCCCCAACCCAGGAGAGAAGCATCTGTTGTGACAAAGTACAGTTACGCAAGAACTTAGGTACTAACAGATGGAACTAAGCCGCCAGGTGCTAGGGCCACACAGAAAACTTTTAGCTAACAGTGCCTGGGGGGGGGGACTGCCCACCCGACATCACATGACTGACATCAGCATGGCGCTATATAGTGAGAGGTCCCCACGCCCACCCTCCAGTTCTCCCGCTGAAGACCTAGAAAGGTGCAACAGGAGGTAGGAGTGGGCTCCAGGAGATATAAAGCTATGAAAGGAGAAGTAGAAGAAACCCAGGGGTAAGGTGGGAGGGAAAGCAGCACCTACTGCAAGAGCCTCTCTCGAAGATCTACTGTTATGGTAAGTTCTTGCGTAACTGTACTGTCTTACTTAGAGAGGGCTATTGCAGTAGGTACTAACAGATAGGACCCAAGTCCCAAACAGTCAAATTCAGACAAGTCCGAGACATGGGAAGTAGGAACAAGTTGAAAGGATATAGATATCTTAGGACAAGAGTCCCTGAAGAACAGTTAAGCCAAAGCCTGCTCTGCACCTAGAAGCAATGTCCAAACTGTAATGCTTAGTGAAGGTATAAACAGAACACCAAGTGGCAGCTGCACATATATCTGCGGCAGAGACGTTCCTGAAACAAGCAGTAGAGGCAGCCATGGTTGAGTGCCCTTTGACTTCCCCCAGAAGTGGTTTGTTATACTTCTGATAACAAAACGTAATGCAGTTTGCCAACCATTGGACAAACACTGTCTTGAAACTGCATTGCCCTCTCCTTTGGGTGTAAAGGAAACAAATAACTGATCCGTTTTACGGACTGGCTTCATCCTGTTAGTGTAGCAACGAAGAAGTCTATGTACGTCAAGACTAGAGTATGTAGAATTGCTTCACCCTGATTGGAATGCTCAGGGTAGTACATTGGCAGCTGAATGGTCCGATTTAAGGAGGACTCAAACCACCTTAGGCAAGAACTTAGGATTGGTTCGCAGAGCCACCTGGTCTCTGTGAAAAATCAAATAAGGCTCCTTACACATCAGGGCCTGAAGTTCAGAAATTCTTCAAGCCTAAGTAATGGCAACTAAAAAGAGTGCTTTCCATGAAAGGTAGCACGTCACAACTCGCAGCTGGTTCGAATGGAGACAGCGTTAGTTTTTCCAAAATGAAGTTGAGGTCCCCGGGAGGAGCGGGGCTCCCGTCGGGGGTTTCAAATGTCTTCGATACTTCCAACTGGGCCAGGGTTTTGCCATCTACTGGGATGTGGTAGGCAGAAATGGCAGATAAGTGGACCTTCAGGGTTGAGTGGCTGAGTCCAAGGTTAGAGAGGTGCAATAGATACTCTAAGACCTGCAGAACACGGCAGGAGAAGGGGTCCCACTCCTTGGACGTGGCTCACATGGAAAATTTCTTCCATTTCATTGCGTAAGTGGATGTAGTGCTAGGCTTTCTGGCCTCCACTAGAACCTGTTCCACTCTAGAGGAAAATCCAAAGCGAGTGGCAGCTATGTTTGTAGGTACCATGCATGCAGGTGAAGAGACTGGAGGCCTGGATGGACCAGAGTGCCCTGTTCCTGGGTCAGAAAGTACTGACAGATGGGCAGAGGAATTGGGGGTTCCACTGACATTTGTTGAAGCAGAGAGAACCAAACCTGATGTGGCCAGTAGGGAGCAATCAGAATCATGTGTGCTCCCTCTGCCTGTAGTTTCAGTAATACCCTCTGTAGTA
Source organism: Neoceratodus forsteri (assembly GCA_016271365.2). Taxonomy (NCBI): domain Eukaryota; kingdom Metazoa; phylum Chordata; order Ceratodontiformes; family Ceratodontidae; genus Neoceratodus; species Neoceratodus forsteri. Next base: position 288,349,539 of record CM028129.1, read on the forward strand.
ATGGAAAGGGAGGGAAGGCGTACATGAATCTCCCTGTCCAGCATAGAAACAGCACATCTCGTCAGAAAACACCACGAGTGAGCAGAAAGTTGGTAGTTTGGCGTTGGATGGGGATGTGAACAGATCGAGGTCTGGCTGACCCCAAATGGCGAATATTTCGTCTACCACCGACTGTCTCAGCTCCCACTCATGGGCTCTGGCTTGACTGCAGCTGAATGTGTCCGCCAAGACGTTTTGAACACTGGGGACGTGCACTGCCATGAGGTAGAGATTGTGTTGCACTGCCCAGTACCATACTCGGATCGCTTCATGACAGAGTGGGTACGAACGATCGCCCCCTTGTTTATGTACCAGACAACACACACGTCTGTCTGGACCATGAGTGATCCCAGCTGGAGGAGGTGCTGGAATGCCTGTAGGTCATACAGCACTGCTGTTATCTGCAAGACATTGATATGCAGCGAAAGTTCGCTCGGAGTCCAAGAACCTCGGGTCTTGTGGTATCCTAAATGGGTTCCCCATCCCAGTACTGAGGTGTCTGTTGTCAGGGTCTGGGAGGGGTAGCTGAAAGGGGACACCTTTTCACAGGTTGTCCAGGTTCTGCCACCACAAGAGGTCCCAAGCCATCGGGTTGGAGACCAGGATCACGTGATCCACGTTGTCTGATCTCTGATCCCACTGTATTCAGAGTCCATTGCGTGACCTGCATATGGAGTCTGGCCAGATGTACGGTCAGAATGGCAGCTGCCATAAGACCCAGCAGGCGAAAGATCGACCTTGCTGAGGTCCACCTCTGGGAAGCCACTGGATGTGCTCGTCGATAAAGTCTCTCTGCTCTGTCTGGCGGGAGGAAGGTTCTCCCCTGGACTGTATCCAACACTGCCACAATGAACTGGAGGCGTTGAGAAGGAATAAGGTGGGATTTGGGATAAGTGACTGAAATGCCCACCTGCTGGAAAAGGTCCAGGGTACTGGAAAGGGGACACCTTTTCACAGGTTGGGGAAGGAAGCAGACATCTCAGGGAAGTATCTCTTGATTTTCACTGATTTTACTGCTGTTATTGTTTCTTTTGCAGCTTATTGTCATTTTCAATTGGTACCAGGGTGCTTTCTGACTTAATCTGGAAAGGTAGCTGTTTAGGGGGATTTTGCTGGTGCAGCCGAGTGTCTCAGTGAGGGTTTGCTGGGATAGCTGATTGGTGATCAGGAGGGGCCCACCCACCCCTAGCACAGCACTTCCTTTATACTGATAGCCTGCAACATCATACAGTACCTGCTGACTGCATATACACACCCTGCTAATGATCTTATTTCCATACACAACATAGCCACACACCACAGGGTAGAGGGATTGAAAAATAAGGAAAATAGTGCTGCCAACAGACAGGGGCAAGATAGAAAGACGACGAACCGCGAGAGGGAGAATGAAGCAGAGGGAACAAACAAGAGGAAAGGGTAATGGGACCAGGGCGACAGATTGGGGAAGTCTGGTAAGGGGACAAGGTAGTGGGGCAGGCTGGAATGAGGGTCAGTGGAGGGGAGGGGGGGCAAAGGAATCAGGGAAAGGGGGAAACAGAAATCACAGGGGAGGAAGGATTGTGGGATGCAATAACTGTGGAGGGGCAGTATTCATGGGCACCCTGTGGAGGACAGGGGGATGCCCAATCTGTATAAGGCTGGGGAGGCTTGAGAAAGACGCACTAAGGCTAATGGGGGAAGTGTCAAAGATGATGAAGGGGTATATTAGGTCAGGAGGAGAAGGGAATGTGGAAAGCACAAAAGACATCCAGGAAAAGGAAAAAGATGGGGGAGATGAGTGATGAGGTGGTCAGGACAAGGGGGCAGGGAGAGTGACACACGGACTTATTTATTAATGGAATCGGAGTTGCAATCATTTGAGTCACTGACTTCTTTGCAAAGGCTCCACGTCAGTATACACAGACAATTACTGCAACAAGGTGTTACAGAGGGCACTATAATACAGAGTAGTCAACATAATAGACGCATAGTTAAACATCTGAGGGTGGTGTAGACCTGGAGTCTAGTAACATTCTAACGGTGGGGCAAACCCAGAGTCGAGTAACATACATGAAACATTCAGTGAAATAATCTTAGGTGTTGTATCCATATTACAACCAGGTTCCTAGTTCAGTACACAAAGAAGGAAGGAAAAAGGCTAGCAAGGGACAGAAATGGGGACTTGATCTGGAAGGAGGGATGTAAGGAGGCTGCGCAAAGCACGCAGGGGAGTTTAGATGGAATCACAGGCCGAGCCCTTAAGCAGGAAATCCCTGAGGCACGTTCTATAGCAGCCAATCTTGGGCACAGCTGAGATAGAGATAGGGCCCCTGAATGGCCTCCCTATGATAGAAGGTTCTTTGGCCTAGCGTGGTCCTACAACAGGGAACCAAATGAGGAGCTTTGGTCGAGCTCCTGGTTACCCGTTGTTGGGGGATGGGCTGGATAAGGGAGTGGAAACCAGGCGGAGGGAGTTTGCGGTGAATTTACTTGGCCACAGGCAGGTAATGATATTTTAGGCAGCCCTCAAAGTTTAGCCAGTTGGTACGACTATACAGATCACATGTGTAGGTCCATCTATCACAACCAGTCACTAGGCGGCAGGCTTTGTTCACGGCAATCTTTATTCTGCAGAGAGCAGTATCGTCTGCAGAGCCGTAAAACACGGTCCCATAATCTACAACAAAGAGGATCGAGGATTGCACGGCTAGACGAAGGACATCCAGAGATAGGCTGTGTTTGAGCCTACAGAGTAGTCCAATTCTGGTGTTGATGGTGGTACTCAAGGTATGAATATACGGGTGTTAGGTGAGGGATGTGTAAAGTGTGATGCCCAAATATTTGAAGGAGTTTACCTGCTCAGTCGGGGAGCCTGGATGATTGTAACTAAAACGGATGATATCCCTAAGCGGGTTTTGGCGGTGAGAGAAAACCATCGACTTTTTTTTTTTTGAATAGTTGAGGACTAGCCTATGCTCTGTGAACCAGGTCTTGGCTTCTGTGAATGAATTTTGGAGGATTTGTTGTAGAAAGGAAGGATTAGGGTGGCTTGTGAAGATGACGGCATCATCGGTGTAGATAAGTAAACGACTTGTGCAGGCACTGGGCAAGGAGTTTAAGAAAGAGAGAAACGCGCAAGAATAAGAGGAGTACAGGGAGATGGTAACACAGTAAGCTCAGACGGGGGCTGACCTCTAATAGAGGGAGTCAAAGGAGGGGAAGGAGGAAGGGGAATGTGACTGGGTTGAATAGGACCCTGTTCCAGTTGTTAGAGAGTTTGAATGCAAGGATCTGTTCTGTTCTTTCCTTTCCTATCTCTTGTCTGTCTGGATGAGCAACCAAATTTTCCTGTAAGACCTAGGATTTGATCACCTTGACAGCCTTGCAATTCTTTGCCTCTCACTGTCTCAGTCTTCCCTTGCTGTTTGTTTTTTCCTCCCTTGCATATCTGCTGATATAAAAATACATGTAAATCATTATGTGGAAATGTAACTGATATTGGGATCCCTTTATTTAGAAATGATATAGTGTTCCTGTTGAAATGTATAGAATTATAATTTGAGATGATTGCAAAAAGCTATTGGGAACTCAAGGGATTAACCTGAGAGCAATTTTTAAGCCCTTTTCAGAAGCTATGGAGAAGAGGCCTCAGTTCTGGGACACTGTGTTCTTAATGCACCTGCCTAAAACAAGAACATTTTAGAAAACAACAGGATGCTTGTTAAGGAAGGGGGTTGCAAAGACAAAAACAGAGCTGCACCTGCAGCAGCAAGTACAGGAGTGGTTACCAGGAGAATGGCAGCCAAACTAGCAGAGACAGAAGTCCAAGCTGAGATTGTACAGCTAGCACAAGTTATGGAAAAACGAACAGGCAGTGACAGAACCTGAAAGCCCGGAGGGGGGCGCTGTGGAGCACGGGCATGACAGTTGCATTCTGACAGAACTCTGTATATCTTTCAGAGTATTTAACTTTTAAAACTTGCTTTATCGGGATCAGAACTTATACAAACAGAAGTGTGCCTTATTGTCCTCTTCTTACAATGGTCAACCTGAAAAAATAAAAATTGACGGGAGAAAGGGCTAAATCTAAAGTTCCTTATGGAGACCAAACTATGCGGTCAGCACTAGGCCATGAACAAGAGGGAGCCGATGAGGATACGGAAACTTTACAATCTCTCGGTATGAAAATTAATCGCCCGATTTCAGCAGTTGCTGGACTGACTGACAAATTTGACAATTTAACGAACAGAGTTACTGGAATTGAGAACGTGGAATCTGTTACATTGGCCACATCAGAGGCTACTAAGAAAGTGGATACTGCAATGGGGGCAGTCTCAGCTATTATAAAGGAAAATGGTCACTTAAAATCCAGATTGGAGAGCCTGGAAAACCAGGCTCGAGCTGCCAATTTACGTCTTTTGGGTCTGCCGTAGCGGGTGGAGGAGACCATCTGCTATAATTTGTGCAAGACTGGATGGTACAACAGCTAGGAGATGAGGTGACCCACACAGTACAATGCTTCCAGAAAGCATACAGGGTTACACAGAGGGGCCGCACAGACAATCTAGAGGCCCCACGACCGGTGGTAGTGGTTACTGATGGTGTGGGATCTAGAGACTTTCTCCTGGCAACAGCCAGATGTAAATGAGTGCTGTTGTGTGAAGGTCAGGCAATTTTATTGTTTCCGGACATTGGGTATGCCACCCAACAAAAGAGGAAGAAATTCAACAGGGCATGGGCGATGCTCCGAGAGGACGGCATGTTCTTTCCTGCAAGATTAAGGATTGCTCACCGCGGAAAAGTTTCTCTTCTCTGACCCAAACGACGCGCTCAAATGGTGACAGAGGAATGCTAGCAAGTCTAGAGAAAGCATAGAAGATGATTCCTCATCAGAGGAAGAAGGCCCTTGTAATTTGTCAGGATGGATACCCAGTTTTTTGTTTTTTTTTTTTTTATTTGGGGCTATGAAAAGGGTGTAGTTCGGTAAACTGGACATGCAGTGTGGCACTTTTGCCAGCATGTTCTAGTTATTTAATTTTATTTAAAGTTTGGGGGGACTAGTGTCTCCTATATAAAGTTTATTTAGTAGTTATGCTCCTTTCTAATAGTTCATTCTTTAGAGCGCCTAACATTTTAAATATTGCTGAAGCTGTATATCATGCTACACGGAACTGTTTAAATTTAACTGGCTATGCGGTTTCATTGTTAAGCTCAAACAAATCCCAACTGCTCAAACAGTTAGATTGCATTAGCTGCTCCTGTATTAAGCAATAATTCTCGGAGAGATGTTGAGGACTCTGTTGCATAGATTTTGCACTTTACTGTGCCTTCATCTGTAGCTCAAGCATGGTAGAAATCTTCTGTTCCTTTGAGGAACAAAGACTGGAACTCTGACTGACATTTTGTTTAAAACCATGCAGTTCTTGGGCTCATCCCACGGTTTTTGAGGGATATTTACATAGGATTCTGTATAAATGTAAACTCCCTATGACGTATCTTTTAATTTTGGATGAAAAACTAGAGCGTATTATGAGGAGTGGTGCCGTCTTGATTACAAAATATATGTGTGTAATATCTAAAATTAGTGACTGTAAATGGAAATTACGTAACTACCTACCGTAGGTCTTGATCTTCTTGGACGAGTCTCCACCACTCATTCACACTAATGGGGAACTACGCCAGAGGCACTAGGACCCAGCAGGAGCAAACTTTTTTGCTAGAGGGTCGGTGCCAGAGATGGCGCCGTTCGTGCGGTAATGACTATCCCAGCGTCGACCCTCCAACTGTCTCAGTACCTTTTTTTCCCCGAGAAGGAGCAGCGTAACCAACCTAGAAGGACAGCCTAACAAAAACCGGACATAAGATAGTCCGGACGACCCATATAAGAAGGGTCAACAAAGAAGTCTTCACAGCCTAAAGATTGAGGGAGTGAAGACCAATAACAGAGGTGAGCTCGGGGTGGCGGGTGGGCATTTGAATGAGTGGTGGAGACTCGTCCAAGATGATCAAGAATTACGGTAGGTATGTAATTTCCATATCTTCCTGGACACAAGTCTCCACCACTCATTCACACTAATGGGAGAGTACCGAGCTAATAATCCCGAGGGCGCGGCAGGAGAGACCAAGAGCTCACAATTTTTAGGACAGAAGTCCATTAAGGATGGTCCTACCAAATGAAAGATGTCGTCTGGCATGGACATCCAGGACATAGTGTTTGATGAAAGTGTGCACTGAGCTCCAGGTGGCCGCATCGCAAATATCTGCGGTTGGCACGCTGCGGATTTCTGCTAGGGATGCCGCGACCACTCTAGTACAGTGAGCGTACACTCTACCCTCCAGCTTAACCTGCACCATGGAATAACAGTGGCAGAGACATGCAACCAGCCATGTAGAAATACATCTGATAGTGACAGGTTGACCCAGCCCGGGTCTCACTGAAGGAAACAAACAATTGTTGAGCTTTACAAAAGTCTTTTGTTCCGTCTAAATAGAAACGTAAAGCTCTTTTGACATCCAAGGAATGAAGAGAACGTTCTCCTTCATTCTGGAAGTTCGCAAAGTAAGATGGAAGGACTAGAGGTTGGTTTAGATGGAAATCTGAAACAACCTTAGGGAGAAACTTAGGATGAGTCCTAAGAACTACTTTGTCTTTATGAAACAGTATACGGAGGGTCTGTGACCAAGGCATGCATCTCTCAGACCTTGAGGGCTGAGGTAATGGCCACTAGGAAGCATAGGTGCCGGAACGGGGGGGGGGGGCGCCACTAGGGCCATGGCCCTACCACTTTCATAAGTGGCCCTATCACTTTTTGCTATCCTGGTAATATATTTAATACGGGAAAATTTACCCCTCACGTCCTTGGCCCTACTACTTTTCAAACCGTTCCGGCACCATTGCTAGGAAGGTCGTCTTCCAAGTAAGAAATTTTAACTCACAGGTAGCTAGAGGCTCGAAAAGATTTTCGAGTGAGCATGTCTAGCACCAGATTAATGTCCCAGGCTGCTGCTGGACATCTTATAGGAGGCCTGGTATGCAGAATTCCCTTAAGAAACCTCAACCACAGGTAACTGAGCCAGTGACAAGGAAAGGACTGGCTCATGATAAGCTGAAATGGCACAAAGGTGAACCTTAACTGTAGAGTATTGGAGACCTGAATTTGAGAGGTCTAAAAGGTACTCTAGAACTTTATCTGGTGGGCAGGAAAAAGGATTCAAAGAGGATTTTGCACACCAGAGCGAGAAACGCTTCCATTTGGCTGTGTAAGTTTTCCTGGTAGCTGGCTTTGCGGCCGCCAGAAGAATATCAGAAACCCTATGCAGACACACCCAAACCTGCTCACTTCTATTTCTTCAGGAGCCAAGCGGAAGGTGAAGCGACCTCAGATTGGATGGACCACAGGTCCGTCCCCCGAGTCAGAAGGTTCGTCTGAAGGGGAAACGGTTTCGGAGGAGTTTCCGACATACCGTTGAGTAGTGGAAACCATATCTGTCGAGGCAAGAAGGGAGCAATGAGGATCATTTTGTCCCCCTGGGACTCGAATTTGAGAAGTACTCTCTGAATTAGAGGAAGAGGCGGAAAGGCGTACAGAAAGAGTTTTGTCCACCGCAGCCTGAACGCATCCTGACAGAAAATGCCAGGCCCTGGATTTCTGGAGCACAAGAGAGGCAGTTTTGTGTTGCATGGGGATGCAAAAAGGTCCAGGTCTGGAGTTCCCCACTCTGCGAATAGTGACTGAGCTATGGCTGAGTCGAGAGACCATTTGTGAGGATTTGTCTCTGTTCTGCTGAGACAGTCTGCCAGTTCGTTCTGCACCCCCGGCAGGTAGACCACATGAATTAGAGCTTTGTGCTTTACACACCACTCCCACACCTTCATTGCTTCCCTGCATAAGGGGTAAGAGTGAGCACCGCCCCGTTTGTTGATGTAATACATCACAGCTTTGTTGTCCGTTTGAAGGAGAATGTTCTTGTGACAGAGAATGTCCTTCAAAGCCCGGACTGCATAAAGGACGGCTCTCATTTCTAAGACATTTATGTGAAGCTGGGACTCGTCCTGAGTCCACGTACCTTGAGTGTGGAGAGTCTGACAGTGAGCTCCCCACCCCTTCAGGGACGCATCCGTGGTACTGGAAATCTGATGGTCCAGAGGAGCAAAGGGGTATCCTTCCAGAAGGTTGTCCTCTTGTGACCACCAGGTGAGTGATCTCTTCAGAGGTTCTGTCACCTTGATGAGAAAGGACTGAGGGTGAGTGGTCGGGGACCACTGAGTACTGAGCATCCACTGAGAGGTTCTCATGTGGAGGCGTGCTAGCGGTACAGTGAACACAGAGGATGCCATGAGACCTAACAACCATTGCATCGAGAGAGCTGTCACCGAGCTGATTTCTCCGATGTATCGGATCATCTGAAAGATATCGCTCCTCCTGTCCTCTAGAAGAAATGCTTTCACACAGGTGTTGTCCAGGAGAGTTCCTATGAAAAGGAGCCCCTGGGAGGGCTGCAGCTGTGATTTTTTTAGGTTTAGCAGGACTCCCATGGACATAAGAAAGTGTGAAGCCGTGGCTATGGCATCTAGAGTTCCCTGCCTGGAAGGACTTGCTAGAAGCCAATCGTCCAGATATGGGAACACTTGTATTCAGATTTTTCTGAGATGTGCTGCGAGAATTGCACAACACTTTGCAAAAACTTGCGGCGCCGAGGATAGCCCAAAGGGCAGGACTCTGAACTGATAATGCTGTCCCAAAGTCACGAACCTCAGGTATTTGTGATGCTTTGGGTGTATAGGAATGTGCTGGTAAGCATCCTGCATATCTAGGGAGGCTAACCAGTCGTGTTGATGAAGCAAAGGTAACAGGGTTCCTAGTGATATCATCTTGAATTTTCCTTTGGGAAGGAATTTTCTGAGGTCCAAAATGGGGTGCATGCCTCCGGTTTTCTTTGGAACCAGACAGTAATGGGAGTAAAACCTTGTGTTCCGTTGATCCATCGGAAACTTCCACTGCCCTGTTGTTCAGAAGGCCTTGTATCTCGGAGGCGAGAAGTTCTGACTGAAGAACTGACAGCCTGGTCTGTCGTCTGGGGGGACGATCTGGAGGGGTCTCCAAAAGATTGAGGGAACACTCTTTGTAGATTATCTGGAGGACTCATTTGTCTGATGTTATGGACTTCCATTGATTGTAGAAGTGAGTCAGATGACCTCGCACCGCTGACGAAGAGTCCCCCTCGGGCAGCTGAGGTGGGAATTGGGCCAACAAATCAGAAGGCGGCACTAGGTGCTTTGGGTCCTTGTGCCTTCTGCTGCGTTTTCTTCTGAGGCTGGGGGCTTGGTTTTTATTAAAACCTCCCCTGCCTTTGCCTCAAAAGGACTGACGGTTATGAAACTGGCGTTTAACACCCCCTTGAGAGGGGACGGGGAGGAGGTTGAGCCAATTTAATGGCTGACCTAGTCTTCTATGTGGCATCTAGAGCCTGCTCTACTTGAGGGTCGAAGAGATACACACCATCGAAAGGCAACGCCATTACCTGTTGCTGGGCATCATTCATGAAACCTGAAGTGCGCAGCCAGGAATGACGGCGGGTACAAATGCCCGCCGTCGCTCAGGAGGCAGTATCGAAGGCGCCCAGAGCTGCTTTAACCTGCTGGTGGTTGGACCTCGACACTCTGGTTATGGTCTGAAGAAGCTCTGAATTAGTGTCGATTCCGGTAGAGCTTCAACCATTTGTTTGAGCGAATGCCAAAGGATGTACTCATATTGACAGAAATAGCCTTGGTAGCTGGCATACGCATACTTAGGGTGGAAGCAGCAAAGACTCTCTTACCTAAAGTGTCTATCTTACGAGATTCTTTGTTAATAGGTCGAGCTGTAGTAGTCTGGGGAAGGACGACCTTAGCATTCTCTGCCAAGACTACAATAGGATCCGCAAAGGCTTGGGATGCTAAAATGGGTCGATCTTTGGGGGCAGCATATTTCCTATCTATGGACTTAGCCACAGAAGGAATGAGAGCGGGATTATTCCATACCATTTGGTAAAGCGTCTCAAAGGAGGGCTGTACCGGAGGAGTCAAATCCATAGGGATCTCCGGAACATGGAGGTATTGGAGTCTTAATAGCTTCCCAGGATCGATGTCTGTAGTTTGGAGAGAAAGAGTGGAATTCAAGTTTTTCAGCAGAGACTTGAAAGACAGGTCCTTGACCACAGGCTCTGCAGCAGGAGTAGATCCTGTTCCTTCCACATCATCACCCAGCCTAAGGTCTGGGTCAGGCTCAATGTCATCTCCTGACAGTCCAGGAGGGACTGTATGAACAGGAAAGGAGTGAAAATCAGAAGGAAATGAGGAAAGAAAAGGATTAAAAGAGGAGGAGCCCTGAAGACTGGATGACGTCCTAACAGGTCTCGGTGCTGAAGAAGAGCACGGCGCCGAAAACATGCACAGCGCCAAGAAGCCACACGGCGCTGAGGACAGCGCCGACAAGGCGCACGGTGCAGACAGATGCATCGGTGAAGACGGCACCGAGCGTGCCATCGACACGGCGTCGAAAACATACCAAGACTCCGCAAAACAGGATTTGAAGAGAAAGAAGGATGAATACCAGGAGACAGAGGCATCAGTGTGGCCCCCTGCACTGCAGCTGTGTGAGGGGTGGGGAACACCTAAGCGCGGAGTTGACGGCACTGAAGACGGCGCCGCGCGACTAGGGAGGCCCAACTGCCCTACCTGATCTCCCAAAAGGCCCGAAGGCCCCTGAGTGACCAGACCAGGCAGCTGGACCAACCTCCGAGCCCACTGCTCCATAAGAGTAGCCCACAGATGAAACTGCTCATCTGAAGACCTACCAGAGGGCGGGGTAGGGCTCCGATGTCGAAGGCGCTAGCTACCAGAAACAGAAGCCGGCGACTTCCAAGGAGGAGACCGGCAACTAGCCCCAATAACTGACCGCCTACGCGCAGACATATCAGAGGGCAACCTCGAGTGATGCCTTCTCTTTTTTGACCTGTGGGCCGAAGAAGAGCTCAAGGCCGAACCATGCCGAGAATGTGACAGTTTACTTTTATGCTTTCGAGGGGACCGCCCACCCCCTCGGGCATTGGACTGTCCGTTGTCAGACCCCCCCTCCAGAGAAGGCAGCGGACCGGACCCAGCCCGGCTGACTGAACAGCTTTCATCCGAAGTCTCCCTACAGTCACCTGACCCGCTCATGGTCGACTCCGTCAACGTAGGCTGAGACTTCTTCGCTAAATAAGAATAAACAAACTAAGCGATACTTTATTCGAGATATTACTACAAAACAATAAAACTGAAAAACTAAGTGCTAGTTTGGAGTTTGACTCCCGGCGGGCGAGCGACATAGTCACTGAAGTGCACTTGGCAGGAAAAAAAAGAGACTGAGGTGGTTGGAGGGTCGACGCCGGGATAGTCATTACCACACGAGTGGGGGCTCGTGGTGCCGCTCCTCGCGTTGCCATCCAAGTGGTGGATACTTATGTCCAGGAGGATCTATGTCTATTACAAATTAATAAACAGTTAATAAAACAAAAAAGAAACCTGAAAGCCTGATGGACTTTTTCAAATGGTGGGCTAAACAACAAAAAGAGGTGGAGAAGCAGAGAGAAAAAGTTTCAACGTTTAGAAGCACAGAGGAGAGAAGAGATGCAGCGACAGGAGCAGCAGAGGGAGATGCAGCGATGGATGGATGCCTTGCAAGCTATCAAAGGCAGAGGATCTGGCACAGATCCAGACGAGCAACAAAACACAAGCAACTTAAAAGCCTTTAAACTTACAAAGCTGTATCCCTCAGATGATACTGAGGCATACCTGACAACTTTTGAAAGAGAGTTGCCACAGACTGCCAATGGCCAAAGCAGCAATGGACAATCAGACTGGTACCCTACCTGACAAGGAAAGCTCAACTTCCCTACAACAATATGTACACTGTACAGTCAGCAAACTATGACCTGGTGAAAAGCGAAATCCTGAAAAGGTATGACATCTCAGGAGAGACCAACAGGTAGAGATAGATTTCGATCTGTGAAGTACAACTCAGCCAACAATCCTCGAGAAGCCTTCGCCCGACTGAGAACTCCTGATAAAATGGCTCCAACCAGAGGGCAAAACAGTCCCACAGATCAACATATTTGCAATGGAGCAATTCATCAACATCCTGCCTACAGATGTGCAACTTTGGGTAAAGGAACACTGACCAGAAAGTGGGGAAAAGGCTGTTTCTTTGGCCGAAGACTACCAAATGGCTAGACAGACGCCACAGCAGCAAGGTAACAGCCAAGCACCGGTAAGACACTTTTCCCCATTTTAACTCCAAGTCTGATAAGAACTCTGGTGGGGGTAACAAATCTGTGCCCAAAGACGTTATTTGCTATAACTGTAATAAGCCAGGTCATTTTGCAAGAAATTGCCTAAGATGAGTAACACTGGAGCAGATTTGTCCTTGGCAGATTGGGACAAATATTTAACAGATGTGAAGGTGGGGGATAAGACGGTAAAGGGACTCACTGATTCGGGAAGCACACAGACTCTAGTGCATGTTGAGGTGATAGGAAAACACTGTGCAAAAGGACCAGGTACCAGTGTCATCTGCATCTACGGGGACACTCGATACTATCCTACCACCCAAGTGACTCTGACCATTAAGGGTGTGTTGCACCAAATGAAAGTGGGGGTAGCACCCAAGTTACCTGTACCCGTGATTATTGGAAATGACTGTCCAGCATTTACTGAGTTAATCTCAGAGGAACTGAACCCTGCAGTTTCAGCAGCAGTGGTAAACATCATCTCAAGCAAAGAAAATCTTAAATGGTGGGGACACTTTTCCTTTCAGTGACTGATTCAAACTTGTTTGGTAACAGCTCCAAGATATGGAAGTCCAGGGAAGAAATTTGCTCTTAGATCAAGAGCAGAGGCCCCGCCGGTGCTGCACGCCGGCTCCCCACCCGACCTCCCTATCTCGGCATTTCCTTTTATAGGCTGTGCATGTCAATTTCAGTTTTAACTCAACAGGCTATTTTCCCATTAACTCCTTATCTTTTACCACCACTAGAGGTAGTCTGTTAACTATTCCTGTTCATCGGAATGCATGCCCCGATGCTCGCAGCTGCTCTAGGCAGTTTTAATTCTTCCCACATTCTACAGCTGCACTTTCCCCGACTCCATTACGGCACATAAATTCCTGGTCTCTCTAGTTGCCAGTCTCTTGCTCTGTTCCCTTGCCACGCTCTCACTACCACCCTGTCCTCATAGCAGCACTAGGCTGCAACACTCCCCTGGCGATTTCACATTCTCTAACATGCTGGTTAGACCAGCCGTCAACCTTGATCTAACTCCACTGTTTATTTCAAGATTTATCAACTATCTAGTGGCCTACTACCTAGATCAGACTCTGCTCTGTAATCACCTCGGTCTCTCCCGTTACTCACCGAAAACTATGGTATCTTTTGCTCCTGGCGATCCTAATGGCAGGGGATGTGGAACAAAATCCAGGTCCTGTACATCCTCAGCCATGCCACAATACCTCCTGGGTCACTACTGGGGGTATACACACAGCTCCTCTAAATATTAGGAGCCTTGCACACAATTTTATGAAACTGGAGGCTTGGGTCTCCACCCATAACCCTGATATATTGTGCCTCTCTGAAACATGGCTCAAGTCTTCCACCCCTGACTCAATCTGCACGTTATCTAACTATGGCCTTCTCCAAATAACAGACTATCTAAAGGGGAAGTGTTGCGCTGTTTTATAAAACTCACCTCAGCATCGCGCATACTGCTGTACCCCAATCCTCCGACTGTGAGTCTTTACATGCTCTCCTCCGCATGGGTGCAAAAAACCTACATATAGTAGTTGCTTATAACCCACCCCTGGGTGGGCTATCTGCCTTCTTAAATTTACTGGAGGACTCAAAACTAACAGGTCGCAATGAACTGCTTATTTCAGGGGACATGAACCTAAACTGGCTGGGACAAATGCATAGCCAACTGCTATCTACAATCCAGAATTATAACCTACATCAAGTCATAACAGAGCCCACGAGGATCTCCCCTAATACCACATCTAGCACATTACTTAACTGGGTGTTAAACAGGACAGACAGAATTGTAGATGCTGGCACCCTACCTGACAATCAGATTACTCCCCCATTTATTGTGTTTGGCAACACTCCAGCTCCCAGTCCTCGCCCCCACGTTATATCACTTTCAGAAACTACGCTGATCTGGATCAGGCTAAATTCCTGTATGAAATCTCATCCATAGATTGGTCCTACCTTTCCCAGTCCCTTGATGTGCAGACAGCTCTGAACCACTTTCTAGACCGCTTTTGTTCTATCCAAGCTAGACATACACCCCTAGTGACCTGACCCGTGTGCGCTACACCAACTAAATGGCTGCATAAAGATCTACTGGCAACCTTACATGCCAGAGACGAGAGCTGGAAGCGGTTCAGAAAAACTGGCTTCACTGCTGACTACCACTCTTACAGGACCCAGAGAAGTGACTGTAAAAAATGGATTAGACAAGCTAAAAGTGTTTATTGCAAGGGGCTTCTGATGGAAGCTACTGGAGACTCTAGAAAATTCTGGTCTCATAAAAACATTCCTAGGAACAAAGCAAACTAAGCCAGCAGATGACATGCTCATAAATGGCGTTCACTGTACCAACCCCCTAGGACCACAGTGGAGGCCTTTAACAAAACATTCTCTGACCTGTCAAGCTATATATCTGTCTTCATGAACAGCCAATCTTTACACCCCGGTCACTGAACCTACCCCGCATTTCTATTTTAAGGCTATATCAAAATCTGATGTCCTGGGCCTGCTAGATGCCATCCCTGACAATACTAGTGTAGGCTCTGATGGGCTTGAACCTAAACTCCTCAAACTTGCCGCATCATTTATTGCCCTACCACTATCAAGGATTTTTACCCTATCTCTCTACCATGGTGCTGTCCCTGACATCTGGATGATGGCATGTGTCACTCCAATCCATAAGAAAGGGGACAAAAGTGACATAACCAACTATCGACCAATAGCTACAGTGGCGTGAAAAAGTATTTGCCCCCTTCCTGATTTTCTCTATTATTGCATATTTGTCACACTGGATGTTTAAAGGTCTTTAGAGAAAATGTAATATTAGATAAAGGGAACCTGAGTGAACAAATAACACTTTTTTTTTTTAATTTCACTTATTTAATGAAAAAAAGTTAACCAACACCAACTGGCACTGTGTGAAAAAGTAATTGCCCCCTTACACTTAATAACTGGTTATGCCACATTTAGCTGCAATGACTGCAACCAAACACTTCCTATAATTCAATATCAGTCTTTCACATCGCTGTGGAGGAATATTAACCCACTCTTCCTCACAGAACTGCTTTAATTCAGTAACATTTGATAGGTTTTCGAGCATGAACTGCTCGTTTCAGGTCCCCCACAGCATCTCTATTGGGTTTAAGTCTGGACTTTGACTAGGCCACTCCAAAACTTTAATTTTACTTCTTTTTAGCCATTCTGATGTGGACTTGCTTTTGTGTTTTGGATCATTGTCTTGCTGCATGACCCAACTCCACGCTCAGCTTCAGCTTGACTAAAGGATGACTGGACATTCTCCTTAAGAATTTTCTGGTACAGAGCAGAATTCATGGATCCTTTAATTATGGCAAGTCATCCAGGTCCTTAGGCAGCAAAGCATCCCACACCATCACACTACCACCACCATGTTTGACTGTTGGTATGGTGTTCTTACTGTGGAATGCTGTGTTTGCTTTACACGAGACATTATAGGATCCATGTTGTCCAAAAGTTCCACTTTGGACTCATCTGTCCATAGAACATTTCCCAAAAGGCTTGTGGATCATCCAGGTGCTTCTTGGCAAATGAGAGATGAGCATTTATGTTCTTCTTGGTTAGCAGTGGTTTCCATGTACTCTCACAGGAAGCCCATTTTGCCAGTCTCTTTCTGATTGTGGAGTCATGAACACTGACCTTAGCTGAGGCAAGAGAAGCCTGCAGTTCTTTGGATGTTGTTTTAGGATCCTTTGAGACTTCTTGGATGATTTTACACTGCGCCCTTGGAGTAATTTTGGCAGGCCGCCCACTCCTGGGAAGGTTCACTACTGTTCCAAGTGTTCTCCATTTGGAGATTATGGCTCTCACTGTGGTTCGATGGAGTCCCAGAGCCTTAGAAATAGCTTTGTAACCCTTTCCAGACTGATAGAGGGCAACAAATTTTTTTCTGATCTTTTCAGGAACTTCCTTTGATCATGGCATAATGTGCTTGTTGAATCTTTGTGCTGGCAACGTGACTCTGATGGTAAGGGCCAAAATAAGTGAGGTTTATATTGAGCAGGGCTGGCTGTAATCAAGCCTGGCTGTGTTCAATCAGCTGACTCTAATTATCCCTTTAATTGGGTTGATTTAACTAGGGCAATTACTTTTCACACAGTGCCAGTTGGTGTTGGTTAACTTTTTCATTAAAGAAATGAAATAAGTAAAAAAAAAAAATGTTATTTGTTCACTCAGGTTCCCTTTATCTAATATTATATTTTGTCTAAAGACCTGAAAACATCCAGTGTGACAAATATGCAATAATAGAGAAAATCAGGAAGGGGGCAAATACTTTTTCACGCCACTGTATACTCTCAGTCCTAAGTAAAATCCTGGAAAAACTAGTATCAAGACAAGTCATTGACTTTTTGACTAAACATAACCTCTCACCAATTCAGTATGGCTTTCGAAAGGGTCATAGCACCTCCACAGCCCTGCTTCACCTAACAAATGACACCTTAACTGCAATGGACAAAGGGCACCTCACAGGAGCAGTTTTTATTGACCCAACAAAGGCCTTTGACCTTGTTGATCATCCTATTCTGCTAGACAGTCTCATAGCCCTTGGTTTCTCTCACAACGCAACTGCCTGGTTAAAAGCTATCTGTCAAATAGGACTCAGCTTGTGAGGTTCAACTCTGCGCTATCTAGCTCTAGGGCTATCAATCTAGGCGTTCCCCAGGGATCAATATTAGGACCGCTTCTCTTCTCAATCTTTATTAACAATATCTCCCCGAATATCCCCGGCTGCTCGACTATCCTCTATGTGGACGACCTGGTCCTGTACTGTAGTGACAGGAATATTAAAAATATAAACCTAACTCTTACTACTGCGTTTAAGTCCACGCAAACCTGGCTCATCCACCACAAGCTAATCTTGAATTCTGATAAAACGCATACTATGCCGCTTGGCTCTGCGGTCAAATTAAGTAATACCCGTGACAAATTTACAGTCTCTGGCCAGGACGGAAAGGTCCTCGAACCGGTTCGCGCCTTCAAGTATCTAGGTGTCCTCCTCGACGAGAATCTCAATTTTGGTCAGCGTATAACATCCACCTGCAAATCAGTTAATGCCAAACTAGGAGTAGCATATAAAATCAGCTCTGTCTTTACAGAGTCAGCAAGACTAGCAGTTGCCCACAGAATTCTGCTCCCATCACTATCCTACGGGATAGCTACCCATCTTAATGCACTCAAAACTCTCCTTAGAGAACGGGACACTACCTACAACAGCATATGCCGCTACGCATCGGCCTCTCCCTGGTCAAAACACCATTGCACACTCTATGCCGATCTAAACTGGCTCCCCCCCCCACTTCGGCTAGAACCCGTGCCCTTGGCTCCCTGGTAGATAATATTAGAGCAGGCTCCCCAATCTTGCTGGCATCCCTGCTCACTCCACTAACCTCCTCTCATGGCCTACGATCAGCTGCTAAATCACTGCTGCAAATACCCAGATGTAAATCTAGCAAAGGAACTCTTGCTTTCTCTCATGTGGTGCCTAAACTCTGGAACTCCCTGCCTCTTGATGTCCGCTTAGCCCCCAGTCATGCCCAGTTCAAACACAGGTATCGCTCCTTCCTCTTCAGTCAGACTTCCTGTTCCTGCTTCAAACCACCCTGAATTTCTGCCTACTTTCACCCACATCCCAAGCCGCAATAAACAGATTCTCCAACTATGCTGACCTTTCTAGTCTACTACCCTATGCACTTATTGTCTCAGCCTGTCTGTACTGTAGTTACCCTTACCCGGTAATCTATCAGCCGTATGCAACTTTTCTCACTGATTCTCCAAGTATTGTTTTTACCTCATTTATGTGATTGTAAAACCTTGTTTTAGCGTTTAATTTTTATTTTTACCTAATCATGTGATTGTAAAACCTTGTTTAGCTCTATATGTATTACGTCTCTACCCCACATCAAATTGTATTCCATTGTTCACCCTGCTTATTGTAATTCTCCCGGGTCGCGCCTGAAAATAGTCATGTTTTGGCTAATGGCACCTACCCGGTTAACAAAAACGAAATAAATAAATAGAAGACATCTGATAACAGTGGCAACAAAAGACTGGACATAAAGGGTTAAAATATGAAAATGTTGAAGCTAAACTGATAACTGATTGTGATTTTGTTTCAGTGCAAGCTGTTTCTTCTCCAGGGTTATTTTAAGCAGCTAGGGGTGAAACCAAAACAGGGCGGACCAAGGTTTAAAAAATGTAATGGGTTACTGTACAGAGTTTGGGTTAAACCTCAGCCACAGACACAGAACAATTGGTTATACCACAGAAGTACAGAACAGAGTTGTTACAGATAGCACATGATAGTCCTATGGCTGGTCACTCAGGGAGGGATCACACCCTTGCCAGATTGCTGTATAGATTTTACTGGCCTGGAATTCATGAAGATGTACTTACTTATTGCATTTCCTGTGCCGAGTGTGAGAAAGTAGCCCAAATCACTAGAAATAACAAGGTGCCCCTGGTGTCCCTACCTTGACAGATGTGCCTTTTGAGAGAATTACAATGAATGTGGTTGGCCCTTTAGACAAAAGTAAAAAGGGTAATAGATTTACCCTGGTAGTATGCAACTATGCTACTCGATACCCAGAAGCAGTTCCAATGCATACTCTCACAGCTTCAAAAGTGGCAGCAGAGCTTGCAAACATTTTCAGCAGAATGGGCATACCTAAAGAAATTATTACTGATCAGGGTAGTAATTTTGGTGCTGCATTGCTTAAGGAGCTGTACAGACTACTAGGTATCACTGCCATAAGAACCTTCCCCTAGCACCCTCAGACACTGTTTTGTTGAGTGTTTTAACCAAACCCTAAAACACATGTTAAAAAAGTTTGTAAAAGCGGAAGGGAAAGATTGGGACCAATACTTGCCTTACCTATCTTTTGCTTACAAAGAAGTGCCACAGGCATCAACAGAGTTTTCACCATTTGAAATGCTGTATGGTAGGCAGCCAAGAGGGTCACTGAATATGATAAAAGAAACGTGAGAAGATGACCCCACTCAGAAACAATCTATTATGTCTTATATGTGTGCCCTAAGAAAGAAACTGGCAAAATATGTTGAAAATGCCCAGAGTAATCAGGAAAAGACCCCAAACCAGCAGAAGGTATATTACGACCATGGGGTAAAAGAAAACATTTTTGAGCCAGGTGAAAAGGTTTTGCTACTGTTACCCACAACAGAGAATAAACTGTTAATGAAGTGGCAAGGGCCTTATAGAGTACTTAGCCATACTGGCACCATTAACTACGAGACTGAGATCCTTGATAAGAAAAATCCTACTAAGATACACCATGCTAACCTCCTCAAGAAATAGGTTGAAAAAATGCCAAAAGCTGCTTTGCTAGTTTTACCAGAAACTGATGAAGATAGTGATGTAGCTTATGATAGACTGGAACAAACTGCAACTGCTGATGCTGTAAAGGTGAATGTTTCCTTAGCCCCCGGACAAACCGCAGAAATTCCTAACTTGCTAAAGACATTTAACAGTACTTTTACCACAGTACCAGGCTGAGCAAAAGGGGTTGAGCACGTAATAGTGCCAAGGAATGCTTGCCATATTAGGCAAAAGACAGACAGGTTACCAGAGCTGTTAAGAGCTGACGTGGTTAAGGAAATACAAAAAATGAAAGAATTGGGTATCAGAGTCGAGGAGTGCTTGGACATCTCCAATGGTAACTGTAAACAAAAAAGAAGGAGGTGTTGTAATCTGCCTTGATTTTAGGAAACTTAATCAAGTGTCAGAATTTGACAGTTATCCTATGCCCAGAATAGATGATTTGGTGGACAGACTGGGGAGTGCAAAGTATATCAGTACCCTCGATCTCACCAAGGGTTACTGGCAAATCCCTTTAGCTAAAGAATCCAGAGACAAAACTGCATTTGCCACTCCTGTTGGATTCTATCAGTTCACCATCATGCCACTTGGTTTACATGGTGTGCCAGCTACATTCCACCGGTACATGGATGTCATTTTATCACCTCACACTGGTTATTGTGCTGCGTACCTGGATGATGTCATGGTGTACAGTCCAGACTGGAAAAGCCACCTGGAACACCTATGAGCAGTTATCCAAGCTACCAAAAATGCAGGTCTGACCATTAATCCTACCAAATGTGCACTGGGCATTCAGAAAACCAGCTATTTGGGCTATGTTTTGGGAAATGGAGAAATCAAGCCTGAGGTTTCTAAGATAGAAGCTGTAGCTAACAGCCTTGTCCCTAAAACAAAGAAACATGTCAGGTCATTTTTAGGGCTAGCTGGTTATCAGAAATTTGTTACCAACTTTGCTGAGTTAGCTACTCCCCTCACTGAACTCACAAAAAGACAGTACCTAAATAATGTGAAATGGACCCCAGAGTGTGATGAAGCTTTTCGGCATACATCCCTGATGTTGACATGTCAACAGCGGAGTCCCCTACAGCAACAACAGCGCCACGTCGCTGTAGGGAACCTGCTGAAACCTGGCACTATCTGTAGGGGGTCCTGCAATCTACCCCCGACTCAGTTCTGACTCATAGTTGAGAATCCTATCAGTGCCCTCCCCCGAAGAAAACGCTTGCTGCTTCTACAAAATGCAGTCGACCTACTGGTTTCGCTTGTCAGGTCGTTCAAATATTTTGTCGATTAACCGTCGGGGATCCAAGCTTTTCAAGCCATTAAAGCTACACTATGTTTAGCCCCTGTTTTAAGAAGCCCAGATTTCGAGAAACCATTTTTGTTACAAACAGATGCATCAGAGGTAGGTCTAGGTGCAGTCCTGAGTCAAAATATATTGGGAAAGAACATCCTAGTCTGTGCATAAGTAGGAAGTTGCATGACAGAGAAAAAGGGTACTCCACCATTGAAAATGAATGTTTATCAGCAAAGTGAGCCATGGAGTCCCTCAAGTTTTATTTGTTAGGAATGGACTTTGTACTTAAAACTGATCACAATCCTTTCTGTTGGCTTAACCAAATGAAAGAAAAATTCCAGAATCACAAGGTGGTACCTGGCACTACAGCCATTTAAATTCAAGGTGATACACAAACCTAGTAAAAAGAATAGCAATGCTGATTTTCTGTCACGATATGGATCAGGAATTGAGGATTCTGAAGGTTGAAAAACAAATGTACGAGTTTAAACTTTACTGTTTGCTGTACTGTTGTAGAAAAAAGGATAGTGCACATGTGCTTAATTTCTGAAACTTAGAAGCTAATGCTAGTAGAGAATTAATAGGAAGTTTTGGAAACCTGTTTGATAAAACAGGTTCCCTCTTAAGGAGGAGGAGGTGTATGTGACAGGGCTGAATAGGATCCTGTTCCAGTTGTTATGAAGAGTCTGAATGCAAGGTCTCTGTTCTTTCCTCTCTCTTGTCCGTCTGGTTGAGCAACCAAATTTTCCTGTGAGACCTAGGATTTGATTACCCTGAGACTCTTGCAATTCTTTGTCTCTCACTGTCCCTCAGTCTTCCCTTGCTGTTTGGTTTTTCCTCCCTTGCATATCTGCTGATATAAAAATATATGCAAATCATTATGTGGAAATGTAACTGATATTGGGATCCCTTCGTATAGAAATTATATAGTGTTACTGTTGAAATGTATATAATTATAGTTTGAGAGGATTGCAAAAAGCTATTGGGGACTCAAGGGGTTAACCTGAGAGCAGTTTTTAAGCCCTTTTTCAGAAGCTGTGGAGAAGGGGCTTCAGTTCTGGGACATTGTGTTCTTGCTGCACCTGCCTGAAACATACAACATTTAAAAAAAAAACAAAAAAAACAGGATGCTTGTTAAGGAGGGGGGTTGCAAAGACTTATAAAAACAGCTGCAATTTCTTGCAAGAGAGATACAGACACACAGAGTGAAGGAAAACTCAGATGGATCGTCTGTTTATTCTGCCTTTGTAAATAGTTATTCTGAACAATTTAATTTTTTTATGTTACTGCTTGGACTAAAACACTTTTTGCAAATTCTACAACTGTTCCTGGTTTTTCCTATGCTTCCTGACCTGTGGCTCGATGACAGGGAAGCGCGGTCCATGGGTACAAAGAACAAAATGACTGGGGAAGGTGATGGAGAAATGTGTGTATTGGGGCAAGAAGAGTAGAGTACAGTGGAGAACACGGGGGAGAAACAGCGACAATAGGAGGGAACACTGTGCAGGAGGAGAGGAGAAGGGGGAATATGGGGAGGGGAAGAAAGGAGGTGTCTTGGTGTTGGGGGACTTGATACCAAGAGGGGTCCGGTGGAGCAGCAAAGGGGAGAGGCACAGTAGAATATGGGTGAAAGCCATGCCAGGAATGAAGGCGGAAAGGGTGGGGCAATCCATGCTAAGGTATGCAAACAGGGGAAGGGAAAGGCCTCACCTAATAATACATCTAGGGACAAATGACCTGGCTGATGGACCAGTAGGGGAGATAAAGAGGAGGTCTGAGGAACTGGGACCTCTGTGTGAGGGAGAGGGCAGATATAAATCAATCAAATCAAATCAATCAATCAAAATCTTTATTTTGCCAGGTGGATCATTGAGACAAGCTCATTTACAAGATGGACCTGGGGCAAAACAATTGCCAACAGGGTTAAGACATCACAGGTTGAGTGAACGTACATGACAATTACATAGTAATAACAACATATAACCATCGCATGTGACAAAATACTTGCACCAGAACATAGCAATAGGTTCAACAGGAGGTAGTGCCATTTAAATACAATTGCACGGATATAGATATGGACGTAAGATAATGAGCTAAAGTTTATACAGTAAACATCATTAGAGAAGTCATAGTGAGCAGGAGTGGCAGTTCCACTAGCGTCAAAGTGAGAAGAAGATTGAGATGTAAGAGTCCTTTGATAAGTACTGTAAGCAAGGCCTGGCAAGTGGGGTGGGAAGGGGAGGGGGGTATAGTGAGTGGGGAGGGAAGGTCAGCCGGCATAGTAGAAGGTTGGACATCATGGCCTAGGGAGAATATGACAGATGCCACAGGCAAAGGTTGGGGTTCAAGTCCAATATTTGAAACAAAGACAGATCGTGATGTTGGGACCTTGATTTGGACAATGACAGAAGGGACGACTTATATGATGCCTCAGGCAATTGTTGAGGTTTAATTCCAGAATTGAAAGCAGTTACAAATCGTGATGTTAAGACCTTGACTTGAAACAATGACAGACCTTGGAGAAGGTCCTCAGGAACAAGGATTTGAAGAGGGAGAACGTGACGGAGTAGCAAGCCTCAAGGTTTTCTGGCTCTTATTCCAGAGCGTAGGAAGAGTGAAGCTTCTTGAGGCTCTACCAAAGCACGTTTTAACTTTAGGGATAGCCAGAGACAAGATGGTAAGACTTCTGAGAAAATAGGCACTAGGGATGCAGGGAGTTAGACAGCTTGTGAGGTACTGAGGTAATTTATGAGTGATTGCCTTATATGTCCATAGAATAGCATTCTTTCGCCACCTGAAGCTAAGGGAGGTCCAGCCTACGGAAGAATAGAGGATGCAGTGGAGCATGCCATAAGGGGCATCCGAAATTAACCTAAGGGCTCTGTGGAATAGGGTATCAAGCTTGGAGAGAGTTGTGCTAGTACTATGGCCATATAGGAAGTCTGCATAATCTAGGAGAGGCAAGAAGGTAGCTTGGACTAGGAGTTTTCTAGCCTCCTGGGTTAGGGAGTGCTTGATCCTGAAGAAAATACAGAGCCTTTAACAGTTTCTTAGTGCGTTCATCAATGTAGGACAATTTGTAGTCAATCCAGACCCCCAGGTATTTGAATTTTTCCACGAACTCCAGGGCTTCTTCCAAAAGGGTGCTTATGTGAGGAACCTTATCTAGGTTTGTGTTTTTTTTTTTTTTTTTTGAGATGAGGAGCCAGTGGAGAGAAAATCATGTCCTTAGTTTTTTTGGCATTGAGATTCATGTTGAGTAGATTTAGTAGATATGTCACCTTCTCTGAGGTATTTCCCATTCCCAGGACAGGTATGGCAACAAAAGGGAAAATTCAAGAGTTTAACGAACGGCTGGGGGCCTAGTGTCAAAAAGAGGCTGGTAGGAGGGTGGGGTGGGGGTCTGGGAGAACAGCAGTCTGTATGCAAAAGATATACTGCACCTAAATGAGGAGGGAAAAAATGTACTGAAAGGCAAGGATAGGGAAGCACATTGAGAAGCATTTAAACTGGGGGTTAGCAGGATGGATAGAGGAGTTCAGAGGCCTAGTGATACAAGACCAAATGTGCTTATCCCCCGTGATGAGGTAAGGAGGAAGGCAACTACTAAGGGAGCAGACATGAGGGGAGAGAGGCGGGGGGGAAGGTAGAGACAAGGGTTGGAGGGTGGTAACACTAAATGCTACGAGCCTGGAGAATAAGGGGGTGGAACTACAGGCTCTCCTGGAAGAGGAGGGAGTGGACATGGTGGCTATAACTAAGACAGGGGCCGCGCAAATCCACAACTGGGACATGACGGTTCCGGGGTACAGATTACACTGGGAGGATAGGGAAAAGAGGAAGGGGGTACTGCTGTATGTAAAGGAGGGATTAAAATGTGTAAGGGAGGAGGGAGACAAGGGAGATACAGAAGCACTGTAGGTGCAACTACAGGATCCCAAAAATAGATCACTAAGACGAGGTGGTGTACAGGTCACCCTCTCAATCTGATGGGATGGACAGGTTACTGGCAGACCAGATCAGGAGGAACTGTGGGAAGCAGAGGATGGTGACAGTAGGGGACTTCAATCTGCTGGGGGTGGAGTGGGACACACCTACCACAAAGAACAGAATGGCGCAGGTAATGCTGGACGCCTTCCAAAAGAGCTTTCTAGTAAATTTGAGCAAGGAACCAACTAGGGAAAGGAACACACTTGACCTCATACTTACGAACGGGGAGTAGGTGAGGGATGTGAGGGTGGAGGAACCACTGGGGGGGGGTGACCACTGGACAGTATGGTTCCAGTTACAGATGACTAAAGAGAGGAGGGGCATCTGGCACAAGGGTGCTGGAGTTCTGGAACACCAACTTTAAGATGAGGGAAGTGGTATAGGGGTTCCTGTGCAAAATTCAACCAGGTATGGACACACAACAAATATGGGAACTGATAAGACAGGGGATAGTGGGAGCAACAGAAAGCTGTTGTAGGGCCTAGAATAAGAAGGCTAGGGGAAATAAACCCAGCTGGATAAGCAAAGGGATGTTAAGACAGGGTAAGAAGGAAAAGGGCACGTTACAGGAGATACAGAAAATCGGGGAGGGAGGAGGATAAGGAGGAATACCTGCAAGAAGCAAAGGAAGTCACCGGGGGGGGGGGGTTAAGGGCAGCCAAGGTGGCAAGAGAACTCAGGCTGGCGCGGGGCATAAAAAATGGGAAAGAGACTTCTTTAGGTACATCAGGGAGAACAGAAGCTGTAGGGACCAAATTGCAAGAATTAAGAAGTGGGGGATGGGTGGAAGAGGGGGTTAAAAAGGCAGAAGTGCTCAATGACTACTTCTGTTCAGTCTTTACGAAAGAAAGGGGAGGGCACTACCTACAGTAGGAGGAAGAATAGAAACAGATGGGGGAATGACAGATGAAAAAATATCAGTGGGGAGGGTGCTGGAGGGGTTACGGGCATTGAGGGTGGACAAGGCACCAGGACTGGATAGAGTACATCCAAGAGTGTTGAAGGAGCTGGCAGAGGTCCTGGCAGGACCATTGGCAGAATTATTTAATTCATCTCTAGACACAGGATGCCGTACTCCATGACTGGAGACTGGCTCACGTGGTTCCCCTCCACAAGAGTGGATCCAAGGATGAACCGGGGAACTATATGCCAGTAAGTCTAACATCCATAGTGGGGAAGTTAATGGAGACCATCCTAAAGGAGAAGCTAGTGGAATACTATGACTGGGTGACTAGGCAAATCGACAAGGGTGATGCGGTGGATGTCCTGTACCTAGACTTCATTAAGGCCTTCGATTCAGTACCACATGGGAGACGTGGAAGCAAGCTACGGGGCACAGGGGCAGGAGCAAAACTGGTGGGGTGGGTGGAGAACTGGCTAAAAGATGAGCAACAGAGGGTGGTAGTAGGTGGGGAATACTCATCCCCTAAGCCTGTGACAAGTGGTGTTCCGTACGTGTCGCTGTTGGGCCCAGTGCTGTTTGGCATATTTTTCCATATTCTATTTTATGCTCCTATCCTCCGTGCCCCCCTCAGACCGACCCTCCCAGCCCCAACATCTCAGAATTACCAGAGCTTACCTTTCTGCCTGGCCTGGGAGCAGAGCTTGTGGAGAGCTGGGCTTCATACTGCGGCTGGAGGACTGATTCTCTCCTCCATTTTCTCCCCGATCCCCGTTGGTGGGGTGCACACGTCACATGTGCATGCATGGAGGCGCGCGCATGTCTGTGAAAGTCCCGCAGCACCCATCCCTTTTGTGCGCCCTACACACCCGCACTTCCCACAGGCCTCCACCTGGGGCAGTCATTCGGCAGGAGCACAACCCCTCCCCTCCCGGGAGAGGAGAGCTGTCTTCTGGATGCTCAATCCTCTCCCTCCCAGTCTACCCCCGATGGCCTGGGCTCGTTCCCAAACCCAGGTCACCAACATGGCATGAGGTGTGGCGTCCAGCACCTCAACCCTCAGTGCCACCAGGTCATGCGACTGTTTGGCATATTTATTGCAGACATCGCCGAGGACATCAGCAGAAAAATCAGTCCATTTGCGGATGACACCAAGATGGGAGCGGTGGTGGACGACCAGGTTGGGTGGCGGGGGCTACAGGAGGATCTGGTAAGGCTAGAGGCATGGTCAGACAGATGGCAGCTGGGGCTCAATGAAAAACAAATGCAAGGTACTGCACTTCGGAACAAAAAATCCGAGGAGAACCTACCATCTTGGGGGGTGTGCGGCTGGCGGTAACAGAACATAGATACATAGACAGTGTCGGCAGATAAGGGCCTATGGCCCACCCAGTCTGCCCATTTGAGCTTGTAAGTTCAGTTTGTTTTCCTAGAAGTCTGTTGCCCCTTACCCCTGACCTCTAGAATTCCTTTATGTCTATCCCATGCATTCTTAAATCCCGTGATTGTTTCAGCCCCCACCACTTCTTCTGGCAGGGTGTTCCACTTGTCCACCACCCGTTCTGTGAAGAAATTCTTTCTCATGTTTCCTCTGACTCGTCCTCCCTCCAACTTCATCCCATGCCCTCTAGTCCTGGAACATCTTTTTCGCTTAAAAATAGTGTTTTCCTGCACCCTGTTCCTCCCTGTAAGATACTTGTATGTCTCTATCATATCCCCTCTCTCCCTCCTCTCCTCCAGGGAGTACATGCTCAGTTCCTTCAACCTGTCTTCATAGGACTTGTGATGCAATCCATGCACCATCTTTGTTGCCCTCCTCTGAACCTTCTCTACCCTGTCTATGTCCTTACGTAGGTATGGTCTCCAGAACTGTACACTGTACTCCAGGTGGGGCCTCACTAGTGTCTTGTACAGCGGAATTATGACCTCCCTTTTCCTGCTGGTGATGCCCCTGCCTATACATCCCAGCATCCTATTTGCTTTACCTGCTGCCTTGTCACATTGTTTCCCTACCTTGAGGTCATCAGAGATGACAACCCCCAGATCCTTTCCTGCTTGGTGCATGCTATATCCTCACCCCCCAACTGATATATTGTGCCAGGGTTTTTGTGCCCTCATATGCATTATCTTGCACTTCATTGCATTGAATTTCAACTGCCAAACCCTGACCATTCTTCAAGTTTCTGCAGGTCGCTTCTCATTCTGTCTACACCCTCTGGTGTGTCTACTCTGTTACAGAGCTTTGTGTCATCAGCGAACAGTGAAATTCTGCCTTCTAGATCCTGCGTAATGTCACTGATGAAGATGTTGAATAGGACCGGTCCCAGCACTGATCCCTGTGGTACCCACTGGTCACTCTTCCCTCTGTGGAGTGACAGCCATTTACCACCACCCTCTGTGTCCTGCCACCCAGCCAGTTGCCTACCCACCACACTACTGTCCTGCCCACCCATATTCCCCAGTTTGTGTAATAGTCTTCTATGTGGCACAGTGTCAAAGGCCTTGCTGAAGTCCAGATAGGCCATGTCCACTGCCCTCCCTGATCCACCTCCTAGTCACCCAGTCAAAAATTCCATCGAGGTTGGTCTGACATGACCCCCCTGGTGAAACCATGCTGCCTTGGGTCCTGTAGTCCATTGATAACCAGATGTTCCACCAATCTCTCCTTCAGTAGTGCTTCCATGATCTTCCCCACTACCGAGGTGAGGCTGACTGGTCTGTAGTTCTCTGCTTCCTCTTTGTTCCCACTTTTGTATAAGGGACTACATCTGCTGTCCTCCAGTCTTTGGGTACCTCCCCTGTTTCCAGTGATCGGCTAAACAGGATAGCCAGAGGTTCAGCCACCACCTCTCTTAGTTCTTTAAGGACCCTGGGGTGCACCCCATCTGGCCCCATTGCTTTATCAACTCTTATTACTTCCAGTTCCTTCAGGACCCTTGCTCGTGTAAAGGGACTTGTGTCCATTTCTGCACCATTCTCACCCCTTGTACTCCCTTCAGACCCATTACCCTCCTCTTCCTTAGTAAAGACTGAGCAGAAATACCTGTTCAATATGTCAGCTTTACTGTTGTCATCCTCCACGTGGCTCCCATCCTCCCCCTTCAGTCTCACTATTCCTCCCTTTGTCTTTCTTTTTCCACTTATGTACCTGTAAAAGGTTTTGTCCCCTCTACCCACTGATTTTGCAATGTGTTCTTCTGTCTGAGCTTTGGCTTCCCTTACTGACCTCCCTGCCTCCCTTTGCTTCTCCTGGTACTTCTCTCTATCCCCTTCTGCCTGTGTCTTTTTGTATTGCCTGAATGCAATCTTTTTGGCTTTCACTGTGTCGGATACCTCTTTGGACAACCATAATGGTCTCCTCTTCCTTTTCCTCTTGCTGACCTGCTTAATGCATAATTCTGTTGTTCTTGTAATCCCCATTTTAAATACTGCCCACTGTTCCTCAACCCCTGATTCCTGTCCCATTCCCCTTAATGCCTCTTTCAAGTATCTCCCCATTTTCCCAAAGTCTGCCCCCCTAAAATCCAGGATACGTGTTTTTGTGTGGTTTGGTTCTGCTCTTTCTGTGATTTCAAACCACAATGACTGGTGAAACAGGAGAAGGATCTGGGGGTGCTCATTACGGAAGCAATGAACAATTCCGAGCATTGCAGAAAGGCAGCAGCAATGGCCAACAAAATGCTGGGGTGCATTGCAAGGGGCACTGCCTCGAGAAGAAGGGAGGTTATTCTACCGTTATTCAGACTGTTGGTTGGACCCCACCTGGAATACTGCGTGCAGTACTGGTGCTCGTACCTACAAAAGGACATTAAGCTGCTGCAGGGGATGCAGCGTAGGGCAACGAAGATGATTCAGGGGCTGGGGAATTGCCATACGAGGTCAGACCAAGAGTTAAAACATGTGCACATCGGGAGGGGGGGCGTGGCTAGCAGCCAAGCTGAGAGCAGCAATCCTTTGCTCTGTGCCATCACTACTATTTAACCAATTTCGAGGTTAAAAGTGAACCAAAACTACTCACAGGGCTCACAACTGGATCTAATAGCTACTGCGGATCACAAAGATATAGCATTCTTGTGGCTGGAGACATGGGTCGCACCAAAACGACGGTTAGAGGAGACGGGGGAAAAACAAAAAGATACTAGAGCAGGCCCAGACAGGGATAAGGAGCCTCTGGACTCAAATTTGAATCAACCCTCAAATGCTGCTTTACTGAAGGCAATCCAGTCCAGAGACAAAAAAATGGACGAGTTCACTACTCGATTGCTGGTGGCAGAGACTAAACTTCAATTGGTAGAAGAAACAGTGATGGGAGCAACTGAAACAACTAATAAGGCACTTACCACGATGTCTGGCCTTGTGAAAGAGAATCTGCTTCTGCGGCGTAGGCTGGAGAATCTTGAAAATGGGGCGCGGGCGTCCCATATCAGAGTCCTTGGATTGCCTGAAGAGTCTGAGGGTGAAGATTTTTGCCAGTTTTTAGAACAGTGGTTAACTGAATTTCACCACCTGGACTCAAATCTCAGTCGAGAGCGCCTATAGAGTCAATGCCAGGGGGACCCGCCTGCATGTCAATCTGGCTCATCCACCAATTCGAGCAATCTTAGTGGTGCTCAGGTCTGTAAAAGAAAGATATTTTACGAGAGGCTAGGAAACGGGGCCCTTCACAGTGGCAGGGAGTGCCTATACACATACTCCCTGACCTTAGCTTCACCACCAGGCAACGCAGGAAAGCTTTCGATGGAGTCAGATCGAAGCTACGTCAACTTGGGATCCACCATGTTTTGATCATGCCGGCAAGCTTGAAAATAGTTTACGGGGTCAAAACATCACTTTGCAGACCCAGTCGAGGCGGCCAAATTGATCACAAAAATCAAATTGGATTACTTGAAGAGGGGATCAGAGTCCGAGTCGGAGGAAGAAGGTGACACCTGAAGGCAGGACAGACCTACCCAGTAAGTTTTCACTTGACTAGGGCTCCTAAAGAAGATAGACGGGTCAACAGCTCGACATGACTTTTGTTATTAGTGCTGTGGGTTTACACAGCACTCATAAAAGTTCTAGTACAGCTTAACCTTTTTTATTTGGACATTCTATGTTATTAAAATGATTGGCTGTGGGCTGTAAATACATGGGGCGACACCTAGATCATTTTGGTGCAGCTGAACTAAAATATTAGACCACGTGGTCCTGATCATTTAGGATTTTTCTAAGTCTGTATTCAGCCTTACAATAGTTTCTTATTTACTCATTTTTCTTATTATTTCTGGTTAAGATAACCAGAGAGTTTTTTTTTTAAGATCAGGGATTGACTTGGGAGTTACAGACAGGCCCTGCTGAGATGTTTTGGTTAAATTAATGATGTTTATCTGGTCTTTATAGAAAATGGTTAGTAGAAGTAGATGGTCTGGAATAAGAGGGGATGCATCATTTCTATCTATTAATGTCGAATTATGGGGAAGTTTTACCTATTAAAGGGGTGTATTTGTCCTATACTGCAATAATTATATTTGTATTTTCCCCACTCATGGCAGCAATAGCCTTGGTGGAAATTTTTTTTTGTATTATTAGAAATGTACTTTGCATAACCCCCCTATGTAGTATCCAGTTAGGAGTGCCATCAATACTGTACGTTTCACCAAATTCTGAATGTAATATCCTATGCACTGTCCTACGGGCTATGCTTGTATCTATTGCATCTAAAAATCAATAAATACAATTTAAAAAAAAAACGTACACATCGGAGGATAGGAGGGACGGGGGACATGATTGAGACCTTCAAGTACATGAAAGGGGATAATCAAAACAGAGACAGAGGGTCTATTCAGGAGGAGCGTGGGGAGAGACACTAGGGGCCATGACATGAGGTTGGAGGGGGACAGATTCAGGAGGGAGGTGAGGAGGCATTTCTTTACGGAGAGGGTGGTGGCAAAGTGGAACGCACTACCGGCTGAGGTAGTGGCATGTAACAGTGGAATGCTTCAGGAAGGGGTGGGACAGGGCCAAGGGAGGGTAAAGGGAGGGAAGGGGAAGGGGTGGGGCAGCTGCTGAATAGGGAGCTAGCTGCAATCTTGAGCAGCCTAGCTAGACCAGGATGGCCTTTTGCTGCTGGCAACTTTCATATGTTCATAAAGGGACCCGACTAGGCTGTCCCTCGACGGGGCTGAAAAAAAAAAAAGACAGTTGTCGAGGTAGGGGAACACATGAATGCCCTTTCTGCGTAAAGCTGCAACCACTGCTGGGCACTTCGTGAACACTCTGGGCGTCAACGGCAGGCCAAAGGGGAGAGCTTTGAATTGAAAATGTTCTCCCTGAAAAGAGAACGAGGGTATGCATCCTGCAGATCCAGAGCACACAGCCAATGTCCCTGAGGTAGCAAGAGAAGGAGACCCAGCAGGGATAGCATTCGGAACCTCTACTACTCTACAAAGAGGTTCAGACTGCTGAGGTCCGGTTCTACTTGGAGGTCGCCCTTCTTCTTAGGGAACTAGGAAGAAGTGTGAGCAGTACCCCCTGCCCATGTAACTCTGGGGAACAGGTTCTTTCGCTGCTTTTTGCATCAGTCTCGATTTCCTCTGACCAATTGGATGCGACTCAGAGGGTAATAAGAGGGACCTGGAGGATGCTCTGGTGGTCTCTCTAAAAACTACTGTGTGCCCCTTGGATACGAGTTAAAGTACCCACGAGTCTGCTGTGATTGACTCCCAGCCCGGTAGGTGGTTAGCAAACCTGCCTCATACCGGTTCCTCTAGAACTCTGTCGGGGTGGTAGGGGTTGAAGCAAATCAGGAGGTGGTGGGGAGGGTGGGGGGCAGTTCCTGAGGCTCTATGGGCTTTAGCTGGGGGAGCCGTACCTGCAGAGGGTGCCTGACGTTTGTTCGGATGTCGGTTATGCTGCTGTCTTTGTTGTGGTCGCTGCTGCTGATGAAAGGGCTGCTTCACCTTTTGAGGGGGTTTGTACATAAACTGGAAACTGCGCAAGGCTTTGCCCTTGTCCTGCAGGTCTGTAATAATATCTTTAACATCCCCTCCAAAAAGTACAGGGCCCCAGAACGGCCCATCCTGGATTGCCGATTGGACCTCAGGTGCCAGGCTAGAGATGCTCAGCCATGAGTGTCTATGTAAGCGGACGGCTGTAGCTGTCCCCCTTGCAGAAGCATACACCGTGTTGTAAGTGGCCCTCAGTGTGTGTCGGCTAGCGGATCTAGCTGACCTCACCATACTGGCCATTTCTTTCTTGAGCTCAGAGTCTGGAAGTTTTTCCAGCTTGGATTCTAGCTGACCCAGAATGGATTTCTGGTAGATCACCACATGAGCAACATAATTTAGTGCTCTAATGGCCAGGGTGGATGAAGAGTAGAACTTCTTTCCAAACTGATCCAGTACCTTTGACTCCTCGTTAGGGGGAGAAGTACTGAGGTGTTTTAGTTTGGACAAGCGGTTGTGGGCAGCACTAATGACCACTGAATCAGCCTTTGATTGGACACTAAGGTTGTCCTTCCCCTTCTGGTGCCTGGTACATCCTTATCTGCCTTCCTTGCCACTGGGGCCAGTGGAGTAGGTTTTTTCCATATCGTGAAGGCCAAATCCTCGTGAGGACCTATCCACAGTGGGATGAGGGTCGGAGATTGATCCGATAGTTCCAGATGATCCGTAAGCCTCTGGTGTTGGGGATCTTGTTCCTCCGTGTGCCAGTCGAAGACTGCCTGGATCTTCCTGAGGAGTTCCATAAGGGAAGTGTCCTCGGGGAAAGAGACTTTGGTGTTTCCATCGGTTTCAGCCCATCCAAGGAATGGGACTCATAGTCCGAGCCACAATGGGCAGAGTCTGGCTCAGTTGCTGATGGGCTGTCTTCAGGAGTGCTGAGTCTAGGCAGAGGTATGTCCACTGGTCTAGAGAAATCCAGGGGTCTCGAGAATTCTGTGGGCTGCTCTGGCTGAAGTAAAGGCTTGGTAGATCTACCCGATGTTGACGGGCTGGAGTCCACTGACAGAGATTCCTGTGTGTCAATTTCCTGGTGACTGACGGTGGGGTAACCTGGGACTGATGCTTCTCAGGCTCTGACGTGAGCTGAGATTTTACTTCATCGCACCACGAACAAAGCATCGCCTGCAGGTCCAGCTGAGGCTGGGGTGGAGGAGGAGATGGTGTAGACTGATGCCCATACCCTGGCATCAGATAGCCCAGCACCCGATAAGGGTAAGGCGGAAAACCTGGCGTGTATTGCAGTGCAGGGTAGCCGGGTGTCTGGTAGCTAGAGACCCAGCTACTTGGCCCTGACGGAGGGGGCATTGGGCCTGGCGAAAGACCTGACTAAGGAACCCAGGGGCCCGGTGGGGGGTCCAGAGGGCTAGAAGGAGGGCCCGGCCTAATGAACCCTTAGGAGGGGCCAGCGTCCGGGCCGATGGTGGCCCAGAAAGACCGGTAACATAGAAACATAGAATTTGACAGCAGATAAGGACCGCTTGGCCCACCCAGTCTGCCCATTTCCTTACCTAGTGGATAAGCTGCAGATCCTAGTTAACCAGCAGTCTACTTCCTACCCCCGCCCCCTAGAATTGCCTTATGACTGTCCCATGCATTTTTGAATTCCACCACTTTTTTTTGACTCCACAACGTCCTCCGGAAGGCTGTTCCATGCATCCACAACCCTCTGTGAAAAAATACTTCCTTAAATTACCTCTGAGCCGCCACCCCCCCCACCCATCTTCAAATTGTGCCCCCTTGTTCTTGCACATCTCTTTTTTTGAAAGATGCTACCCTCTTGAACTTTGATGATTCCCTTGAGGTACTTGAAAGTTTCTATCATGTCCCTCTCTCCTCCTTTCCTCGAGGCTATACATATTAAGCTCCTTAAGTCTCTTCATGTGATGTCTTCCGGTGCAGACCCTGCACCAGTAGTGCCCTCCTCTGGACAGCTTCCATTCTGTCTATGTCTTTGGAGATTGGGTCTCCAGAACTGCACGCAGTACTCCAGATAGGGTCTGACCAGCTGTCTAGAGGGATGATAACTTCCTGTTTCTACTGGTGATGCCTCCCTATGCATCCCAGTATCCCCCAGCCCTCCTGCTGCCCTCTCACATTGCTTGCCCACCTTTAGGTCATCTGATATGACTACCCCCAGGTCCCTTTCCATTTTTGTTGTTAGTATCTCACCCCCCATTGTGTACTCTTCCCCTGGGTTTTTGTTTCCCAGGTGCATTAGCTTGCACTTCTTAGCACTGAATCTAAGCTGCCATACATGTCACCATTCCTCTAACCTTGCCAAGTCCCTTCTGATCCTTTCCACCCCACCTTGTGCATCAAATCTGTTGCAGATCTTTGTGTCATCTGCAAAGAGACATACTTTTCCTTCCAGTCCCTCTGCAATGTCGCTTATAAGACATTGAAGAGGACCGGTCCTAATACTGAACCCTTCAGTACCCCACTAGTAACCCCCCTTTCTTCGGAGTGGACTCCATTTACTATTACTCTCTGTGTCCTATTCTCCAGCCAATTCTTTACCCAGGCTGTCATCTTGGGACCCACTCCCAGGCTGGCTAACTTGTATATTAATCTTTTGTGTGGGACTGAGTCAAATGCCTTGCTAAAGTCTAGGTAGGCCATGTCCACAGCCCCTCCCTGATCTACTACTTTGGTCACCCAGTCAAAGAAATCTATCAGATTTGTCTGGCATGACCTTCCCTCTGTGAATCCATGCTGCCTTGTGTCCTGTGCCCCTCTGGCCTCTAGATACTCTACAGTTCTTTCCTTCAGAAGTGATTCCATCATTTCCCTATCACTGAGGTTAAACTAACAGGTCTGTAGTTTCCTGTTTTGCCTTGCTCCCACTTTTGTGAAGGGGAATCACATCTGCCCTCCTCCAGTCCTCGGGTACCACCCCATCCTCCCATGATTTGTTAAAGAGGGTAGTCAGTGGTGTCACTAGTTCTACCCTTAGTTCTTTTAGAATTCTGGGATGAATCCCATCAGGCCCCATTGCTTTGTCCACCTTCAGTTTTAAGAGTTCTTTCAGAACCCTTTCTTCTGTAGATGGGCTGGTTACAACTTCTGTATCCAGAGTGTTTCTACTGTTTGTTTTAGGTACCTCCCCCTCTTCCTTTGTAAATACTGAGCAAAAATATTTGTTTAGTATCTCTGCCTTTTCACAATCACCCTCTGCCCACCCTCTCTCCCCTTTATTAAGCCTCACTATCCCTCCCTTGGTCTTCCTTCGCTCCCTGATGTACCTATAAAAGGTTTTATCCCCCTTAACTGAGTTGGCTATTTTTCCTCGGTTTGGGCTTTGCTGTTCTGACTACCTTCCCAGCTTCCTTTTGCTTTAACTGATGCAGTTCTCTGTCCTGCTCCTTCTGTGATTCCTTGTACTTCTGAATGCTTTCTTTTTCTCTTGAACCTTCACTGCCACTTCCTTTGAGAACCATAGTGGTTTCTTACATCGTTTCGCTTTGTTTATTTGCTTCACACAAAGGCTTGTTACCTCTGTGATGGCAGTTTTTATTATTCCCCATTGTTCTTCCACCCCTCCTTCCTGCCCCTTTGCTAGTGCATTCCTCAGGCACTCACATTATTTTGGCAAAGTCAGCCCTCCTAAAGTCCAGTACTTTTGCCTTTGTATGGCTTGACTCTATTGCTGTGTTTATTGTGAACCATACTGTACGATGGTCGCTAGTTCCCAGATGGCTACCACTTCTACATCTGTGATCCTCTCTCCATCTCCATTTGAGAGAACCAGGTCTAGATTGCTCCCTCTCGAGTGGCTCCAATACTAGTTGTCTAAGGCATGCCCCTGTAGAGCATCTAGAATAACCCCACTCTTGAAGTGGCTGCTGCAACTGCACTCCAGTTAACATCTGGCATATTCAGATCACCCATCAGCAATATCTCCCCTTTTTCTGCCATTCTAAGTATACTTTCTATCATTTCCTTGTCCATTTCCTCCCCCTGAGAAGGGGGTCTGTATACAACCCCTGTGCGGATTGTGGTGCCATTGCCGGTCTCCAAATTTACCCACAGTGCTTCTTCTCCTCCCTGTTTTCCCTTTTGTTCTGTTGCTTTGATTCCTTCCCTTATGTAAAGAGCTGCTACTCCTCCTCTTTTACCCTCCCTGTCCCTCCTGTAGATAGTGTATCCTGGTATGTTTACGTCCCAGTCATGGTTTTGTGTGTACCATGTTTCTGTGACTGCCACGATATCCAGATGTTCCTCCTCCATCAAGGCCACTAATTCAGGAAGCTTGTTACTCAGACTACGGGCATTGGTACTCATTGCTCTCCATTTTTTATGGCTTTACCTTCTTTTGCAGCATCCCCCACTGACCTTTCTACCTTGGTCTTTTTCTCATTTAGTACCCTGTTTTGTAGGGAGAGGTTGGGATTTTCCTGCAGCTTATCAGTGCCTCCCCCCTTGACTAGTTTAAAAGCTTGCCAATGAAGCATTTAAACCGATTGCTCAAAAGACTTGTTCCCTTCCTGGACAGATGCAGATCCTCCTGCCAGTATAGGCTGGTGTCCCTCCAGGTGGAACCCCAGTCCCCAATGAAGCCAAACCCCTGTGTTCCACACCATTTTTTCAACCATTCATTAAACTGCATGGTGCAAAGTACCCTAGCCTCACTCATGCCACTGACAGGCAGCACCTCAGAGAAGGATACTGTGTGTGCTACTTGTCTTAGACCCCTCCCCAATTCTACAAAGTCCTTCTGCACTGCTCTAATCTCATGATGAGCCAAGTCATTTGTCCATAGGTGGACAATGACATCCAGCTCAGACTCCCGTGCAGCTGTTCTCGTGATCCTGAGGATCGCTTCCTGTCCCTCAAGCCATGGCACCAGGCAGGCACTACTTCAGTTTTCCCTGCTCCCCCCAGTTCTATCCCCCTAATAATCGAGTCCCCCACCAGGAGCTGCTTCCTTTCCTTGTGGTGTCCTCTGCCTCCTTCCTGTGGGCCTCCCTTGTGACAGTTGTCCTCAGCCTCCTTAGTCTCCTCCGCGGGTGCATCCATAGGGGAGCTATGCTCCCCCAGAATGGTGTATGCAGTTGTTGGGCCCGGCAGTGAGTAATCCGGCGTTGGCAGTGGGATAGTGCCCGATGGCAGTCGCTCTCCCTCCTTCGGATCCCGCGGTAGTGGGGAAACTGGAGGAACCCCCTTGAAAGGTGGAGAGGGAGAATCCAGAGGGGAAGAACCCTCTGGGATTAGCTGCGCTCCTGCGGCAGCTGGTCCAGGGATTATGGCGTCAGGCCTGTTGTGGTGCCCGAGACTGGGGCTCGGCGCTGCGTTGTAGGAGTCGACGTGCAGCTTATCAGCCGGGGCCGTGTGATTGGAGGAGCCGGTCAACTTACCGGCCGTACTATTCGTAGTAGACCCTGTAATTTTGAGGGGTCTAAAAGTAGTGGGGGTCTCCTTTATCCCAGAGACTCCTGTCAGCCAAAACCAGTTCTGGCGGGGGCCGCCCCCCAACCCCAACAGCTTTGCCATGGCGACAGAGGCGGCCTTGGATGGAGGGACACCACCCCGGGGGGGGGGGGTGCGGGAGTCACCTCCATGTCCATGGCTCCAGGAGGGGCCCACGGATGTGACGGAGACTGTTCCCGGTCCCGATGTCTCTCCTTGTCCCACTTCTTATGATGGCCCTCTGGTAAAGAGGACGTGCTCCTAAGTTTCTTCAGCTCCTTCTCCATGGTTGCCATTTTTAATTTTAGTAAATGGGCTTCCAAGGTCTGCTGACAGTGTTTCTGTGTTGCCTGGTTAAAGCCTTGGCAGGCCTCACAGTCCTCAGTCTTGTGCTCTGGGCTCAGGCAGAAGAGGCAGAGGGGAATGACTGTCTTTTTTTGAGGGAGCAGAGTCCCACAGGAGTTGCACTTATTTTTATACGAATCAGGAGGCGTCAGACGACATGCACAAAGTAAAAAAACACTAACACTTTGAGAAAAAGTAAGTAAACAAGTAATAAACGAGTAGAATACTCATCCAAGATTGCGTCGACAGAAGCAACGCTCTCCGCGAGGTCCGACGTGCACAGGTCGAGGTAGATAGTGGGAAAGAACTGGAGGGAGGGTGTGGGGACTGTTCACTATATAGCGCCATGCTGACATCGGGTGGGTGGTCCCCCACCAGACACTGCTAGCTAAAAGTTTTCTGTGTGGTCCTAGTGCCTGGCGGCTCAGTCCTATCTGTTAGTACCTACTGCAAGAGCCCTCTCAAAGTAAGATCTACTGATAGAGACTCCTGCTGGAAAGGGACTCCTTCCTTGAGGCTTTCCCTTGCCTGCCACCACTGAAGGGCTTGCAGCAGTGTCTGTTACTGGGACCATCTATGATAGACAGTCTCTTCTTTGGGACCAATATGCCTGGAGGTGAAACTATAGTCCCTCGTATGGAACCTGGCTCCTGAGACTGTCCCTGTTGCTGCAGCCATATGGCCCAGGAATTGCCTTGCTGGTTTTGATTTGTTTAGCCTGAAAGACCCAGCAATATGAAGGATGTTGCTTACCCTGTCTTAGGGCAGGTAAGTCCTCCCCTTCAATGTGTCCATTTCTGCTCCTATGAAGTGCAGCACCTGCACTGGTTGAAGGACAGATTTTTTGAGTTTTACCAGGAACCCTAGGGATTCCAGAAGGTCCGGGGTTGTTCTTAGGGAGTCTGCCACCTGTTGTGGTGATTTTCCCACCACTAGCCAGTCATCCAGGTAGGGGAACACGGTTACCCCTTGTCTCCTTAGGTGTGCCACCACCACCACCACAGCCAGGAACTTTGTGAATGCCCTTGGAGCTGAGGTTAGGCCGAATGGCAGTGCTGAGAACTGGTAGTGTCCTGATGGGAGTCTTAACTGGAGGTATTTTCTGAAACTCCCTTATGGGGACGTGGAAGTATGCATCTTTTAAATCCAGTGATGCCACCAGTCTTCTTTCTGGAGGGTTGGCAAAATCGTGGCCAGTGTTACCATCTTGAATTTTGGTTTTACAAGATGTCTGTTTGGTAACCTTAGGCCGAGAATAGGTCACCACTCCCCAATTTTCTTCAAGGTTAGAAGTACCTTGAGTAAAATCCCTTTCCCCTTTGCTATGGAGGAACTGGCTCTACTGCCCTTGACAGTAGCAGGTTTGCCACCTCCTCAAACAGCTTCTTTTCTGAGTTTGAAGGCTCTTGTTCTCAAGGCGTGGAAGGATTTGAAGCTGAGGGACAAACACTAACTCACCACTTCCAGGATCCACTTGTCTGTGGTGGTGATTTTCCAAGCCTGAAAGTAGTGAGCCAGTCTGCCCCCTACTGGTGCAGGGGATGCTACCTTGGAAAATCAAGTTAGGGATTCTGTTTAGGCTGGGTGTCACTGGATGCGCTTTTAGGATACACAATTTCAGGCAGCCCACAAATCAGGTGCATAAAAAAAATGCATGGTTGCGTTCATTTTATTTTCATTAAGTAAAATGTACAGAAAATAAGAAAAATTGGTTAGACAAAATAAATCAGATGACAACTGCTTTGCTTCAGCAGTGTCCAAGGCTCTTTCTTCAGCCTAACAGTATGATTAGCACACACTACCAGGAGGTCTTTCACCTTCCTCAGTCTCAGCCTAAAAGAACACTAACCACTTTCAGCATTTTATAGCCTCTCTGGGAATTAGCAAAATTCCATTCATCAAGATAACAAAATTAGTCACTAGGGGCCACTGTTGCTTCATAGAGAACAGTTCAAATGGCAGCTGCAGGCTTGTTTACCTCATTGGGAAAGGTCAGACCCGAGGTCAGAACATTCTGTTCTCTCCTGTAGGGACATTCTGTCTGCTGTAAAAGACACCCTAGCAGTTTTATATATAATAATATGGGGCAGCAGGGAAACTTCTTAAAAACACTGACACAAGCTTTTGCTATTCCCATATCAAAACAGTTTTGTTTCAGCCAGCCAAGCAGCATGTTGGACATTACACAAAGCATATAAACTGCTTGGGAAATGGGTTTCAACTTATCCCAGCGGTGTCCACTATGACAGAGGTCACCCTGTCACACTGGGGTTGGGCCTGGCCAGTATGGTTACTCTGCCTAGATCTCCTCCTGCCTCTACTTCTGAAGTACCCTGTTTGCTGGGGGTACTACTGGTACTGTTGCCCAGCCTGCGCCTGGAAGAATGGTCTACCATAGGTAGACCTGCCTCTGCCCCCCCCCCCCACAAGGCCTATATTAAAGTAGAGGCCTTTTCCTTAGATGTGATGCTCTTATAGGTGGTCTTGTATTCGTCCACCTTCTTCAGGTATGCCTCTGTCTTGTCCCCGAAGAGAGTTATTCTCGCAGGGGAAATATGAAAATTACATACCCACCATAATTATGATCCTTCTGTGTATCTTCACCATTCATCACCTTTGGGTTATTGGCCGGAGGTCATGACCACGCAGGAGCTTTTTTTTTTAGGACGGGCGGAGCCGACACCAACGGCGCCACCCTCGAGGCTGATACACTGCGTAGCGCTCGTGGGTTGGCCATTAGGTGCTGTCGACTCCGCCCTCCCACCAGTTCTGAGTTGCCGGAGAGGTGAGGAAAAAGGGTGGGACAAGCAAGTCCAAGGGAAAGACAGAGGAAAAGATATATAAACCAAAAGGAGAAATAAACGACCGAGAGGACAGATGGAGAAGGAGACTAAGGGGATTGGGTAGGGGCCCCAATCTCTGGAAATTAGGAAAAGGAGAGAGGAAGGATTTAGGATAAGCTCGGGGAGAGGTAACAACCATAACCTTGAATGCTGACGTGTCTCCAGATTGTACAGGAACTGCAAGGAGTAGCCAAAAGGCTCATTGTCAGGATTCAAGGCACAGAATCACTGGCAATAACTCCAAAAGCAGAAAACGGTTATTCTGGAAGAAAGATAGGACACAGGATTATTTTCCCCCTCTCAGGGAAAAAATTTTTGGTGTAAGAAATGTTGGTTTCTTGAGGAAATTAAGGATATGTCCACAGGACAAGGGAACTAAGGATTGATGGGACAAGGAAGTGGAGAGAACAGCTACCAATTCCCACCCCACAGGGGTGGAGCCAAAGCACTGGAGAAGGAGTGCCCCCCATCCTGACTATCGCCCTATGTGTCCCCGCCTTACCCCGCCTCTGACTAACAGAAAAGAGGGGGGCGAGAAGGACATAGAGAGAGAGGGGGACCTAGAGACTGAGGCCCCAGGGGGATGGTGGGTGGGACTGTGATGGATGGTGAAGATACACAGAAAGATCATAATTACGGTAAGACGTAATTTTCATATCTTATCTGTGTCAATCTTCACCATACCATTCATCACCTTTGGGTGAGTGCCGAGCCCCCCCCCCCAAAGGGGGTTTTCAACCATAAGGGACAGAGTCTCTTAGCTCTCAGTGGGTGACACACTAAGAGAGAGAACCTTCTGGGCCTGGAGAGGCCGGCAAGTGGGGAGAGTGAGACGGGTACCTCCCGGAGGGGGGAAGAAACTGCCCAGACAGACGCCGTCTCACTCTATGGGAGAAGAGATAGGTTCTCTGGTGAGTGGAGCTAATCACCCTACGCCAGGCCAAGGGTGACAACTGGGAAAGACGCAGCCATGCCGTCCGCCTAGTGCAGATCGCTGTCCCTACGACCCTGGTAGCTACCTCACTGGCATCGTACGATGCCCTTGCTTGGTGCCTTGCTAGCTCCAGGCCACACGCAGAGTGTGCAATGGCTTGTCTAGTTTGCTCCATATCAGGCAACGAGGCTAGGAGCTGACCCAGCCTGGACCACAGGAACCTATCATAGGATGCGTAGTGGGCCTGATGTGCTGCGATAGAGAGCAGCAACCATGCAGAGTAGAATGTCCTCCTCCCCCAGAAGTCAAAATCCAAGGAATCTTGATCTGGGGGCCGGTCACGGTGGAGGGCGCGAAGCCCATCAGGAGTGTCCAGTTGCGTCAATCCTGACTGAGGATGAGGTGTGGAACCTGGAGACTCGGGAGGCCCACTGCGATACAGCAGCAGGAGAGATCCCTGGGGCAGGAACCACGGAGAAGGGCCTCTTGAAAGGGAGCAGGCCAGAGGGACACCACAAGGGTGTCCTCACTGAAATCGCCTAGAAAGGCGTGCGCTGAGTGCTCTGGATTGCTTTGAGTGGGAGGGGTGAAGTGCAGGTCCTCCAACATCCTCACGAGGAATCGCTGATACTCCGCAAGATCAGCAGCTGGGGAGATGTGGACAGATGGCTCCTCTCCCCCAGAAGAGGGGGATGAGGAGTCAGAGGACCTAAAATGCTCAGAGGAGGCTGAAAAACCTGTCTGTCCATGGCCCTGACATAAGTGGTGAACCGAGCAGCCACAGCCCTGAACTACTCCCAGGAGAGAGGCCCACTAGGACCAAGGATGCCTGGGAGCGCAGGAGAATGTAGCAGAGGGATAGGGACAGAGCAGACAAAAGAAATCGACCGACCTCCGCCTGGGCTAGGGAGCGCACCAGGAGCCCCAGAAGATGAAGGTGCTCTGGAAGACTCCACAGCCGACAGCTGAACAACTATATCTGAACTGCCTTGGCTGCGCCCAGAAGAATCCCCCCTGTGAGGTGATCGGGGCCGTGTAGGTCCAGAAGGACGGTCCCCTACCTCCAGAGAACGGGGCCCTCTCAAAGAAACTGAGGGAAGGGCGGAGATCCAGCATCAATACTCCCAGAGCCCGGGTGGGTTCCAGAAAAAGGTCGACACACAGACCCCATGCTCCTCGACT
This sequence comes from Neoceratodus forsteri, assembly GCA_016271365.2. Lineage (NCBI taxonomy): Eukaryota > Metazoa > Chordata > Ceratodontiformes > Ceratodontidae > Neoceratodus > Neoceratodus forsteri. Next base: position 288,393,125 of record CM028129.1, read on the forward strand.
CCTTGGAATCCGACAGCGCCCTCCTCCTCGAGAGAGCCAGCCTAGGCAACTGATAGCCCTGGTCGGCCCCCGAAGGAGCAAACCAGGGTGCAGCACCCTCCCCTCCCATGGGTGCTTTGATCGGCCCCAAAGTTGGGGTGATCTAGGCACACCACCTGAGGGGGTACCACCGCTGAGGGGTCAGAGAACCTTCCGAGGCCAGGCTGCAGTGCAATGGTGGCCTGCACCGCTGCCTGCTGGTCAGAACCCCTGACCCCAGCCCCGGCAGTCACTGTCCGCTCCTAAGCGGGGGGGCTGACTCCAGCCTGTCAAGGACATTATGAGGGTGCCACGCCAGCAGCTAACTCCAAAGAGCCAGACTGCCTGTCTGACTCAAGAGTCAGACTCCTCCTCTGAAGAGGTGGAAACCAAAGCCCTGTGCCAAACAGTTGGGGGGTGCCTGCTGCCATCCCCGACCAAATAGGGTACCAGAAGCAGAGACCGCACCCAAGTCAGTACCAGCGTCCTCCACAGCACCGCGAATGGTGGCAAAAGACACGGCTCCAACTAGGGCAGCAGTCTCAGAGCCAGAACCTGACATGGCGCCGTGAGCGGTGCAGAGGACAGAAACGGTGCCGACAACTGCTCCAACAGCGCTCTCGGTACCGTGGCCAAGGAGACCACCCGCAGGCGCCCGTGAGAGGTGCAGAGGACAGAGATAAGCGCCCTTTGATGACTCCGACCTTTACTCGGCGCGAATCCCAGAAACCACCACGACGCCCGTGCCCATGCCTGGAAGTGCGAATGGCTCCGGAACTGGACACGGCACTGTGCTCAACCTCAGCGCTGCGGATGGCGCCGAGGCGAGAAAAAGAGACGGCGCCATAGAACCTCCCATGGCACCGCTAGCACCACTGGCTCTGCAAACGGCGCTGACAGCAGCCACGGTGCCAAGCAATGGACTGGCGCCGATGACTGCGCCATCAGAGCCCAACGGCATCGAGGACGGTGCCGACCTGGGCCTTCCGAGCCACGGGTCCGACACCGGGGGAGCCTTTGGCCCCGAAGGGGCGGTTGCCAATGCGACGCCTCCCGCCCTTCCCCTTGAGGGAACAGACTGGGCCTCTTGCACCGCGGGAGGAGCCTCAGCCACGGCTAGGCCATGAGAGGTAGAGGCTCCTTCCTCCTCGGTCCGTATAGAACCGGGAGGGGACCTGAAGGAAAGGCTGAGAGCATGCGGCTTGGCCTGACGAGTGCACGCCCGACCCCCGAAAGTCGGCGGAGCTCACCCCACTTTCCACGCACGTTGTTTGATGACCTGGCGGTCCATGGAGAAGCAGGCGTGGCACGAATCCATGTCGTGAAGCGGGCCAAGACACGCGAGGCAACGGTCGTGCTGGTCGGTGACTGAGAACTTACGGCCACAAGGACACCGCCACATGGGGGGCCGTCCAGTCTTCGAAGATTTCTTGCCCTCTGACTGAGACATGACCTATGAAAAGAAACACCAAAACAAGACTCGACGTCGCAAAATTAAACAAAAGGAACAATCTTACCAGGCGACGTCGAGTAGGCTATCAGAACCGGCAGGAAAACGGGCGACGAACTACAGCTCGGAGTCGACAGAGTCGAAAAACGAAACTGCGTAGCAGCAGGCCTCAAAGTTGCTCTTAGAAGCTTCCCACGAGGTGACCTCGACGGCGGGAGATTAACTGGCAGGAGGGCGGAGTCAACAGCACCTAACGGCCAACCCGCGAGAGCTATGAAGTGCGTCGCCCTTGAGGGCAGCACTGATGGTGCGTCGGCTCCGCCCATCCAAAAAAAAAGCTCCCGCAGGGTCATGACCTCCAGCCAATAACCCAAAGGTGATGAATGGTGAAGACTGACACAGATAAGATCCATGGTTTTCATCTGCATGTCATGTGAAAGCTTAGTGACTAAGCTAAGCAAATCTCCTGAGGGCCACGGTGAGAGCCATCCACCTGGCAGCAGTGTCATCAGCATCAACTGCCATCTGAAATTATTTTGATGCTTTTAGGCCAAACCTTGCAATTTCTGCCAGGTCAACCGAGTCTGCCATGGCCATAACGGATTGCCACAGTGACTTCTGGTACTAGGCAGCGTAGGCCATATAGCTGACCTGCCTGATAGAAAGAGAAGCTGACAGGTAGCCCTCCTTGGCCATACTGTCAGTCTTTCTCTGGAGGGTGGGAAGCCATGCAGCAGTCTGCACCACACCCTCATGATCAGGGTGGGAGAATAAAAATTTAGCCCCTGCCCTGTCCAACTGGTACTTTCGGTCCACCCTCTTGTCCAGAGGTGGCACAGAATTAGGAGTCTGCAGGATTTTTACAATGTGCTTCTTTAAAAACTTGTTTATTGGAAGCAAACATTTTTTCATTGGGGTTAAGCTTATCAAGTTGAGGAATTCCACTCCACTTCATCCTCCACCACTTCGCCTGGAGTTATGTCCAAGGCATCCACCATCTTCCCGACAAAAGTATAGTGAGATGAGAAACCCTTTGGCAATCTAGGTGGGGATTTGAATTCTTGTTCAGAGGAGACCTCAGGTTCAATGGGTTCCCCTTCATCCTTATATTTCTCAAACTCATAGAAACATAGAATTTGATGGCAGATAAGGACCGCTTGTCCCACCTAGTCTGCCCATTTCCCTACCTAACTTATAAGCTGCAGATCCTAGTTAACCAACAGCCTACTTCTTCCTACCCACCACTAGAATTGCCTTATGTCTGTCCCATGCATTCTTGAATTCCCTCACTGTTTTTTATTCTACAACCTCCTCAGGAAGGCTGTTCCATGTATCCACAACCCCCTCTGTGAAGAAATACTTCCTCACATTACCTCTGAGCCTTCCCCCCTCTATCTTCAAATTGTGCCCCCTTGTTCTTGCACATCTCTTTTTCTGAAAGATGCTACCCTCTTGGACTTTGTTGATTCCCTTGAGGTATTTGAAAGTTTCTATGATGTCCCCCCCTCCCTCCTTTCCTCAAGGCTATACATCTTAAGCTCCTTTAGTCTTTCTTCATGTGTCTTCTGGTGCAGACCCAGCACCATTTTGGTTGCCCTCCTCTGGACAGCCTCCATCCTGTCTATGTCTTTGCGGAGATGGGGTCTCCAGGCCTGCACACAGTACTCCAGATGTGGTCTTACCAACTGTCTGTACAGAGGGCCAACAACTTCCTGTTTTCTACTGGTGATGCCTCTCCCTATGCATCCCAGTATCCTCCCAGTCCTCCTTACTGCCTTCCCACATTGCTGGCCCACCTTTAGGTCATCTGATATAACTACCCCCAGGTCCCTTTCCATTTTTGTTGTCAGTATCTCACCCCCCATTGTGTACTCTTCCCCTGGATTTTTGTTTCCCATGTGCATTACTTTGCACTTCTTTGCACTGAATCTAAGCTGCCATATAGTTGACCATTCCCCCAACCTTGCCAGGTTCCTTTTCATCCTTTCCAGCCCACCTTGCTTATCAACCCTGTTGCAGATCTTTGTGTCATCTGGAAAGAGACATACTTTTCCTTCCAGTCCCTCTGCAATGTCACTTAAAGACATTAAAAAGGACCAGCCCCAGTACTGAACCTTGCGGTACCCCACTAGTAACCCTCCTTTCTTCACTGTGGACTCCATTTACTATTACCCGCTGTGTCCTGTTGTCCAGCAAGTGTTTTACCCAGTCTACCACCCTGGGACCCACTCCCAGGCTGGCTAATTTGTTTATTAATCGTTTGTGCGGGACTGTGTCAAATGCCTTGCTAAAGTCTAGGTAGGCCATGTCCACAGCCCCTCACTGGTCTACTGCTTTGGTCACCCACTCAAAGAAATCGATTAGATTTGTCCGACATGACCTTCCCACTGTGAATCCATGCTGTCTTGGATCCTGTGCCCCACTGGCCTCTAGGTACTCTATTTCCTTCAGAAGTGATTCCATCATTTTCCCTACCACTGAGGTCAAACTGACAGGTCTGTAGTTTCCTGCCTCTGTCTTGCTCCCACTTTTGTGAAGGGGAATCACTCCTGAATCTCTTGACCCGATGCTTGCACTGGAGCAGCCGGTTGAGGAACAGATGGTTGAAACGGAGGACTAACTGGAACCAGAACAAGTATAAGCCCTTACAAGGCCTGAATGACTCAGTGCCTGGGCTATAGTCGCTGGAGTAGGTATTTCAGTAGTGTCACCAGAAGTCCCCTTGGGCTTTGCAGCAGGGGGTTCTAAGTGCTTTGTTTTATTTGATTTCTTTGTGGTCCTGGTTTATCCACTGGTTCGTTTTGTTTTGGTAGGCTCCCCTTTACTTGAGGTAGCTGGCTCTGTTTAAAAGGTTTCACCCATATTTTTCGTGAGAGCAGGCTGGTCAGAGCTGTTATGTCCCGAATCCACAGAATGAGCAGTTTTCTTTTTAAACCTCTCCAGTCTTTTTTCTATGGTTCTGGCTGAAAAAGTCTTGCAAATATCACAATCAGCTATGAAGTGACCCTCACCAAGACAGATAACGCACTTCTCATGTTTATCTGCCTTGGCGAAGACCTCTCCACACCGGACAGTTTTTAAACCCAGGAGGGCCAGTTTTCTTAGGTTTCTCTGACATTTTAGTTAAATGCCCAGACCCAAAATTATAAACAGCAAAGTTTTTTTTTTTTTTTTTTTTCGGTTGTTAGTGCAGTTTCAGTAAATCGTGCTCAATTTCTAATGGGAAAAAACACAGTTACCCTAAAACAATTAACAGAGTATCTGTTAACACAACAAAGTATAAAGAAAAACTACAATAACTAAATACTTAAATAAAAATAAACCCGATGGAATGTGTTGGTTCCTCGACAGTTACAAAGAACCGTGAGGAATTGCCAAAATAACCTAAATAAAGTTCTAGCGCGAACTTAAAAAAAAAAACAAAAAAAACAGTAAGTAAAGGCAGCGGTTGAAAAATATATAAAATGTTACTTGTTTTACGATGGAAAACAAACACAATGATGAAGGATCACAAATGTGAAGAGGGATCTCCAAGGCATATTGACTAGCAGGGCAGAGAATGAAATCTGAAGTGTTATAGAATGCAGCAGTTGGTAAGGGCAGCATTTGAATGGTGGCATGAGCCAATGAGTGTTCCATCATTTACAGATGTTCCATTCTCCGGGCAGTTCAGCTCTTACAGGCTGACTGCAAGAGTTAAGAATATTGAAGAATTCCTGGGGTTAGAAGTGAAATAAGCTGCCCAAGGAAGTTGTGGGGACAAGGATGATAAACTGGTTCAGGGCTAGGTGGGACAGATCTGGAGGACTAGTAAGGATGACAGGGAGAGAGGCTGGGGAAGGGAGCTTATCCAGTAAACGTAACAGGCCAGTTAAATTAAAAAGATTTACCAGAGCCGGCCTGCTGGCACGGAGGGTTGAGGCGCTGGATGCCACACCGGCAACCCAGGTTTGGGAATGGACTCGGGAAGCTAGGGCTGGCAGGGGAAGAAGAGGATTGAGCGTCTGCGGGACTGCTCTCCTCTCCTGGAGTGGGGTTGCAGGGAAGCCTCGCTCGGCAGTGGCTATGAGTGGAGACCGGGGAGCACTGCATGAGCGGTGCAATAGGGGAACACAGAAAAAGCAGAAACAGCTCCAGGACCGGCTGGATGATGGCTTCCAGTTCCAGACGCCACCTAAGCCCCCCAAAGGAGCCATGTCCACCTCAGCAGCACCCTGAGGGCAAGTAGTAGAGTGCGATGGCCAGCCCCACTGGTGCCTTTTCCCCTCATCGAAGGATCCATCTGGCAAAGGGTAATGCTGGGTTACCTCGGGGAGGGCTGCAATATGAGCAGGGGTAGTAGGAGGTAAGTTGGAACATTGGAGGATCTAAGGAGTGGCAGGTCCTGGAGCATGTAGGGGAGTAAGCAGATAATACAAAAAAAAAGATTTACCAGGAAAGACATACTGAGCTGAAATAACTCATTTCTAGATGCATTCTGAGAAGGGGGAAATGAGAAAAGTACAGCAATAAGTTACAACAGTCGGTTACACACATCAAAAATATAAATTTAATTAAGCAGCAAAAAAATGAACTAGATGAGTTAAGAGAGCACCTGAAGAACAACTAATTTAAGTGCAAACTGGAATACAATTATCGAGAATCGGGTTGCCCCTGAAAAAGGGACCTTCAGGGCTCAGTGGGCCTACCCGGTCATCAAAATTCAATAAATAAATATGAACAAGGCTCTGCTAGGTAAGGTATTAAGTGCAGATGGTAGCAATTTGAAGGGTGAAAGAAGCACTGTTGGCAGTTAGGCATAGTCTTGACTGGAGTACTCAGTGCCACACATGCCCCACAGTAGACAGTCACTGGCACCCTCCCATGGGGTCCTAGCACCTCCGGCCGTAAGACCAAAGAGTGGGGCTCTATGGAGAAGACTGATTCTAGGAATACTGGGGGCACCCCTGCCTGGTTCCCCTATGCAGCCAAAAGGGGAAGGAGAGTAACGTTGCCCTGTGCGGGCACATCCCCGAGCAGACGTGATAGACCATAGGGCCTAAGAAAAAATGACTCACTTTAGTAATGTTGTTTCTTCTAATGGAGTCTTGCTGTATTCTGACTATTGCAGTGATATCCAACCTTTGAACTGCCCCGGAGAGGAAAGAGTTAACTTCCCATGCAAGGCATGGAACGCTGAGTTCGAGCTCGGTTGAGACTCTGTCTGTTTGAACCCAAACCGCCAGATCTTTATGAGCTATACTCACTGGGCATCCTGTGTGGAAACTGTAAACTCCACTCAGCCAACTGGCAACTAAATTTAATAAAAAGATTTTTGGTTCCAAGGCAAAGACTCAAGTCAGGAAACCCCAAAAACAAAACACAACACACACAAAAATAAGAGGGTGAGAAAAGGGGCACCCCTAGGGTGCAACATGTTCCTGCCCACCCACATCCCAAAACCCAGGTTCTGAGAGGGAGGCGGAGGTCAGAATACAGCAAGACTCCATTAGAAAAACAACATTACTAAGGTGAGTAATTTTGTTCAAACATGAAGTCTTGCTGTATTCTGACTATTGCAGACTACCAAGCAGTACCTCCATGGAGGAGGGACAGAACCTACTTTGAGAACAGGCTCTGAAGCACTGCTGTGCCAAACCGAGCATCACTCCTAGCCTGGATATCCAGAGAGTAATGCTTGGTGAAAGTATGTACTGTTTTCCAGGTGGCTGCTTGACAAATCTCTAAGATAGGAATATCCCTGGCAGCAGCCAGGGAAGCAGCTGTACCTCTAGTAGAGTGAGCCCTCAGGCCTGAAGGTGGGATTCTACCTAATTGTTCATAGCAGAATTGTATACAAGAGACAATCCGGCATGGTAGATCTCTTAGTGGCAGGTTTTCTCACCAACCTCACCATAAGTGAGGAACAATTGAGGGAGTCAAACCTGAGACCCTTGGTGCGCTCTATGTAGTAGCTAAGGGCCCTTTTCACATCCAGGCTGTGTAGCCTCCTCTCCCCAGAGGAGGAATGGTCAGTGAAGAAAACAGGGAGAGACAGACTGATTAAGGTGGAAATCTGAAACCATCTTAGGCAAAAACTTCCTATTAGTCCTGAGGACCACCTTCTCTCTATGGAAAGAGATAAAATCCGGCTCCACTGACAGGGCCTGTAACTCACTTATGCGTCTGGCAGAAGTAATGGCTACCAAGAACACAGTTTTCCAAGTCAAGTACTTAAGCTCAGCTGAAGACAAAGGCTCAAAAGGGGGCTGCATAAGCTGAGCAATGCAAACATTAAGGTCCCAAGCAGGGGCAGGGTCCCTGAAGGGAGGATTGGTATGCAGCAATCCCTTGAAGAATTTACAGAATACAGGATGAGCTGAAAGAGAAGAGGGCTTGCCTGCTGACAAGAAGGCAAAGACAGCTGCCAGATGCACTCTAAGTATAGCTGGTCTGAGTCCCAAGCTATTGAGATGAACCATATAGTCCAGGACTGTAGGCAACCCAGCAGACTCTGGAGAAATATGCTTACCAGAGCACCAAACAGTAAACCTTTTCCATTTGGAGTTGTAAGCCTTTCTGGTGGAAGGCTTTCGAGAAGGCTTTAGAATATCCAGAACAGCTTGAGAGAGATGCAAATCAGCAAACTAACTCTTCAAGAGCCAGGCCTTGAGACTGAGAGATTTGAGATTCGGATACCAAACCCTCCCCTGAGAACATGTTAACAGGTTGTAATTCCTGGGAAGAGACAGGGGAAGGTGGACTGCTAAGGACAGCAAGAGAGGGTACCAGGGCTGTCTGGAGCAATCAATCACTTTGCAGGGTTGAGACCTGATTTTGACTTTACCTTGAACAGGAGAGGAAGGGGAAAGCATACAGGAATTTCCTTCCCAATTGAGAACTAGAGCATCCAGGGGGACTGAGCCCAACACTGGGGGTCTGCAGCAAAAAAAAGGAAGTTGGTGATTGTCTGGGGCTGCAAAAAGATCCATCTGTGGAGTGCCCCATCTGGAGAAGATCACCTTCAAAATTAGGGTATCCAGGGACCATTCGTGATGGCCCTGATATCTCCTGCTGAGAGCATCTGCCAGGACATTGTCCTTCCCTGGGAGGTGCACTGCCATCAGAGAGGTATTCAGGGAATAGGCCAGAGACCACAGCTTCATTGCTTCTGTGCACAAGGCCGTAGACAGAGTGCCCCCTTGCTTGTTGATGTACCATATTGTGATAGTATTGTCTGTCCTGATCTGAACTAGTTTGTTCTGAACAGACTTGGAAAAAACTTGAAGTGCTAGAAACACTGCTCTGAGTTCTAAGAGATTGATGTGAAGCAGAGATTCTTGAGGTGACCACAACCCTTGGGTGGCCAGATCCCCCAAGTGGACTCCCCAGCTCAAGAGGGAGGCATCTGTGGTAAGGATTAGAGAATGAGATTGAGTGACAAAGGGAACTCCTTGCCTTAGGTTGTCCTGATCCTGCCACCATTGCAAAGCTTGGATCAGGGTTCGAGTCACTGGGATTAGCTTGGTCAGAGAATCCTTTCTCTGGGACCAGAAGGCTCTTAAGTGGAACTGAATGTCCCTCATCTGAAATCTTGCTCCTTGGACCACTGCCGTAGAGGCAGCCATGTGGCCCAGGAGCTGCAGAAAATGCCTTGCTGGTCAAGACACCTGAAGGGTGAATGAAGAGGCCAGTGTTACAAGGATCCTTGCCTCGCCCAGGGAAGGAAGGCTCTTGCCCTGTTGTATCCAGCTTCGCCCCTATGAAGGTGAGGAGCTGCAATGGCTCTAGAACTGACTCTGAAAGATTTAGGAGGAATCCTAGAGAAGTGAGCAGTTGCTGAGTTATCTGCAGGTGTGACTTGACTTGGTCTGGAGTCTGACCCACTATGAGCCAGTCGTCCAGGTATGGAAAGATGGAGATCTTTTTTCTCCTTAGGAAAGCAACCACTACTGCCAGGCATTTCGTGAACACCCTTGGAGCTGATGTTAGGCCAAAGGGCATTGCTCTGAATTGATAGTGGCCTGAGGGCAACTCGAACCTGAGGTACTTTCTGTGGGAGCATCTGATGAGAATGTGGAAATAGGCATCCTTGAGGTCCAGGGAGACTAGCCAGTCCCCTGGCCTTAGAGAGGGTAGAATTATTCCCAGAGTCAGCATTTTGAACTTTGGCTTTAAAAGGTGCTTGTTTAAATATCTGAGATCCAGGATGGGCCGCCATTCTCCTGTCTTTTTGGGGGTTAGGAAGTACCTGGAGTACAATCATTTTCCCTTGTGTAGGGGTGGAACCTTTCTATGGCTCTGAGAGCCAAGAGGGAAGAGACTCTGCCTCTAGGGCAAGGGCCTCTGAAGGATTTGCAGGTGGAAAGGATCTGGTTCTCATCTTGGGAAATTGTTTGAAGCTGAGAACCAGTCCCTGGCTTACTACTTCCAGGACCCATTTGTCTGATGTTAAAGACATCCAGTCCTGGACAAAGGAAGCCAGCCTGCCCCCTATGGGAAGTGGAGAATCTGCCCAGGCAAACCCATCAGGGTTCCTGTTTGGCAGGGGCTTTAGGCTGAGGGGTGGTAGCAGGCTTGCTTATACCCAGTCTGCCTCTCCCTCTGAAGAACCCCCTCTGAGCAAAGGCGGAAGAGGAGGCCTGGGCTTGGTAGAAAGGCCTATGAAAAGTCCTGCCCCTGCCATGCCCTCTGGGGAGTGGCTTGCCTTCCTTGGCCTGAGCACCCCTAGGTGGTCCTGTATTCATCCATTTTCTTCATGTAGTTCTCTGTCTGCTCCCAAACAGAGAATTACCAATAACAGGAAATTCCATGGCCTTAGTCTGGGTATCCTGTGACAGGCTAGTACATCTGAGCCAAGCCATCCTCAGAAGGGCCACAGATGTAGCCATGACTCTAGATGAAACATCATTGAGTACACTGCAGCATGAAATTGCACCTGGATGCCCTCAATACATCTGCAGCCACCTGCTCCAGCTCCTTGGCAAGCTGGTCAGGACCTGTTTAGCTAGAGCCATCAGTGTCCCATCTAGACTTCTGGTATCTAGCTGTGTAGGCCATATAATTAGCCTGCCTGAGTCCCAAAGATGCTGCCATGTACAGTTTCTTTGCCATGGCATCAATCCTCCTGAAGTCTTTATCTGGGGGGGTGTGAAGCCAAGGGTATATTTGCCTCATCACAGGCAGCAGCCTGCACTACCCCAACATGGCTGCATTGCTGGGAAAGGAACTCCGTATCTGAGCCTGAAAGAGTATACCTCTTGTCCATTCTTCTGTCCACAGGAGGTAAGGAATTAGGAGTCTTTAAAATTTTAAATGTCTGTTTCCCAAAAGACTTATGGAGAGGAATAGACAGTCTCCTGGACTCTGGGATGTCCATCATCTCAACATAATCAGGCTCCTCCTGATCCTCGACTGCTTCCTCCATAGGAAGCTGGAGAGTTTCAGCCACTTTTTTGTAAAACAAAGTGGGAAGGAGACTCAAAGCCTAGGAGGAGAAACACCTGAAGGTCTGTCTGGGGAGATGTCTGGGTCAATGGGCACATCCAGACTTTCATAATCACCATCACTATCCTCATACTCTCCCTCCTCCTCCTCCTCCGGTTCATAAAAATCCTCTAAATTATAATCCGGAACCGGGTGAACCGACCGAACCGAGCCCCTGACAGATGGTGCCGGTTCAGTCGGAACCGAAGTTAGCGACTGAACAATCCTTATCGTTTTGGCTATTTCATCAGCGGTCGGCGAAAGAACTTGTGGATCCGAACCGGCTGACTTATCCCTTCTTTTTCTTTTAACCAGAACCGACTCCTCAGAATCTGTTTTCCTTTTGCCAGGAGAAGTTTTGCCCTGGTCAGAGGGCACTCCTTCTGGTTCGGTTGGAACCGAACTGGGCTGGCCATCCGGGTCAGCGGACTTCTTGGCCTCCCTTTCCCTCAGCCTACCTACTCTCTTTTCCAGGGTAGCTGTGGGAAAACTTTTGCAAATCTGGCAGTCTGAATCGAGGTGGTCAAACCCCAGACAAACACAGGGGCGTGGGGTCAGCCTTAGCAAAGGCTTCCCACACACACTACAGTGTTGAAACCCAGTGGGCGGTTTTCTCTTGGGTTTCTCCAGGCATGGCCAGTCTAACCAAACTGCCACTTTTGGCAATCCATGAACAATCGCCCCTATCGGGTTCCCCGACCGAAGCATGGGTCGGAAAACCGTAATGAAATCAGTTTTTTTTTAGAACCGACAAGGACCGGTTACCACACTCTAAAAGCAGAACAAACTTTTTTTTACAAACCTGATCGGTTCAAACCGAACCGATCAGATGTTTACAAGTTCCACACAGAAACTAATAATAATAAACCTATCTAGTACTCACGGTACCACAGACAGAGACTGAACAGACAGGTTAGATAGAAGAAATTTGGTTGAACCGAAGGAAGAAACGACACTTTAACCGACTAAATTGAACCGAGTGAAGGAGAAATCTCCGGAGCGACTTTTCAGTGAGGCGGAGTAAAGAATCTGGTGGTTTGGGTTCAAACAACAGACAGAGTCTCAACAGAGCTCAAGCTCAGCGTTCCATGCCTTGCATGGAAAGTTAACCCTTTCCTCTCCGGGGCAGTTCAAAGGTCGGCTATCACTGCAATAGTCAGAATACAGCAAGACTTCATGTTTGAATCTGCTGGCTTCTTAGTATGTTAGTATTCTATTTTTATAATGCCCTTAAGCCACTGTACATTTTCACTGTATGTAATGACTCATGCTTTTATGTAAATTTGTATTGCCAATCTATTGTTTTCATTCCTTTGTTCGTGTTCTTATTGTTTTGATTGTTGACGTGGAACCTATGTAAAGAGCTTTTGCTCAAAGGTATTATCCAAATAAAGAATAAATGAGCCCTTCTTTAACATAACATAAGAAGCAGCCAGCAGAAGACCACCACCTGGCCCATCTTGTCTGCTCAATTTGTATTGGGGTTTTTGTATTTTAGCCTGTAACAGTAAGCATTAAAGAGATAGTTATCGCCCGGCCCCTCCTTTCAGCAGGCAGCAGAAATCTCAGACCTGTACTCTTCCCTACCTGAAGTATCTGTTCTGGCTGCCACGGTTCTTGTCCATGGCATCCAAGGAACCCATCCCACGGTATTTCTTCAGTCGGATTCCATCGGAGAAGAAGTACTCACCAGGAGCTTCAGAAGTGGCAGCCAGGAGGGAGCCCATCATCACTACAGCCAGCCAAAAGGACATGCAACAGAAGTTCAAAACAGATTAGACTATTAAAGAAAAACAGAGTAATTTTAAAAACTGTGTGCAATTCCCAGCTCCATCCACTAAAAAAGGCATGCGAGTTCCGGCACTAACCTCTAGAAAACTGTAGCACTAAAGCATGAAGAAGGGGATCCCCCATCCCCGCTCACACCAAACAGGATGAGCCAAAGGAAAGTGCTGTTTTAAGAGAGGGTGAGATGAGTTGACAGTAACCCATCCCCCACAGTGGGATCACCATTATTACAAAAATGCAGTGAGGCGTTTATTTTCTCTTTCATTTATTTTGTACACCATGTTAGACACTCAGGGGAGCGGGGGAGAGAGAGACTTTTTTTTTTTGTTATGTACCTGGATCATCTAACAGGCAAACAACTATACTCACAAAGGAAAACAATCAGTATGTTTCAAAACTCATGTAAAACAAGTACAATGATTTAAAACTGACAAGTTATTTCTCTGTGCATCATCACAGACCCGGTGATGTGAGTGGGACTAGGCCAGTATCATCCGATACTTCTGGATGGTATTTTTCACTTTTCATGCCCTTCCACCCCCTGGGAGGCATGGCCCCGATGTCAAGGCATTCCTCCACGCTTACCCACCTCCACTAGTACCACATGTTACCACCACCTAATGCAGGGAGGTAGCCACGTAGGGGAGTATGAGAAGCTCCAAGAATAAGACACTCACACCAGTGATCTGGGTTCAGGAATGGACAGGGTTGCTTGGTGAGCCGACAGGGCGAGGGAGACCGAGCACCTGATTGGCAGCTTTCTTCCCTAGGGGAGGGGGGACGCCAAGTCCCACTGCAGAGACTGTCACCTGGCGGAGGCCAGGCAAGGACAGCAAACAGAGGGGTAAAGCTGAAGTGCGATGTGCTGGCACATACGTCCTTGCACTCCAGTTCGGGAAGAAAAACTGGCTGGGCTGCTAAATGCCGACATCCCCCGCAGGCTCCCGCATGACCAGCATGGCTGGCCACCTACTAAATATGGGTCCCGTGTAAGTGGTGGATAACCGGTGGTCTGAGAAGTGAAGTAATGGGGCTGGGGAGTGCCATTGGGCAGACCTGGGGCCAAGAGTATAAAATACTGATGGGGGGGATTAGAACACTCAAGTGGGAGTCTGGCAAAAACTTATAGCATCAATAAATTCAGAATTTGGATAAGCATCTCTTTATTCAGCCTCATGACAAAAATGATATCTCCAAGTTACTTTGTTTAAAAATTACAAATATTTCGTAACCCTAATTTCACTGCCTGTTCAAAAGTACCAGTTTCAATAAAGAGCTACTGATGTCATAACCAAACCTCACAGCAAGCTCCTTTTATAGGAAGAGTGATTTTCCCATGTTAACTAAAACTGCAGTTGGGTACAGGGCATGCATTTCCATAATGTACTGATGCAAGGTACTTCAGAATGTGATGGGGGTGGACTTGGAATGCAACAGCACACATGGCTTTAGAATGCCAAAGACTGGTGCAATTTTTAGAAGGCTGCTGGGATGAGATTTCAGAAGGCCATCAAGCTGCAGCTGTGGAATGCAGCACTGACACAATCTTAGAAAGTAGCTAGGACACACATTTTTAATGTGGCAGGAATACTGAAATTCAGAATGTGGCAGTGTCCTACATTTTTAGAATGTGGCAGAGATTGAAAAATTACTTACCATAGTAATGTTTCTTCCTATATGCTTAACTAATGCAGCTAGCCCAGTAGGTTCAACTGTCCTGGAGACTGAAACTTATGTAAATTAAGGAACGTTACAGTAGGACTTCAAGCATAGTTCAACTCTTGTCTCTAGGTGCTGCAGCTAATGGCAGCTTTCTCAGATTAATTTACAGCTATGTGGGCAATAGCCCCCTACCTACTATCCTAGCTAAAATATATAAACAGTAGCAAATAGAAAAGAATGAACAAGTGGTCCAACTGGGCAACTACAGAAACAGAAAAGTGACAGCAGAAGGGGACCTTACGATTCATCTGCCCATTTTAAAGTAACTACCCCCTTCCCTATTTACTGCCGAGCACTATGATGCCTTTGTATTTATCCCATGCGTGTTTGAAACTTCTGATCGTCCTCCCCCCACCACCTCCTAGGGGAGACTGTCCCATGGGTCCACCACTCTCTCCGTGAGGAAGAACTTCCTCACGTTACCCAATATCTTCCCTCTCTCAATCTTCATATCATGCCCTCTGGTTTTGGTGCAACTCCTACCCAGGAACAGGTCTTGTACCAGAGTTTTGTTGACACCTTTTAGGCATTTGAAGGTCTCTATCATGTCCCGCCTATCCCTCCTCTGTTTGAGAGACTACATGTTGAATTCCATCAATCTATCTTCATATGGTGTCCCGTGCAGCCCTTGTATATTTTGGTTGTCCCACGCGCTGAACCCTCTCTAATCCATCTATGCCCTTTTTAAGATGTGGTCGCCAGAACTGTACACAGCACTCCAGGTGCAGCACAGAAACAGACTGATGGCAGATAAGGACCGCTTGGCCCACCTAGTCTGCCCATTTCCCTACCTACTGGATAAGCCGCAGATCCTAGTTAACCAACAGCCTATTTCTTCCTACCTCCCTCAAGAATTGCCTTATGTCTCCCACAGTTTTAGACCCCACAACCTCCTCAGGAAGGCTGTTCCACGTATCCACCACCCTCTCTGTGAAAAAATACTTCCTCGCATTACCCCTGAGTCGTCCCCTCTCTATCTTCCAATTGTGTCCCCTTGTTCTTGCACATCTCTTTCTGAAAGATGCTACCCTCTTGGACTTTGTTGATTCCACTACGGTACTTAAATGTTTCTAACTGTCCCCCCTCTCCCTTTTCCTCAAGGGTACAATTAAGCTCCTTTAGTCTCTCCTCGTATGGCTTCTCTTGCAGACTCTGCACCATTTTAGTTGCCCTCCTCTGGACTGCCTCCATCCTGTCTATGTCCTTGGGAAGATGGGGTCTCCAGAACTGGACGCATTACTCCAGATGGGGTCTCACCAACCGTCTGTACAGAGGCATCACCAGAGATCTGTAGAGTGGGAGCACCACCTCCCTTTTCCTGCTGGAGATTCTCCTACTTATACAACCCAGCATCCTATTTGTCCTAAGCACTGCCTTTTCACATTGTTTGCTTGTTTTTAGGTAGTCCATAATAATCACCCCCAGGTCCCTCTCCTGCTTCATGGCCTCCAGTCTCACTCCTCCCACGATGTATTCCTCCTCCGGGTTTCCCTTCCCCAAGTGCATGACCTTGCACTTTTTCACACTGAAACTCAGTTGCCAGGTCCCAGACCATTGTTCCAGTTTCTTTAGGTCAGACTTCATTCTTTGTACACACACACACACACACACACACACACACACACACACACACACACACACCGGGGTGTCTATCTACCCTGTTACTGATCTTTATATCGTCTGCGGACAGACACACTTTACCCTCTAAACCTTCAGCTATGTCATTAATGAAGATGTTCAATAGGATAGGACTTAATACTGACCCTTGAGGCACCCCACTGGTCACCTACCTTTCCTCCGATAGTGTGTCATTTACTACGATCCTCTGGGTTCTCCCACTCAGCCAGTTTTGCACCCAGTTTACTAATTTCAGACCCACTCCTAGGTTAGCTAGCTTGTTTAGCAGCCTTCTGTGTGTAACCGAGTCAAATGCTTTACTGAAATCTCTTATGTCCACTGCTCCACCCTGGTCCACTATCTTGTACACAGAGTTGAAGAAGTCTATTAAATTTGCTTGGCATGATCTTCCAGTCGTAAACTCATGTTGTCTAGGATCTAATGTTGTGTTCTCCTCCAGATAGGAGATGATTCTTTGAGGAGTGCTTCCATAATCTTGCCCACAACCGATGTGAGGCTCAGTCTATACTTACCCGTGACTTTCCTACTCCCACTCTTATGAAGAGGGATCACAGTGGCTCTTCTCCAAACCTCAGGGACAACTCCCTGTTCCAAAGATAGGTTGACGAGTTCTGCCAGCTCTTCCCTCAGTTCCTTAAGTATCCTGGGGTGAATTTTTTCAGGCCCCATTGCTTTGTTTAACTCGAGTTCCCCATGTTCTTCTAGGACTCTCTCCCTTGTGAATGGTCCTGAGTCTACCTCCTTACCAGAGGTGCGGTTTCCCCCTAGCTTGGGTCCACTACCATCTCTTTCCTTAGTAAAAACTGAGCAAAAGTAGCCATTCAGGAACTCTGCTTTTTCCCTGTCATCCTCTGTGCACCCAGTTTCCTTTGCTATTCTGACTATACCCCCTTCCTTCCTTCTTTCACTGCTATATCTAAAGAAGGCTTTGTCCACCTTTACCTATCCTTTCCTCTGTTGATGCCTTTGGGAGTCTGATTGTCCTCCCTGCTTCTCTCAACTTCTCCTTGTATGTATCCCTGTCTTGATCAGTTTTAGTGGTTTTGTACCTTTTAAAAGCTGGCTTTTTTCCTCGGATTTTGGCAGCCACTTCCCTGGAAAACCAAAGTGGTTTTCTCCTTTTCGTTTTGTTCACTCTTTTTAGGCACTGATTTGATGAAACATAGACTTTGACGGCATATAAGGACCGCTAGGCCCATCTAGTCTGCCCATTTCCCTACCTACAGGATAGGCCACAGATCCCAGTTAACCAATAGCCTATTTCTTCCTACCCCCACAAGAATTGTCTTATGTCTGTCCCATGCAATCTTGAATTCTCCCACAGTTTTAGACCCCACAACCTCCTCAGGAAGGCTGTTCCATGCATCCACTACCCTCTCTGTGAAATAATACTTCTCACATTGCCCCTGAACCGCCCTCCTATCTTTTAAATTGTGTCCCTTGTTCTTCAAGTCTCTTTTCTGAAAGATGCTACCTTTTGGACTTTGTTGATTCCACTGAGGTACTTAAAGTTTCTATCATGTCCCCCTCTCCTTCTTTCCTCAAGGGTATACATATTAAGCTCCTTTAATCTCTCCTCATACGGCTTCTCTTGCAGACCCTGCACCATTTTAGTTGCCCTCCTCTGGACTGCTTCTATCCTGTCTATGTCCTTCTGGAGATGGGGTCTCCAGAACTGGACACAGTACTCCAGATGGGGTCTCACCAACTGTCTGTACAGAGGATAACAACTTCCTGTTTTCTGCTGATGATGCCTCTCCCTATACATCCCAGTATACCCCAGCCCTCCCTACTGCCTTCTCACATTGCTTGCTAACCTTAAGGTCATCTGATATGATTACCCCCAGGTCCCTTTCCTTTTTTGTTGTGTATCAACCCTGTTGCAGATCTTTGTGTCATCTGCAAAAAGGCATACTTTTCCTTCCAGTCCCTCTGCAATGTCACTGATGAAGACATTAAAAAGGACTGGACCCAATACTGAACCCTGCGGTACCCCACTAGTAACCCCCCTTTCTTCAGAACGGACTCCATTTACAATTACCTTGTGTCCTGTTGTCCAGCCAATGTTTTACCCAGGCTACCACCCTGGGACCCACTCCCAGGCTGGTTAATTTGACTATTAATCTTTTGTGTGGGACTGTGTCAAATGCCTTGCTAAAGTCTAGGTAGGCCATGTCCACAGCCCCTCCCTGGTCTACTACTTTGGTCACCCAGTCAAAGAAATCTATTAGATTTGTCTGACATGACCTTCCGCTGTGAACCCATGCTGCCTTGGGTCCTGTGCTCCACTGGCCTCTAGGTACTCAACTATTCTTTCCTTCAAAGTGACTCCATCACTTTCCCTACCACAGAGGTCAGACTGACAGGTCTGTAGTTTCCTGCCTCTGTCTTGGTCCCACTTTTGTGAAGGGAATCACATCCGCCTTCCTCCAGTCCTGGGTGCCACCCATCCTCCATGGTTTATTAAAAGAGTAGCCAGTGGTTTCACTAGTTCCTCCCTTAATTCTTTTTAGAATTCTGGGGTGAATTCCATCAGGACCCATTGCTTTGTTCACCTTCAGTTTTAGGAGTTCTTGCAGAACCCTTTCTTCGATGAAAGGACTGGGATCGACCCCCTATCAAGAGTGCTTCTGTTAACTGGATTAGGCACTTCCCCCTCCTCTTTTGTGAGTACTGAGCAGAAATATTCATTCAGTATTCCTGCTTTTTCACTGTCGCCCTCTGCCCACCCACCGTTCATTCTATTCAGCCTCACTATCCCTCCCTTTGTCTTTCTACGCTCGCTGACGTACCTATAAAAGGTTTTATCCCCCTTCTTAACTGAGTTGGCTATCTTTTCCTCAGTTTGGGCCTTTGCTATTTTGATTTCCCTCCCTGCTTCCTTCTGCCTTAACTGGTACAGCTCTCTGTGATGCTTCGGTTATAGCCATCTTGATCCCTATCCAGTGTTCATCTACCCTCCTCGCCCTGCTTACTGTGCCTAGAAGTTTCTGTTAAAGATGTTCCTTCATTTTATTAAAGTCTGCCCTCTTAAAGTCCAGGACTTTAGTTTTGGAGTGTTTAGTTTCCCTATTTGTATTCACCTGGAACCACACGGTGCAATGGTTGCTAGTTCTGAGATGACTATCGACTGTTACTACTGAGATGTTTTCACTATTCGTGAGCAGCAGGTCAAGGACCGCTTCCCCTCTAGTTGGTTCCTTGACTAGCCGCCTTAATCCTGATTCCCCTAGGGCATCGAGAAAGCTTTTGCTCTTCAATGAGTTTGCTGAGTGGGAACTCCAATTTATGTCCGGCAAGCTGAAGTCTCCCTTCAGTACTACTTCACCCTTGTCTGCCATCTGTTATATGGCTTCTATGAGCTCTTTGTTGCCTTCCAGCCCCTGCGCTGGGGGTCTGTAGATCATGCTGACCCTAGTCACTGTGCTGGTCCCCACCCCAAGTGTGACCCAAAGTGCGTCAGACTCCTGAATATCTTGAATCATTGTGGCATTGATTCCCCTCCCTCACATACAATGCCACTCCTCCTCCCTTTTTGCCCTCCCTGTCCTTCTGGAAGAGGCTTAAACCAGTGATAGTTGTTTCCCAGCCATGGTTTTCATTGTACCAGGTTTCAGTGATTGCAACCCAGTCTAGGTCCGCCTCTACAATGACTGCTTAGAGATCTACTACCTTGTTGGTTAGGCTCTGAGCGTAAAGTGAACACAGCCTTCCATACCTTTTTCCTTTGGTTTTTATTGCCCAGACCTCTATTTGATCTGGTATTTTCTTTCCCATTTCTCTAGACCTGTGTCGCGTTTGTCATTGGTTTACTTTTGATTGTCCTAAAGGACCTTATTTGTTGCTTTGGGGGAGCGGTAACAGGACCCTGTGGTGCTGTTTCCGTCTCCCCATAATCTAGTTTAAATGCCCAATGAAGACATCCAGCGTTTGTCCTAGCACGTTTACACCTTTTGTTAGATGCAGTCTGTTGTGCCTGAAGAGACTCATGTCCCTAAAGTCTTGCCAGTCACCAATATAAAGATACCCCTTCTCAAGGCACCATCCTTTAAGCCATGTGTTATAGTTCCTTGATCTCGGTCCCCCCGATTTTTTGCTTTCTGCCTCCTTTCCCCCATACTGGGAGAACTTCTGAGAAGGCTATGACGGGTGCTGTGGAGACTAACTTTTTGCCTAATTTTGATATGTGCATTTTGGCTTCGGCCACCGTGTTGTCCACGAGATCGTTTGTACCTATAGTACGTGGATGAAAACGCTTGCGTAATCCTCCTCTTTTCTTAGAATTCTGTCAATACAGTCGGTGTCCCTTCTTGCGGAAGCTCCACGAAGGCATCTGATTACCACCTTAGTATCTGTCCTGACAAGGTGATGCTTGACTCTTCTGATCATGGAGTTGCCTATGATCACCACTTTTTTTGCCCTCTTTTGAGCTTTTCTCTGTTGTTTCCCTTTGGGCAACCTGACTGTTTTTTCCTTGGCCCCATACTGTGTCCACTGTCTACCACAGTAGCCGAACGTGTGAACTTGTTAGTTGTCTGGATGAGTGGGCCTTGTTCCCTGTGCAGTTCCCCGGATTTGTTGCGTTTGCCCCCTGTTCTCCTCACCACCTGCCACTCCCCTCTGCCTCTTCCCAAATGTGTTTGAGGAGTTGTTTCTTGGTGAGGACGGCATGAGTCAGGAGAGTCCGATGGTCCTCAGCTGCTTAGTAAGTTACAGAGGTGAAAAATACAGGCCCAGGCTTCTCTGAGCTGGTTTTCAGTCAGTCAACGGTCCAGCATGTGGGGGCAGTGACCCATCCTTAGAAAATGTACTCTGCAGAAGGACACCCCACATTGGTGGCACGTTATGATGTCCATTTCACTTAACTATGCGGACGAAAGAATACAAGAAAAAAGTGAGTTTTTCTTCTTGTTTTACCTAAAGCTTTTCAGCTGGGAAATGTGTGCAGATGAAGACATTTTTGAGGTAGAGGTAGGTAGTAGACGAAAGAGAGCAGTATAAGAAATGCATTTCCCCCCCCCTTTCTCTTAAGTTAGCTTTATTTGGCTCCTCCTGGTGGACTGAACAGAGAAATAGCAGTTATGTAAGAACTTACCACAACAGTAGATCTTCGAGAGAGGTTCCTGCAGTAGGTCCTCACATTTAGGACTGCACCCCTGGCAAATCTGTACCTAGCAATCGTTGTCAGGGACCGCCCCTGGCATCAGGTGACAGACGTCAGCATGACTATAAAAGGTGGCGGTCCCCTGCCCGCCCTCCAGTTCATCCACTGAAGACCTCAAAAGAGCATGCAGAAAAAAGGAGTGAAAGACTCCTGGACCCTGTGCCCCGGATGAAACAAAGTCCTGGGAAGTGAATAAAGAGGCGGGGGAAAAAAAAACACACACAGGAGCTGGGGGTAGGTGGGTGGGAAATCTAGACCTACTGCAGGAACCTCTCTCGAAGATTTACTGTTATGGTAAGTTCTTACGTAACTGCTATATCTTACTTCGAGAGGGTTCCTGCAGTGGGTCTTCACACTTAGGACTGAATACCAAGCAGTCAACTGAAAAAGGAGGAGTCGAAGATGAGGTTCCGGGAGGAGGAAAATGTCTGTCAACTATAGGTCTTTCATGACAGAAGACCTTGCAGGACTGCTAGGCCAAAGCCAGCCCTGCGCCTAAAAGCAATGTCCAGACTGTAATGTTTAGTGAAGGTGTGGATGGAGGACCAAGTGGCTGCTGCACAGATGTCCGCAGTGGACACATTCCTGAAAGACAGTGGAAGTGGTCATACCCCCTAGTAGAGTGGCCCTTAACTGACCCCGGAAGAGGATTTTCGTACTTCTGGTAAATGTAATGAATACAATTTGCCAGCCACCTAGAAAGCATCTGTTTAGACACAGCTTTGCCCTGGCACTGAGGGGCAAAGGCAACAAAAAGTTTGTTCGACTTGCGAACCTCCTGAGTCCTTGAGCATAGTATCTCAAATCCTGTGTACATCAACAGTATGTAGGAGATATTCCCCCCGTTGGAGTGTTTGGGATAAAAAACTGGTAACTTGACACTCTGGTTTAAAGTAAGTTCTAACACTACCTTCGGCAAAAATGGTTAGTCTGAAGAGCCACCTGGTCTTCTGTGGAAAATCAAATGAGGCTCTCTACAAACTAGAACCTGGAGCTCTGAAACTCTCTGAGCTGAAGTGATAGCAACTAAAAAAAGGCATTTTCCACACTAAGAAACGCGTATCACAGCTTGCTGCTGGCTCAAAGGTGGGCAAAGTAAGCGAGGGTTTTGCCCTCCACCGGGAGTTGGTAGGCCGAAACCGCAGAGAGATGGACCTTCAGAGAGGAATAGATGAGGCTTAAATCTGATGAGTGCAAGAGAAACATAGAAGTTGACAGAAGATAAGTATCGCAAGGCCCATCCAGCCTGCCCAGAGGTACTCTAAAGCCTGGGAAGCTGAGCAAGAAAAGCAGTCTAAGCCTTTAGCTGTAGCCCAAAAAGTAAATCTCTTCCACTTCACAGCATTCGTGGATCTAGTGGAGGGTTTTCTAGCCTCCACTAGGACCTGAGCAACTCTGGAAGAGACGCCAAAGCGGGAAGCCGCCAAGTCCACAGGTGCCACGCGTGAAGGTGGAGTGATTTGAGGCTCGGGTGTACCAGGTTGCCCTGCTCCTGGGCCAGAAGGTCATGGGAGACAGGAAGAGGTACTGGGGGTTCCAGTGCTAACTGCTGTAGTAGAGGGAACCAAATCTGCAGAGACCACAGAGGGGCAATGAGAATCATGTGGGCCCCCCTCTGCCTGGAGCTTCAGCAGAACCTTCTGTAAGATCGGAAAGGCATATAGAAATCTCCCTGTCCAGGACAGAGACAGTGTGTCTCGCCAAAAAGCACCATGCCCGGGAGAGCGAGCAAAAGCTGGGTAGTTTTGCATTGGATGGGGAGGCAAAGAGGTCTACGTCTGGCTGTCCCCACTAAAGAAAGATCTACTACCACCTGTTTTAGCTCCCACTTGTGAGCCCTGGCAACTGATTGGTTGAGACTGTCCGCCAGAATGTTGTGAATGCCTGGCACGTGGACTGTTGTCAAAGATAGGCCATGTTGAACAGCCCAGTACCACACCCACATCGCCTCCCTGCAGAGGGGGTAAGACTGGGTGCCTCCCAGTTTGTTGAGGTACCAGACAGTGGCCATGTTGTCTGTCTGGATGAGTAGTGTTCCTGGCACCAAGAGGGACTGAAAAGCCTGAAGAGCATAGAGCACTGCTCTTGTCTCTAGGATACTGATGTGAAGGTTCTCCTCCATGGATGACCAAGTGCCCTGTGTCAGATGGTCTTCAGATGTGCTCTCCCCATCCCAGGTTCGAGGCATCGGATGAAAGAATCATGGTGGGAGATGGAGGATGGAAGGGTACCGCCATCGAAAGGTTGGATAAGTCCTGCCACCAAAGGAGATCCCTTTGAAGGTTGCTGGAGACTAAGACCTTCTGGTCCATGTCATCCAGGCACTGATCCCACTGGACTCGTAGAGACCATTGGGTTACCCTCATCTGCAATCTGACCAGAGGGATTGTGGAAATGGCAGCCACCATCAGCCCCAGTAGTCACAGGACTGAATGCGCTGTGGTCCATCGCTTGTGAGATAAGGGTCTCTGCTCTGTCGGGAGGGAGGAAGGCCTTGCTCTGGACCATGTCCAGCACCACTCTAATGAACTGGAGGCGCTGAGAGGGTAAGCACCTGGGACTTGGGGTAGTTGACCGAGATGCCCAGACTGGTGAAAAGGTCCAGAGTGAAGGAAAGGGATTCCTTCAGACTGTCCTGGGAGGGGGCTGAAAATAGCCAATCATCCAGGTATGAGAACACAAATGCCCTTGCAGCGTAGAAACGTCGCTACCACCGCTAGGCACTTGGTGAAAACCCGAGGTGCTGAAGAGAGACCAAAGGGAAGGGCTCTGAATTGGAAATGTTCCTTCTGAAAGAAGGATCGCAGGAAGCAGCGGTAGGTCGGAAGAATTGGGATATGAAGGTAAGCATCCTACATATCCAGGGAACACAGTTAATTGTTTGGTTGAAGCAGGGGTAACAGTCCCTGGAGGGACAACATGCGGAACCTCTTGTACTCTACGAACAGGTTGAGCATGCTGAGATCTACTATAGGCCTGAGATCTCCCATCTTTTTGGGAACTATGAAGAAGTGGGAGTAAAATCTCCTTCCTTCCTGTTCTGGTGGAACTCACTCTATGGCTGACTTCTGCAGTAGAGCTAGAATTTTTTGTCGGACCAGATATTGTTGGCCGGATGGGTAATGCAACCTTCCCGGATGGCTGAAGGGAGGTGTCTCCAGCAACCCTACTGAGTGACCACTTGCCAGGAGCTGAAGAACCCATGCATCTGCGGTTACGGCCCTCCACCTGACCAGGTAGAGGCTGAATCTTCCACCCACCAGTTCCTCCATGGGAACAGGAGGGAGAGATGGGAATCAGGATGCAGAGGGGAGGAGTGCTTTTCCTCCGGAGGCAGTTTTGAGAAACTTGGCCTGGAGAGTTTGAGCGCCAGAACCTGAGGGGCGACGCTTGTTCTGGCATCTTCCCTGGTTCCGTTTATTCCATTTCCACTGGTGACGAAAGGGCTTCCGGGGTTTCTGGCCCGAACAGTAAAGGGAACAGACATCCTTCAAGGATTTGCCGCTCTCTTGCAGCTCCGTGACATCGTTGGCATTGCCACCAAACAGAACTGGACCCCTAAAGGGAGCATCCAAAAGAGAACTCTGCACGTCTTGTGCCAACCCTGCAAGAAGTCTAAGGCAGATGTCTGTAGCTGCACCGCATGCCACCAAGTCCACAGAGTTATAGGTGGCACGGAGGGCATGGCAGCAGGACAATTTGTTCATTCTGACCTCGTCCAGGAGTTTGTTCAAGAGTTGTTCATCGGGTATCTCCCAGAGGTCCTTTTCCAGATCAGACAAAGTTGAGTTCTGAAAAGCCACCATGTGTGCTATGTAATTTAAGGAGCGAATGGTGTTAGTAGATGAGGCATAGATCTTGCGGCCATACCGGTCCATCTGTTTTGACTCCTTGTCTGGAGGGGAGGCACTGAGGTGTTTTGGTTGTGCCAACCTATCGTGAGCTGATGTGATCACAATAGAGTTGGTCGTGGGTTGGGCAGTGAGGTGGGAAACCCCTTCTGGTAGGTGGTAGGTCCTATTGGCCTTTTTTGAGATGGCTGGGATGGACGACAGCTGCTGCCAAATAGTAGAAATGAGGTCTTCGTGCAGCCCCATCCAGGGTGGAATGGGGAGGGGGGTTCGCATCTACTAAATCCAAATGTTCTGCCAGTCTTCTGCATTTGGGATCAAATTCTTGGGAGGCCCATCCACAGGATTTTTGAATTGACTGGAGAAACTCTGCGAAGGATGGGTCCTCTGGAGGGGATTTAGGGGATTCTTTCGGATGAGACTAGATGGATGAGTGAGGTTCAGACTGGTCCCCCACATCCAAGTCCTCATCTGACTCTGATGACTCCGGCCTACTGGGCAGAGAGGCCTCTGGTACCGGAACAGGGAGCCTGTGCTCTGTGATGTCCAAGGGCAGAACACCCAAGCCTCTGTCCGAAGCCCTACTGGAAGGTGCTAGGCTATCAGGTAGCACTCTGTGAGGTGGGGTGGCCCTGACCACCAGCTGAGGCTGACCCAGCTCCTGAAGTAGCTGTGATTTAGCGTCCTTCCATCAGGCCGGAATTGATTCCTGTTCCGGCTTTGGAAGTGGAGGAGGGCGTGGAGGATAACCTGGGTATGAAGGGCAGTTAGGAGGTGGGTACTAGTAAGGGTACTAGTATCCCTGACAATGGAGAGCCTAACCTGGCATTGGGTAACCCGGCGTCAGAGGGGGGGGTAGCCCAGCGACGGACCCCCTGGTGTCCGATACTGTGGCGTGTAGCTGGGATAGTACCCAGATAGGCCTGACTGTTGAGCATAGGGCCCGCCAGAAACTTAGCGCTGAGGACCGCTGGAGTACTGAGTCCGTGGGCGGAGTGGGAAGAACCCCAGGTTCAGAGGGAGATGGATCTATAGCACCCCCAAGAGAGTCTGTCGAGGGATCTGGCATTGGGTGGAGATCCGTCGGCTGAACAGAGGCTGGCGAGGGGAGGCAGGGAGGGATGTCAGAAGACAGCAAGACTCCATTAGAAGAAACAACATTACTATGGTGAGTAATTTTTTCTTCAAACATTAAGTCTTGCTGTATTCTGACTATATGCAGACTACCAAGCAGTACCCCCTTGGAGAAGGGAGTCACAGAGCCTATTTTGGGAACAAGCTCTGCAGCACCACTGTGCCAAACATAACATCACTTCTTGACTGAATGTCCAGAGAGTAATACTTGGTAAATGTGTTAAGTTTTCCAGGTGGCTGCTTTACAGATTTCCACTAAAGGTATCTCTCTAGCTGCTGCGACCGAAGCAGCTGTACCTCTGGTAGAATGAGCCCTCAGGCCTGAGGGAGGCTCTTTCCCAAGCTTTGAATAGCAGAACTGGATACAGGAGACAATGTACTAAACCCTTGAAAAATCTCTTGAAAACTGGATGAGAAGCTAGGGAAGAGCCCTTACCAGCAGAAAGAAAAGAAGACAGCTGCCAAATGTACCTTAAGAGTAACAGGCCGGAGGCCTAAACTGTTAAGATGCAACAAATAGTCCAATACAGTGACAATATCAGCCAGCTCTGGCTGGACATGCTTCTGGGAACACCAAAAGCCACATATTTTCCATTTGGAGTTGTAAGTCTTTCTAGTAGCAGGTTTCCTGCTAACCTTTAAAATGTCCAAGACTGACTGAGAAAGGTGCAGGCTTGCATATTCTAGCTCTTCAAGAGTCGGGCTTTGAGCCTGAGAGTCTGAAGGCTGGGGTAAAGGATCCTCCCCTGTGAGGTGGTAAGGAGATTGAACTGTCTGGGAATACACAGAGGTATTGTTACTAACAGTGGCAAGAGAAGGGGGTACCAAGGCTGTCTGGCCCAGTCTGGGGCCACTAGAATCACCTTGCAAGGCTGAGAACTGATCTTGATCAGGACCCTGAATATCAGAGGAAAAGGAGGAAATGCATACAGAAACCTGCTTGTTCAATTCAGCAAGACAGCACCCTGTGGGACAGGGCCCAGAAGAGGCGGTCTGCAGCAAAAGAGAGGAAGTTGGTGATTGTCTGGGGCTGCAAAGAGATCCATCTCTGGAGTGCCCCAACTTTTGAAAATGACCTGAAGAATTAGGATATTCGTGGTGATCCTGAGAAATCCTGCTGAAAGCATCTTCTAAAATGTTGTCCTTCCCTGGGAGATGCATGGCCATCAGGGAAGCCTGAAGGGAATAGGCTAGAGACCATATCTTCATGGCCTCTGTGCACAAGGCCGAGGACAGAGTGCCTCCCTGCTTGTTGATGTACCACATGCTTGTGGTATTGTCTGTCCTGATCTGCACCACTTTCCCCTGAACAGCAGCTGAGAATGTCTGAAGTGCTAGAAAGACAGCTCTTAGTTCGAGAAGGTTTATTTGTAGGAGAGACTCCTGGTGTGACCAGGTTCCCTGAGCTGTAAGCTGATCTAGATAAGCCCCCAAATCTAACAGAGAGGCATCTGTGGTGAGAATCACTGAAGGGGCCTGACTGATAAAGGGGACACCTTGTTGAAGATTGTACTCCTCCAGCCACCACTGGAGGACCTGAACTAGAGTTTGAGACACTGGAACCAATTTGGAGAGAGTGTCTCTTTTATGAGACCAATAATATCCGAGATGAAACTGAATAGCTCTCATCTGAAACCTTGCTCCCTGGACCACAGCTGTGGGTGCTGCCATGTGACCCAGCAACTGCAGAAAGTGCCTGGCTAGATGAGAAAGTAGAGGATGAAAAGAGGAAGCCAGAGTGACAAGAGACTGAACGCTTGAGAGAGGGAGAAATGCTCTTGCCAGAATAATGTCTAGTTCCACCCCTATGAAAGTGAGAAGCTGGGCTGGTTCCAGAAGAGACTTTTCTAGGTTCAGAATGAAGCCCAAGGATTCTAGAAGCTTTTGAGTGACCTCTAAGGCTGACCTGACTTGGTCCGAGGACTGGCCCTCTAGAAGCCAGTCATCCAGGTATGGGAACAGAAGGATACCCTGTCTCCTGAGGAATGCTACCACTACTGCATGACACTTGGTGAATACCCTTGGGGCAGATGTTAGGCCGAAGGGCATAGCTTTGAACTGGTAATGGCCTGAGGGCAACTCGAACCTGAGGTGCTTTCTGTGGGAATGTCTGATAGGTATGTGGAAGTAGGCATCCTTGAGATCCAGAGAGGCTAGCCAGTCTCCTGGTCTCAGAGAGGAAAGAATTACTCCCAGAGTCACCATCTTGAATTTTGGTTTTGTTAAATGTTTGTTCAGGTACCTTAAATCTAGGATGGGTTGCCACTCCCCTTTCTTTTTTGGGGTGAGGAAGTATCTGGAATACAGTCCTTTTCCCCTGTGACAAAGAGGTACCTTCTCTACTGCTTGCAGAAGCAAAAGAGAGGAGACTTCTGCCTCTAAGGCCCTTGTCTCCAAGGGAGAGGGAGGACTGAAGGACCTTACTCTCATTTTTGGGAACCTTTTGAAACTGAGAGCAAGTCCCTGGTTCACTACTTCCAGGACCCATTTGTCTAAAGTAATAGACTCCCAGACCTGGGAGTAATGAGCCAACCTGCCCCCTACTGGAACTGGGGAGGCGACCCTGACAGACACCTCAGGGTGTCTGTCTGGCAGGGGGCTTACACTGCGTGGATGATGGGGCCCTGGTCATCCCACACTTTCCTCTTCCCCTAAAGAAACCCTCTTCTGGAAAGAGGAGGCAGCCTGAGCCTGCTCCTGCCAGCCCTAAATTGCTGCCTCTGAGGAGTGGCCTGCTTTTCCTTGGCTGCAGCACTCCTATAGGTGGTCCTATATTCATCCATCTTTTTCATGTAGTTCTCCATTTGTTCAAACAGAGAATTACCAGTTACAGGAAAATTCATGGTCTTAGTCTGGGTATCCTGCGGAAGATTTATTTATTTAAAAGTTTTACCAGGAAAGGCATACTGAGCAGACTACCGCTCGATTTCAGATGCGTCCTGGGGGTTGTAAGGGAACGGGATAAGTACATACAAGTAAAGAATACAGAGGCACAATTACAGAATTACAGAATACCAAAATTTACATAGGTTTGATACAAAAGGTACATAAGTTCTACAGTACAATAATAGTAAACTAGAAGTAGTATATACAGGAAGATAAACAGAGTACACAGCAAGCAGTAGGCAGAATATGTAGAAGAGGTATTGGCAAACTAAATTGGACAGTTAAGCATTTGGGTGAACAACAGTTTTGCACTGGGGAGTTGGCCCATACTTAGTTCACATCAAGATGACATGAGCAGCTTGTGAGGACTTGCCCTTTTAGAAGGGAGATTTGTTGCCAAGAGGAGGGGGAGAGCCGGATGTCCGCTGGCAGGGAGTTCCATAGTTTTGGTAGTCGGACTCTAAAAGCCGACTGTCCAGCAGAAGTAGCCATGTGGGGGATTTGTAGTAGCCGGGAGTCGAAATTTCTGAGTGAGTATGTAGATGGTTTTTGAGCAGTTAGGGTAGAGGCTAGGTAGGAAGGCAGTAACTGGGACCAGAATTTGTCTGTGAGTCTGCTGCAATGGTATTGGCGCCTATTGATGAGTGAGGGTACGTTAAGGTACCTGTAGAGGTCACAGTGGTGAGTGGAGGGTGGGCAGTCCAGTGCAAAGGGACAGAAGGAGTTAAAAAGAGAATCCAGTCTAGCCAGGGTGAATTTAGGGGCAGAACTGTAGACTACGTCACCGTAATCAAAAATAGGGAGGATCATTTTCTGTAGTATCTCTTTGCGGGCTGGCAGAGGGATGCAACTACGGTTCCGGTATAATGCCCCCAGTCTAGGGTGCAGTTTTTTTGTGGGTTGCTTGGATGTGCGTGGAAAAGTCTACATGTTGGTCCAGCCAGACCCCTAAGTGTCTGAAAGAGGTGCAGACTTCTAGAGGGGTCCCATCTAGTGTTTTGAGAATGGGGAAGGTGGGGCGGCGGGAGAGTCTGTGTCTCATGCCAAAAGTCAGGGAGATAGTTTTCTTAGAATAAGTTGATTTCTGTGAAACCTGAGCTGGACTTCGGTGAAGTCTTGCTGGAGCTTAGCTGCAACTTCCAGCGGGGAGTGGCCTGAGGCGTACAGGACTGTATCGTCTGCGTACACGTGAATGGCAGCATGCAGGCAGGTTGATGGCAGGTCATTGAGAAAAACAGAGAATAAAATAGGGCTGAGGACAGAGCTTTGGGGGACGCCAATGGTGACAGGGAGGGGGTTTGAGGTGGAGGCACCAATTTTTACCGATTGGGACCTGCCAGCTAGGTATGAGTTGAACCAGTTTGTGGCCGCACTGGAGAGTCCTGCATTAGAGAGGTTTCGACAGTAGAAGGGTATGTGAGACTGTGTCGAAAGCCTTGGCTAGGTCAATGAAAATGGCAGATGTGATGTGGCTTTTATCCATGCCTGTGAGGATGGAGTCCGTGAGTCTGAGGAGGGAAGTGACAGTGGAGTAGGATTTTCTAAAGCCAGATTGGTAAGGGGTAAAGGAGGAGGAGGAGGAATCGAGGAAGGTGGTGAGTTGCGAGAGGATGAGATGTTCCTGGATTTTGGCTAGAGTGGGTAGGAGGGAGATTGGGCGGTAGTTGCTGGGGGAGGATGGGTCGCCACCTTTCGGGAGGGGGATAACTGTGGCATGCTTCCATTCTGAACGTATAGAGGCAGAGAGGTTGAAGAGAGACGCTAGAGGCATGGCGATAGCTGGGGAAGAAAGGTAGAGCGTTTTGGCATCCATACCTGCGGGGCATTTACCCTTGGAGGGATTTAGGGCAAGCAGGGCTTTGAGTACTTCTTGTGGGGTAACCAGAGAGAAGGAGAAAGCCAGGTAAGGGGTTTGCGTGGGTGGGGATGTGGATGTCGGGTTGTGTGTAGCAGGTGGGGGGTTAGAGTAGTGGGGGGGACCTGCTGCTACTGAACACTGTGTTGAAGGCTGTGGCAACTGCTAATGGTTCTGTTATGATAGAGCCGCCTACATCTAGGGCTGGAGTGGGTGGCTGGGCAGGAGGGGAGAAAAGTGATTTTATCGACCTCCAGAACTTGGCTGGATGGTGTAAAATTTTTTGGAGGGATGATGTGAAGTAGTGAGCTTTTGCCTGATGGATAAGCCTGGTGCAGGCATTTCTAAGTGTTCGATAGTGTAGGTGATCGGCGTGCGTCCCCGAAGACTTGTAGGCTTTCCACGCCTGATCTGACACGGAGGTGCTCCATGGCAGATGAGCTCCCCTTACTCGAGCCTTTTTGGGTGGGGCATAGTGGTCCCAGACGGCAAGAAATTTTGACTTAAAGTCTAGGGCGTGATCCATGGATGGGGCCCTGGGGATGTAGGACCAATCCAAGTTTGCCAAGTCTTTTAGGGGACCATCAAGGTCAAGGGATTTATATGACCTGATAAGGAGAGTTTCTGGAGGGGGTGACTGCTTTGAATATTTTACATATTACATATATCATATGGTGATCGCTCAGTGAGTCCGGTAGGAGGCCTGAGGCTATAATCCTGTGTGGGTGAGAAGTGAGGGCCCAATCGAGCAGGGAGTGGTTCTGAGTTTTGTGGTTTAGCCGCGTGGGCTCAGTGATGAGCTGTACCAGATTTAATGTTGCTACATGGTTTCGGAGCTTGGTGCTTGCACTAGTGAGCCAGTTTAAGTTGAAATCACCTAGGATGTGGAGCTCCCCTCCAGAGGTAATGGTTTTTAGGGTGTCCAGGTGTGTTGTGACAGAGTTTAATTGGAAGTCTGGGGAACAATAGAAGCCTGCTATAAAAAATGGGGATTGAGTGGGGTATGGAGATTTTTATTAGTGAGGTGTCGATGTTTTTCAGGAGGGCAGGTAGCGAGACCAGTGAGAACTGTACCAGGGAAGATATGTAAATGGCTGTACCACCGCCTCTCTTTGTGCCCGGGCAGTCCTGACGAGTGATAGAGCATCCAGGAATAGCTACTTCTGCATCCAGGTTATGTGGTTTCAGCCAGGTCTCGGTGATAATTAGGATGTCAGGACATAGTGTTAGTACTAGTGTTTGTAGTAGGGGCACTTTTTGTAGGAGGCTGCGTATATTTAGGTGGGCTATCTTTAGGCCTCTGGGTAGTTGGCCAGTGCTGATGGCAGGTCTGGGATTTAGCTCAATGTCACCTGCGAGTAGGAGTACTAAGGTCAGCACCAGTTTTGGGTTTGGCAGAATTTTTATGGGCTTGCGGTAGGACGAGGGAGTCTGGGGGTGCTGTGTGAAATAGCATGACACGTGGAGTTTCAGTATTGCCAGCCCAGTGTGGAAGGATGGGGGGGGAATGATGGATGGACCAGGAATCCAGGAACAGTGAGGCCCTGGGAGGTACTGGCCATTTATGGTGGTGGAGCTATGACTAGGGTGGAGTTTAGTGAAGTGAGGTTTGGGGGCCAGGCTGTGGTTTAGGGTGGAGCAGGGGTGTAGCCAGGCATTTCAGATCTGTACACCAACCTGCCACACTGCTACCCTCTCCCCCATTGTTGCCCATGCCTGCCCTCCCCCCCACAACTGGAGTCCAAGGTTCCCGGCTCCAATCAGATGAGTCCCACACTAGACCTGCTGTCTGTCTGCTATTGTGGTGCTCGCTGCCCACTGGTAAACATCACTGACTGCACCACGAGTCCAAGACCATGGCAGACATTTCTTCTCTGTCCCCTGCAGGTAGGCAGATTTGCTTCACTTGCCATGCCACATGAAGTCTTAATTCTTTTAGCTGGCTGCGAATCTGTTCTTCCGTCTGCTGCCCCTCAGTTCTTTTACTGCTTCTCTCGCTCCCAGTGAAATTGAACTAATAGTATGGCTTCTAACTTTGCGGGGGTATTTAAACTCACCGCCCAAGACTTACCACACCCCCTATCAGATGCCACAGCCAATTACTATGCATGCGGACCTAATTGAGACCTTCAGCTTCAACATCCACGGTCCACTCTTCCACCCCCAAAAACAAAGCTGAAAGGGAAAAGAAAAAGCCTGCAAAGCCAAACAAAAGGAATTTACATGTGATGGGCTAAAGAGGGCAGAACAATGCTGGCCAGCTTGTTTGCTACCCCCTTGTAATAAACTTGGTACGCCATGGCTTACTTGCAGTATCAGTAGCTACACCCTTGGGGTGGAGCGTGGGTGGGAGGGATGCTAGTGTTGCAAGGAGTGCTATCCCTAGCATAGATTTACAGGCTATGTGTAACATGGTGTTTCAAGAGGGGGATTTTATGCAACAAAAAATTGCTGTAGCGGCCGCTAGTGGTGAGAGCTGATAATCTGCAGATGGAAAAGTAGGCTGATTGGTTAAATTTGTCACCTGATGCACACTATATAGTGGGGTGCTCACCAAGGGTGGTGGTGGGGGTGTCAGGGCAGCTGACGCGAAGCGTCAGCAGGGAAAGCTAACACAAAACTGCTGCAACAGAGCTGTGTGCCCTCTTGGCCGTATTTTCCGTACCTAAGCTCGGTTTTGAGTGGATTTTCTCGGGGGAAGGCGGCTCCATGAGCCCTCACAACCAC
The DNA here is from genome assembly GCA_016271365.2 of Neoceratodus forsteri. NCBI lineage: Eukaryota > Metazoa > Chordata > Ceratodontiformes > Ceratodontidae > Neoceratodus > Neoceratodus forsteri. The sequence continues at coordinate 288,426,823 of CM028129.1, forward strand.
CAGCGTCGCTTTCTCAGTGGGGGCTGCAGAGAAGAACAAAACACAGGTATTTATAGTGAAAAAACATATTGCGGGGGGTGGGGCTGCAGGCAGGTAGTACGTTAGCAGCAATAGATTTTAATTGTTTAAGTCTGCCTCATGGATTACTTAGCAGGATGCTGCGCTTATCTCATTTGCTGCAAGTTACACTTTTTGTAGTGAGACAGTAGGGGAGTTTTAAAGTAAGCACAGTTCAATTTAAAAGGGCTCAAGAGATTCGAAAGTACACTCTATGCTAAAGTACTCGATGCTGAATTTTAAAATTGGAGTTGGCGCCTACGGCTTCATCCCCTGCTTGCTTACCAAAATCAATTAAATTACAAGGTAGTACGCAGTGCTGTAGGATTATACATTACAGTTAAAATAGCACAGTTTCACTTTAAAGGACTCGGGAGAGTCAAAAGAACACTCGATCCTGAAATTAATTCATTGCGGGGAGGCAGTAGATAAAACAAATATGCAGTTCAGATAACATCAGCGGGGAAGCAGATAAAGGACTCGGGGACTTTAAAAATGGGAGTTGGCGCCTAAGGCTTCGTTCCCTGCTTGCTTACCAAGTCAATTAAAGTACAAGGTTGTACGTAGTGCTACAAGATTATATATCTTACAGGGAGGCAGTAGAACAATTAAAGTAACAGTAGCAGCTTGTAAAGGCCTCAAAAGTTCAAAAAAATAGTCACCACAAAAACTATCAGCATTTGTGTGGGGTTGAAAAAGTCAAAGCAACACAATCGACTGCTGCAACAGAGCTGTGTGCCCTCTTGGCCATATTTTCCATACCTAGGCTCAGTTTTGAGTGGATTTTCTCGGGGGAGGGCGGCTCCATGAGCCCTTGCGACCACCAGCGTCGCTTTCTCCGTGGGGGCTAACATCTAAGCAAAGCAAACCTCCTCATGGAGATAGATGTAGCCATGACTCTAGAATGCACATCATTCGAGTACACAGCAACATGAAATTGCACTTTGGATGCCTCTATACCATTTACAGCCATCTGCTTCAGCTCCTTGGCTAGCGGGGAAGAGGCATTCTTAGCCAGCTCCAGAACTGTATCCCACAGATTTCTGGTACCTCGCTGTATATGCCATGTAGTTTGATTGCCTGAGCCCTAAAGAGGATGCCAAGTACTGTTTCTTAGCCATGGCATCCACTTTGCTGGAATCCTTATCGGGGGTGAGATGCCAGGGGAATATTAGCCTTGTCACATGCTGCAGCTTGCACTGCCCCAACATGGCTGCAATGTGCTGAAAGGAATTCCATGCCAGGACCTGATGAGGCATACCTCCCATCTATTCTTTAATCCACAGGAGGAATGGATGTGGGAAATTGCATGATTTTCTGTGTCTGTTTCCCAAGGGATTTATGCAAAGGGATAGACACACTCTGACTCTGGAACATCCATCATTTCCACATAATCAAGTTCCTCCTGATCCTGATCAGCTTCTTCCATAGGAAGCTGAAGAGTCTCAGCCACCTTCTTGTAAAACAAGAAGTGAGAGGGGGACTCAAAGCCTGGGAGGGGAAACATTGGAAGGCCTGTCTGGGGTGATGTCAGGCTCTACTGGCTCATCTAGGCCTACAAACTCTCCATCATCTTCTTCCTCCTCTCAATTGCCCTCATAGTATGCCTCTGGATCAATATCTGAGGCAACAACTTCCGACCGAACCGATCACATCTGAACCGATGCTGGCTGAGTCGGAACCGGGCAAAGCAACTGCACTATTGTAATCGCTTTCGCTATCTCCTCAGCGGTCGGAACATGGAGTTTCGGATCCAAACCAGCTGATTTTCTTTTTCTCTTAGCCAGAACCGACTCTGTAGAGTCGGCTCTCCTTTTGCCCGAAGAGGTATCGCCCAGGTCAGTGGGCACCTCCTCAGGTTCGGTTGCAACCAAACCGGGCTGGACATCTGGGTCAGCGGACTTATCAGCCTCCCTTTCCCTCAGCCTACTGAAATGTTTTTCAAGAGTGGCTTTGGGAAAAGTTCTTACAAATTTGCCAGTCTTCCTTGAGGTGGTCAAACCCCAGACAACACACACATACGAGGTGGGGATCAGCCTTAGCAAAGGCCTTACCACACTCTGAACAGTACTGAAACCCAGTGGGACCGGTTTTCTTTTTTGGATTTCTCAGACATGCCGAATACAATAAAAGTCACCCTTGTCAGCGTTAAGCCAGGCAACAAACATTTCTCGATTCTAACCGTTGTCACAGGTCTGTTAAAAAAAAATCCCACAGAAATCCATATTTTTTTTTTTTTTTTTTACGAACCGATAAGTACTGGAAAACCACAATAATGAATACAGAAACAAACAAATCACGATAAATTTCGGTTCTGAACTGGACCGATCGGAAAAGAACAGAAGACAAAATTTCTAAAAATCAACAAAAATTACCACTACCTACTACTACGACTTACTGTTACCGAGACAGAGGTAAGAATACCGATAAAATAAGAACTGCGGTTGAAAAAAATGACTGATTCAAACTATTACCCAACCGAAGCGCAGGAGGGGATCTCTGGAGCGACTTCACAGTTAGGCGGAGTAAGAAATCTGATGGCTACACTTCAGAGTACCACAGACAGAGGTTTGAAAACAGAGCTCGAGCTCAATGTTCTATGCCTTGGCACAGAGTTAACCCTTTACTCTCCAGTGCAGTTAAAGTGCTGGGGCTAACTGCATATAGTCAGAATACAGCAAGACTTCATGTTGTTTGAATCAAAGGCCTTGCTGAAGTCCAAATACAGGATGTCCACTGCATGGCCCTTGTCCAGCTCCCTGGTCACCCAGTCGTAGAACCCAACTAGGTTCGTCTGGCAGAATCTGCCAGAGACAAACCCATGTTGATGTCTGTCTTGGAGACCACTGTCTTCCAAAAAGGTCACCAGCCTCTCCTTCAGGATTGTCTCCATGAGCTTCTCCATGATTGAAGTGAGGCTCACCGGTCTGTAGTTGCCTGGTTCATCCTTCGGACCACTTTTATGAATGAGCACCACATGGGCCAACCTCCAGTCTTGTGGTATGCATCCTGTGTCCAGAAATGTACTGAACAGGTCTGCCAGGATCTCCACTAACTCCCTAAGCACTCTAGGGTGAATGCTGTCTGGTCCCAGTGCCTTGTCTACCCTTAGTCCTTCCAGAACCTTGTCCTCTATAATCCTGATGTCATTCATCCCCCCTGCCTTATCCCTTCCCTCAAGTAGATCACCACACCACCCCCTTCCCCTTAGCCCCATCTTTCCTGAATATCCTGTACCCTGGGATCATCATATCTCAGTCCTGGTACTGGGTGGCCCATGTTTCTGTGATGACTGCTAGGTCCACCCTGCCCACTGCCAAGACAGCCTGTAGCTCGGCTGATTTGTTACCTAGGCTTCTCATTCAGTGAGACCACCCTCCAACCTGTGCCTCCCCCCTCCTGGTTTTCCCCTAACCTAACCTCTCCTTGTGCCCTTACTCCAAATTCCTCCCAGATAGCTTGGGGGCAAGTATGCTTGGCTCCCCTTGCTGGGATCCCCGCCTACCAGCTGTCCTCTTTGAAGCTGGCCTGTCCTTACCCACCTCACCACAGGTGAGGAACAGCTGTAAATGAGATGACCCGATGTCCTGTGTGTACTCCAGGTAGTGCACCAATGCCCTCTTGATATCCAGGCTGTGCAGCTTCAGTTCACCTGAGCTGGACTTTGCTGTTAAAAATAAAGGGAGGGTAATGGATTTGTTCAGGTGAAATTCAGAGACCACCTTAGGAAAGAACTTTTTATTGGTCCTCAGGACTACTTTATCCTTGTGGAAGATATAGTTGGGTCTCTATGCAGAGGGCTTGGAGCTCTGACACCCTTCTTCAGAGGTGACAGCCACCAGGAAAACAGTTTTCCAGGTGACATACTTTAGGTCAGCAGTAGCCATGTGCTACCTTCCCCATATGCCTATCACAGCCTCTCAAGGCTGCCCACAGGCTTCAACATGATGACCTCTTTCAGCAGTGCATTCCAAGTGCCCACCACTCTCAGTGAAGAAGTGCTTCCTAACCTCCCTTCTAAAGCTCCCACCCTCCAGTTTAAGACTGTGCCCCCTTGTGATATGGTTGCCACTCAGCTTAAAGAGACTCTCCTTATCAACCTTATTTTTCCCTTTCAAGTACTTGAAGGTCCCAATCATGTCCCCCCTCTCTCCTGTCTTCCAGGGAGTACATGTTCAGTGCACTCAACCTATCCTCATATGCCTTACCCTGCTGACCCACTATTATCTTTGTAGCCCTCCGCTGGACCTTCTCCAGTAGGTTATTGTCCTTTTTGAGGTGTGGGCACCATATGGTATACAGTATAATTGTATATAATGCACTGCTCATAGCCTTGGTGACTATGTATATTTTCTGTCCATATTTTTAACTGTGTGTACTGACTGATTAAGTTATGTTTCTCCTGACTGTTTAACTGCCTAACTTGTATCATGTCCTCCGTATTGAACTCTTATTTCCTTGCACTCTCCTGAGTCATACCTGAAAATAGGCAAATGTCTAGTCTAGTGTACTTACCTGATTAACAAAAGCTAAATAAATAAATGGTAAATCTCATTTGGAAGCATAAGTTTTCCTAGTGGTGGGCTTTCTGTAGACTCTGAGTGCCCTAAGTACCTCCCTCCTCAGAGCTGGAGATCCGAGAACTTGAGCCGCTCAAGAACCAGGCCTTGCGGCATAAAGACTTACAGATTGGGGTAGGTTATCCCGCCCTGAGACATGGTAAGCAGGTTGTACATCAGGGGAAGGAGAATGGGCTGGAGCTTGGACAGTGCTAGAAGCAAGGGGTACCAAGGCTGCCTGGCCCAATCTGGTGCCACCAGAATTATGGATGCAGGCTGGCCGCTTAGCTTCAGAAGGGCCCTCAACAGTAGTGGAAAAGGGGGAAATGTGTAAAGGAACCTCCCTGTCCAGTCCAGTGCTAGTGCATCCAGAGGAATGGGACCCACTGCTGAAGGCCTGCAACAGAGCAGAGGGAGCAAGCTGATGGTTCTGCTCTGAGGCAAACAGATCTACTTCTGGGGTGCCCCACCGCCTGAAGACTGTTGCCAGCACTTGCTTGTTTAGGGCCAACTTGTGGTGCGCTTGGCTGATCCTGCTGAGGGTATGTGCTAGGGTATTGTCCTTCCCTGGCAGGTGCACTGCCAACAGATGCATGTCAAGGGAGTAGGCCAGAGACCAGACCTTCATTGCCTCTGTGCAGTGTTTTGAGGATCTGGTTCCCCCTTGCTTGTTGATGTCGTAATACTTGGTGGTAATGTCTGTCCGGACTTGAACTGACTGACCCTTTAGCTGGGGGGTAAAGGCCTGCAGGGCCAGGAAGACTGCCCTGAACTCCAGGAGGTTTATGTACAGCCATGATTCTCGAGGAGACCATGTACCACTGGATTGTCTGGTCATCTAGATGTGCACCCCAGCCCAGGAGGGAAGCATCTGTAGTTATGACCATAGTAGGAACCTGCTGCTGAAATGAGACTCCCTGCCTCAGGTTTTCCTCCTCCTTCCACTGTCTCAGTGCATGTAACAGGGTTCTTCTGACTGGCACTAGCTTGGAGAGTAGGTCTCTTCTTTGGGACCAGTGGGACTTGAGGTGGTACTGTATGTCTCACATTTGAAACCTGGCACCTGGAACTACAGCAGTGGTGGAAGCCATGTGCCCTAGCAACCTGAGGAAGTACCTTGGTGGCCTGAGCTGTTCGAGGAGGAATGATTCTGCAGGTTTTGATGTCTGACATTGTCTTGCAGGAGAAAAGTTTTACCCTGCAGAGTATCCAACTCTGTCCCTATGAACTCCAGGGATTGTACTAGTTGCAGGTGGGAGTTTTGCTGGTTTAACAGGAAGCCCAGGGACTCTATAGCGCCCTGGATGAGTCTTGCGTGGTCCCTGACCTGCTGGGAAAACTTCACCACAATCAGCCAGTCATCTAGGTAGGGGAAAACTGAGACACCCTGTCTCCTTCGGTGGGCTGATACCACAGCCAGACACTTTGTGAACACCCCTGGAGTGGAGGAGAGCCCAAAGAGTAGAGCTGAAAACTAGTAGTGGCCTCAGGCCAACTGAAACCTCAGGTACTTCCCCTGTGGCTGGGATGTGGAAATAGGTGTCCTTCAGTTCCAAAGAAGTGAGGCAGTCACCGTGTTGTAGGGAGGGATCACTACTGTACCGAGTGTGACCATTCTGAACTTGGGCTTTGCCAAGTACTTGTTCAGATATCAGAGATCCAAAATGGGTAGCCATTCCCCATTTTTCCTTTGAGTAAGGAAATACCTTAAGTAGAGTCCTTTCCCCCAATGAAAGTGAGGAACTGCTCCTGTGGCATTTGCTTGTAGCAGCTTTTTGACCTCCACCTCCAACAGAATTCTTTCTGTTGGGGTTGAGGGTGCAAAGTTCCTGTTGGCCTGCAGTTTTGGAAAAGCCTTGAACTGCAGAGAAAGTCCCTTACTTACCACCTCCAAAACCAACTTGTCTGTGGTAATGTGTTGCCACGCCTGGAAGAAGTGAGCCAATCTCTCTCCTACTGGCAATGGGTTGGCGACCTGGGCAGTGCAGTCAGAGATTCTGCTTAGGCTGGGACCTAGTGGTTGGAGCAGGTTCAGCCCTCTTGGCAGCTCTTCTGCCCCTGCCCTTGAAATAGCCTCTTGTTTAAGTATTACATGGGCATAGGCAAGGCAAGAAAAAATTACTCACTGCAGTAATCTTTCTTCCAAGGGGTCCTTTAGCATCGGTAACCTTTTTGCACTTAGCTGGCTAGGTGCAACTGCCCCAGAGGTGTGCCTTTAAGACATATTTAAATGAGCTTAGGGCCATGCCAATCAAAAGACAGGAGGGGGTGTGAGCTGAGTGAGAGCTGTTGAAAGCTTCAGAATTTTTTCCACGGAAAAACGAGGGCAAATGCCCCAAAAAAGAATTAACAGTATTCAAAAAACATGCAAATGTACACAAAAGTGGAAACAAACAGCAACATGAGCTAAAAACTCAATAAGAAACTCCAAATTTGGTAAAAGGTGACATAAAGAGCCCTTCTTTGATAGGTGAACCGGGGAGGAAGGGTGGGAGCTTACTGATGCTAAAGGAGCCCCTGGAAAAAAGAAGATTATTGTGGTGAGTAATTTTTTCTTCTTACCCCAGGAGTCCTTTAGCATTGGTAACCTTTTTGCAGACTACCGAGCAGTACCAAATGGGAGGTGGGCAGAGAACCTACTTAGGAAAGAGGCTCTGCAGAACTGCCCTGCCAAATTTGGCATCAGATCTGGTCTGCACATCCAAACTGTAGTGTTTCACAAAGGTCTGCATAGATTTCCAGGTAGCTGCTTTGCAGACATCCAGTAGGGGAATGCCCCTTGCTGCTGCAAGCGAGGCTGCAGTGCCCCTGGTGGAGTGGGCCCTGAGCCCCACTGGAGGTTGTTGACCAGCTTTCTCACAGTAGAATCTAATACAAGAGATCAACCAATGAGAAATAGCTTTCTTGGTAGCTGGTCTTCCTCTGCCTGCATCCCCGTAGGTGAGGAACAATTAAGTGGAAGAGCCTCTGGACTGTCTAGTATGCTCTAGGGAGTGAAAGATGGCTCTTCTGACATCCAAGCTGTGGCGCTTTTGCTCGCCAGGAGTGGATGACTCAGTAAAGAAGAGAGGCAGAGTAATGGACTGGTTCAAATGAAACTCAAACCACCTTTGGCAGAAATTTCCTGTTTATCCTGAGCTCAGCTTTATCATTGTGAGGGATGATGTAATTTGGCTCAGTGCACAGGGCCTGTAGCTCTGAAATCCTCCTGGCAGACGGTCTTCCAAGTTACAAACTTGATGTGGGCCGTGGACATAGGTTCAAAGGGTGGATTCATGAGTCCATCTATGCAAAGGTTCAGGCTCCAAGGAGGAACGGGCTCCCTGGTTGGAGACTGGAAGTGCAAGAGGCCTTTGAAAAACTGTTTAAAAATGTAGTGGGAAAAAGATTATTTCTTCTTTCCCACCGAAAGGTAGGCAGAAACTGCCTCCAGGTGTAGCTTGAGTGAAGATGGTTTCAAGCCTGATGCCTGTAGGTGTACCAGGTAGTCTAGCAGCTGAGGGTCTGAAGCTGATAGGGGTTCGACCTTTTTGCTCTTGCACCAGAGGGAAAATCTTTTCCATTTGGCTGAATAAGTCTTTTTAGTGTTTGTTTTTAGCCATCCTCAGTATCTTAAGGACCTGTTCAGAGTACTGTGAGGATAGAAACTAACTCCTCAAGAACCAGGCCTTGAGGTGAAGAGAGTGTATATCTGGGTACTGCACGCCCGTCTGAGGACGGGTCAGCAGGGAGTAAGTTGGAGGCAGGCAAATGGGCCTCTTGAAGGACATTGAGAGAGAAGGAGAGGGTACCAGGCTTGCCTGGGCCAGTCTGGAGCCACTAGGATCATTGATGCAGGATGCTGTCTGTTCAGCAAAACACTGAATATCAGGGGAAAGGGAGGAAATGCATATAGGAAGCTCCCTGACCTGTCCAGGATCAGGGAATCCAGAGGAAGTGTTCCCAGCACCAAGGGCCTGCAACAGTACTGAGGAAGTTGAAAATTGAGAGGAGAAGCAAACAGATCCATGTCTGGTGTGCCCCACTGCCTGAACACTGTGGCTAGTACTTGCTTGTTCAGTGTCCATTCGCTCTGGCCTTGACTGATGCGGCTTAGAGCATCCGCCAGAGTATTGAATTTGCCTGGGAGATGAACAGCCGAGAGGCTGACTCCCAGGGAGAAAGCTAGAGACCAGAGCTTCCAAACACAGTACTCCTGATCTGGTACCACCCTGCTTGTTTATGTAGAACACTGCAATGGTGTTGTCCGTTCGAATTTGAACTGCCTGCCCTTCTATGCTGGGAGCGAAAGCTTTGAGAGCTTGTAAGACTGCTCTGAGTTCCAAAAGATTTATGTGCACTGTGACTCTTCGGGAGTCCAGTTGCCGCTTACTAAGGCACTGTCCAAATGAGCTCCCCAGCCAAAAAAGGGAGGCATCTGTGATATCACCTTTGTGGGAAGAGGAGCTTGAAAGGGAACCCCTGCCTGCAAATTTGCAGGGTTCTTCCACCACAGCAAGTTTTGGATGAACTGCTCAGACACAGGTATCAACTCTGAAAATGTGTTGCTTCTCTGAGACCAGCAAGCTCTGGGTAGGCTTGCAGGAGTCTCATCCTGTACCTGACCTCTGGGACTACTGCAGTCATAGAGGCCATATGTCCCAGAAGTTTGAGGAAATGTCTGGCTGGTCTTGGCTGTCCCTGGGCAAAAGAATCTGCCACTGAAAGGAAACTCTGAATTCTTTCCTGTGGGAGGAAAGCATATCCCTTCCGAGTGTCCAGCTGGGCCCTTATGAAGGCGAGTAGCTGGGTGGGTTCCGGGTGAGATTTCTTTAGATTTACCAGGAAACCCAGAGACTCCAGAGTGTGTTCTGTGAGGGAAAGATTCCTTGACCTGGCAAGGAGACTTTACTACTATGAACCAGTCATCCAGATAGGGGTAGAGAGCGACACCCAGTCTCCTGAGATGTGCTGCTACCACTGCGAGACACTTGGTAGAGACTCTTAGGGCCGAGGACAGACTGAAGGGCATTTCGGTAAACTGACAGTGACCCGAAGGAAGTTTGAACCTGAGAAACTTCCTGTGAGATCTCATGGGTATGTGGAAGTAGGCGTCTTAAGTCTAGGAAGGCCAGCCAGTCTCCCTGCTGTAAGGACTGTATGATCAGTGACAAAGTGACCATCCTGAATTTGTTTTTTTTCAGATGTTTGTTTAAATATCTGAGATCTAATATAGGTCTCTACTTCCCCATTTTCTTTTGTGTCAGAAAATACTTAGAGTACAGACCCTTGCCCATCTCGTGGGTGGGGACCCTCTCCTCTGCTTGTAAAGCCAGAAGGTTTTGTACCTCCATTTCCAACAGTGGTATCTGTGTTGGGGACAGAGGTCTTGACACCTGGGTATGCTTGAGGTCTGGCAGCTGCTTGAACTGCAATAACAGGCCCTTCTCCACTATCTCCAGCACCCACTTGTCTGATGTGATGAGGGACCAGTGCTGAAGATAGTGGGAGAGTCTGTCTCCAACCGGAAATGGGGATGCGACCTGGACACACATTAGGACTTGGACTGAGAGGCAGATGGCAGGGTAGAGGTGGCTCTTCTTTGGCCCCTTCTGCCCCTGCCTCTGAAAGACCCCCTGTACTGGCCGAAGTCAGGCTGAGGAGAGGGATTCTAAGGCCTGGGAAAAAAAACTTCTGCCCCTACCGCCCCTGGGATGGGATCTCTGAGGGGTGGCGGGCCTAGGCTTGGATGAGTGGCTCTGTCAGGAGGCCTTGTACTCACTTTTTTCATGTAGTCAGTGGTTCTGTAATCAAACATACGAACATACGAAAAAGCCAGCAGAAGAAGGCCATTTGGACTAGCAAGTCTGCTCGTATTGCAGGGTCCACAGCTTGAGCTAATGTCCCTGCCCTCCCTCCCCACTCTTCCCATCCTCCCTACCCATGATTCTTACCTTCCCCCTATGCCTATGCCCGCCTCTCAAAGCTGTCCACTGTCTTCAACGGAGATGACCTCTTCCAGCAGTGCATTCCAACTGTCCGCCACCCTCTGTGAAGAAGTGCTTCCTGACCTCCCTCCTAAACCTCCCACCCTCGAGCTTAAGACTGTGCCCCCTTGTGATATGGTTGCCACTCAGCTTAAAAAGATACTCTCCTTATCAACCTTATTTATCCCTTTCAAGTACCTGAATGTCCCAATCATATCTCCCCGTCTTCCAAGGAGTACATGTTCAGTGCCAACCACCTCTCCTAGTGCCTTGCCCTGCTGACCGGCTATCATCTTTGTAGCCCTCCTCTGTACCTTCTCCAGCAGGTTAATTTCATTTTTGAGGTGTGGACACCAGTACTGAGCTCCATACTCTAGATGCGGCCTTACCAGTGACCTGCACAAGGGCAGTATAACCTCCTCTCTCCTACTACTGATCCCCATAGCTATGCATCCCAGCATCTTGTTTGCCTTTGCTGCTGCTTTCTTGTACTGCGTGGAGTGCTTCAGGTCACTATTGATCATCACTCCCAGGTTCTTCTACTCCTCTGATGCAGATACTCGGACTCCACCCAGGTAATACTCAGTCCTGGGATTCTTTGCTCCAATGTGCATAACTTTGCATTTCTTGGCATTGAAGCCAAGCTGCCAGATCCTGGACCACCTCCCCAGCTTTTCCAGATCTTCCTGTAGGTCCCGTATCCCTTCAGCTGTGTCCACTCTCCCACAGAGCTTGGTGCAAAACATATTTTGATCACAGGGAAAATCCATGGCCTTGTTCTGAGTGTCTGTGGTCAGACCGGTTGTTCTAAGCCAGGTGAAGCATCTCAGAGAGATGGCATGGGCCATCGCCCTAGAGGCTGCATCCTTGTCTGCCATGTGGAATTGGTACACAGTAGCTTCCAGGGCAGCTTTTGACGTATCCACCAGCTCCTGCACCATAGAATCTGATACGCTGTGAGCAATAGCCTGGACAGATTTCCAAAGGGCTTTCTGATATTTGGCTGTGAATGCCATGTAAAGAAGAAACTCTGAGAAGCAGGGAAACTGTAGCATACATTTTCTTTGCTATAAAGTCAATTTTCTTGGAATCCTTGTTGGGGGAGAGGGGGACAAGGAGACTCCAGCTTTCTCACAAGCTGCCTGCTGCACTATACTGTCATGGCTAGGGTGTGCAGTCAGGAACTCAGTACCATTTTTAGACAATTTATATTTTCTCTCAAGCCGCTTATCAACCCCTGATACTGAAGTGGGGTGCTGAAGCACCTTCATGGTATTTTTTCTCTAAATGTATTATAGATAGGGATGACCAGGGTCTTTGAGGACGAAAGACCCTTCATCTCCCTATAATCTTCGTCTTCATCGACATCCTGGTTGGGCTCCTGCGTAAGGACGTCCAGGGTGTCCAGCATATTTTGTATAAATGTACACAGAGGAAGGATCCTCATGGTCACCCGGGGGATCCCCAAGATGAGGGTCTGGAGACTCCTGGGGCTCAAGGCCCTCAAAATCCATGTCAGGGGCAACATAAAATTGATCATCATCTGCGTCACAGTCTACAGGAGAGAGAACCGTGGAAGAGTGCTTGCCAGCCCCAGTAAATAGAGGACCCATCTTTTGAAGGGTCTGAAACAGTTGCCATACTTTTTCCATATCTTGCACTGATGGAAGAACCTGTGCAGTTTGCAAGGGTTTTGTTTTTTCTGTATGCTTTAAGCTGCCTGTTGTCTCGCTATTGGCTTTCTCAGGAGCAACGAGAGCATATCTGTCTTGACAGAGTTTCTTTTCAGCCACTTCAAAGGCTTGATCAAGCTTCCTTTTTTCGTCACTCTTATTTTTTAATTTGTGAGAAACTTCATCTTTGGAAGCTTTATTTTTTGGCTGGAACCTGGAGTGTTCCTCAGCACCTCTGCTTTTGGAATTAGTACTTTTGAACGGCCCCTCATCGGAAGCCTCTGATTTATCCTCAGCCATAATAATCAAAGGTTTGTCTGCTATGTTTGCCAATTCAAGCAAAGCAAACCAGTCCTGGACCTACGAACTGAGTGCAGGTTTCTGTGAAAATGCCACTGGCCAATCCTGCCCCCGTTAAATAAACTCTGTCTATTACTAGTGCCACCTTTTTTTTTTTTGTAGAACTGGTATCTATACCACTGCCAACCTTAATAGAAACCCCATAATACTCAACTGCGCACAGGTGGCTGCTGGACCCTTACGGAGAGTCCTAACACAGATACTACCAAGGTCCAGTAATATAACAAAAAAGGTTTCCTCGTAATTGCCAATCTAGAGAGAAAACCTCCAGGCACTGTTTAAATCTGAAAACCACTGCAGGTGCCTCGCGGTAAACTCTCCAAGGTCTGAGGTAAAAATCAAGGCAACTGTCCCTAATTCAACGGTTCCCACAAGAATTTCCCCAAAAATGAAGGAAACGGTCGAAAATAAGCACCCGCGATAAAATTAGGCTTTAAACTAAATAATCGTGGTAAAAATAAAGTCAAAATAGTGCGGTCGCACTAAAAATAAAAATTTGCACGGCGCTAAAGAAAAAGTTAAACTTTCACTCGGCACACTAAAGGAAATAATTTGAGGAAAACTTTACCCAGATAAGCACTAGGAGGCTGTCATCAAGGAAAGTTGGGAGACACCTCAGAGGCAATATTGCTCAGTCCAGCGAAGAAAAAAATTCTGAAGCCTTCAACAGCTCTCACTGAGCTCAAACTCCTCCTGTCTTTTGACTGGCTTGGCCCAAAGCTCATTTAAATATCTCTTAAAGACACACCTCCAGGGCAGTTGCACCTAGCCAGCTAAGTGCAAGCAAGTTATTGATGCTAAAGGACTCCTGGGATAAGAAGGTAATTTTTATTTATAGGGCACCCATTCCCAGAGGCTCTGGGTGCCTAACAAACATCAATAAAGTAAAACAAACAAATACAATAAAATGTCTAAAAATAAGAAATACATTTTATAACTCAGCATCTTAAAAGAAAAGCTTCAGCATTGCCAAAAACATGGACTGGACTTCAAAGATGAACGCAGTAATCTGCAAAGGCCAGGCTAAAGAGGTGGGCCTTCAGTCTTTGCCTAAACACCTTGATTGAGGGAGCCTCCCGGACTGCAGGTAGAAGCGAGTGCCACAGGGTCATCCCAGAGAAACTAAAAGCATGCTCTCCTGATGTCCTCAGCCGAACCCTGGGAATGTCCATGACACCCCTTGAAGGGGAGTAAAGGGAGTGAGCAGAGGTCGCCAGTGTCAGGAGCTCTGACAGGTAACCAGGACCCAGTCTGTATAGGGCCCTATAGGTGAGTAAACTCACCTTGAAAAGGATCCTCCACCTGACAGGCAGCCAGTGCACAACATGCAGGACAGGGGTTACATGACTGGGCCTAGAAAGGCCCATCAGCAACAAGGCTGGTACGTTCTGCACCAGCTGCAGCCTGCAGAGGGTCCCTCGCATGACCCCAACATACAGAGTTATAGTCCAGCCTAGAGGTAATAAAGACGTGCACCAGCATTGGCATATCCTCGGGCGGAACGAGGGGCTTAATCATGGCGATGTTCCGCAAGTGGTAAAAAACACTTGACTACAGACAACACCTGATCTTCAAAGGTTAATCTGCTGTCCAGGATCACACCCAGATTTCGCACCCTCAGGGAAGCCACCAATGGAGTAGAACCCAGAACAAGGCCAATATCAGCCGCGGGTGGCAACCCATCACACCCACGACCTGGCTCTATCACTAGTACCTCTGTCTTGGCCGGGTTTAGTCTCAGCTAGCTGGAAGCCAAACAGTTATTAAGCACGTCAACAGATCCTGATGTTCGGGGGGCAAGAGACAAATACAGCTGGGTGTCATCTGCGTAGCAGTGAAACTCGATGCTGTGTTGTTGAATGATCTCGCCCAGGGGCAGCATGTACACTGTGAACAACATCAGCAACAAGATCGAGCCCTGCTGAACTCCACAGGACAGAGGCATTGGGGAAGAGGAGAAATTCCCCATCACCACCCGCTGCACTTTGAGAGACAGGACTCAAACCATCTGATGACAGTACCGGCGAGTCCACAAAACTCTCAGAGCAGATTAAGAAGCATGACGTGATCCACAGTGTCAAAAGCTGAGGAGAGATCGAAGAGCACAAGAACTGACCTGTCTCCCCTATTTCTAGCCCTGAGCAGATCATTATGCACCCTCACTAGAGCAGTCTCTATGCTGTGTCTGGCCCAAAAACCAGACTGAAATGGCTCATAGATGTCAAAGGACACCAGGCGATCCTCGAGCTGCTGTGCCACTAATTTCTCAACAACCTTGCTCAGAAAGGGCAGGTTGGAGAGGGGACGATAATTCGCCAGGACGTCTGGGTCGAGGGAAGGTTTCTCAAGGAGAGGTCTCACCAGTGCTTATTTAAAGGCAGCTGGGAATACCCCCTCCGCCATTGAACACCTGGCAATCCCGGCGAACACCGGGCCTACAGCCTCGACACATCCCATTAAGAAACGTGTCAGGGCCGGGTCAAGTTCACAATAAGTGTGCTTCAGCTCTAAGATAACCTTAGTCACTTCAGTCACCTCCACTAGCCTAAACTCCTCCCAAACAGAGTTCCTCTGAACCTCTCAGCTCTGCTACCACAAGGCAACAGCCTCCCTGGCGGAATCCCCGACCGGAGAGCTGACACTGTCAGGGAATAAAAAAACAAAGCAAACTCTTCACATAAAGTGGATGAAAAGCTTTTTTCGGCTGTAGACAGGCTGGATGAAGAAGCCTGTCCACAGTTCGAAATAGCTGAGATGGTCCATTTCTCCCCGCAGCAATTTCCCTGGACAGGAATTCTGCCTTCTTATGGGGAAATTGCTCCCTGGTACTCAACATAGTGAGCACACAGAGCCAGCCTGTCAGCCTCCAGCTGGGTCTTCCACCAGCAACACTCCAACTTCTAACCCTTGATCTTCATCGCCTTGAGATCTCCATCAAACCAAGGGGATCTCAAGTGAGAGGATCTGGGTCATATACGAACTGGTCCGATGGCATCCAGAGCTTTGGAAACCACCGTATTATAGTTGGCCACTGCCTTTCTGGTGCTAATCGCACATTTTTTGGTTTTATATTTATTGAGGTAATAAGACAGACCTTTGAGTCAGGGGCTCGTTTACAGAGGTTCCACGTCAAAAGACAAAACAACAAGTAAGCAACAAGTACATAATTCATTCAAGGTAAGGTTAAAACAGTGAATAATACTTTAAATAAATTGTTCTAACAAGGCTGATAAGAGAGATTAGATGATACAATAATAATAGTCCCGTGATTAACAAGCAGGGAAATTTGTAATAGACAGCAAATAAGATATCCTGATGAGGAGAGAAGGGGAGAAATAGCCAGTGCTGTTGAAGGACCAACAGGTCTGCTGTCGGCAAGTCAGAAAGGGGTGAGGGCTCTGAAGAGTGTAAGGGAAAGTGCTAAAGAGGCGAGCTGGATAAGAAGGTTAAGGAAAGGGGGGACTGATCAAGTTATGAAGCAATGTGAGAGCTAAGAAGTGAGTAAGGGAAGTGCAATAGAGGAGAGGTGAATAGGGGAGTTAAGGGAGGGGCACAGGTCAGAGTTAAGACGATGTGAGAAAGGAGGGCAGAGTGGGACAGGAGATAGGGAGGTAAGGGGAAGGGGAAGGAGATACTAGGGGAGTAGGAGGAGAAACTAGGAGGAGGGAGGAGGGTAAGGGATACAGGAGAGAGGGAGAGAAAAAAGAAAAATGAGAAGGGAAAAGACTGAAGGGGACAAAGGGGGGACTGGGGGGTGAGAATGGGGAGAAAGTCACAGAGGACCATCAGTAGGCAGGGAAAGGGGAGGTAGTAGGTAAAGGAGGAGACAGACGAAAAGGACAGGAGGGGGAGGACAGAGAGAAAAAAACTGAAGCCAGAGGCTTAGTATGAAGAATGGGGCTGGCCTTAACTAGGTTATGCAGTCACCGATAGTTGCAAGGAGTGCCCAAAGTTTAGTTTTAAATGGTCCAAGCCTAGTTTCCTTGTGGATATCTTCCCCCATTGAGTTTAGCCAGAGTGGCACGGTATGCAAAGGACCGTTGGCCTTGCACAGTCCGACAAAAAGGGATTTTAAGTGACCAAGTATTCTTTCTCATAGTATGTCTAGAAGGGTTGGTTGGAGTAAGGAGGTTTTTCACCCCTAGAGGCATTAGGCCAAGCCTGGATTTCTTGACTAAAAGGCAGGTCTAATATTTCACTCTATTATCCAAATTTAGCCATCCAGATTGTGCATACAGTGAGCAAGCGTGGGCCATCCTAACTGCACGCGGTACAAGTCTACAGGCCTTGTTGAGTGTGGTTTTGATTTGTTTTACGAGCCGTTGGGGTTGCGGCCCCATAAACCACTAGGCCGTAGTCTATAGTGGTCACAGAGCTAGCAACAGCTACATTTAGGGCTTCAGATGTTAAGCAATGCTTGTTGCGGCACAGCAGGCCCAGCTTGGCACTCGCTGCCTTGGCAAGTTGATCTATGTGTTGCATGTAAGAGTGCAGTCCAACATTAAACCAAGATACTTAAAGCATTGCACCATTTCTAGAAGGGCATTTTGATTATGGATTTGTAGCTGGTGGGATCGGTGCTTGTTGAGAGCAGAGGCAAAAATCATAGTTTTGTTGTTTTATAGTTTAACAGTAGTTTTGATCTGGAAAACCATTGCTCAACTTTAGAGAAATCTGTCTGCATATGATGCTCAAGTTCAACAGGGTCAGTGTGACTTGAGTAAAGCACCACATCGTCTGCATATAATAAAATCTGGTCAATAACAGCTAGAGGGAGGCTGTTTAGAAACTAGCTAAAATAACTGTCCCAAGAATTAAGCCTTGTGGCACCCCTGTGGTAACAGGATTGCTTTCTGAGGGGAGACTTTGGATTTTAAGTCTTTGGCTCCTACCAGTAAGATAACTTCGGAACCAGGATACTGATTCTGTGGATAGGCTGATACATGTTAACTGACTGAGAAGAAGTTCATGGTTAATGGTGTCAAAGGCATTGGTGAGATCTATATACTGTAGGTAGCTCCCACCAAGTGTCCTTGATCCAGGGCATTATGTATACAACTAGTGTATTCGACCAGGGCAGTGCAGGTGCTATGTTTCTTATGGAAACCATGTTGTTCACAGCATTGTAGCTGGCATTTGTCTAGGTACTCCATCAGCTGATCTGAGACTATGCTTTCCAATGCTTTTGAAAGGGGAAGGAGAATTGATATAGGTCTATAGTTAGAGTGGAGTGTTCTATCGCCGCTTTTGTGTACAGGGGTGACCGCTGCTGCTTCCATAGAAGGGGGAACTTGCCAATGATGAGAGATTCAGGATTTTAGGAAAGGGAATGAGGATAGAATCTAGGGCAAGTCTAACTTGAGATCCAGCATGTCACTGCTTGCTCTGGATTTGCCACCGGCTTTTATGAATTATTTTTTGGCCTTGGAGGAAGAGATGACTTTTGGGGAGGAGAGTTTGGGGTGGGGATACAGGGTCTTGTGGTGGGTTGATATCACACAAGGGTTAGAGAAAATCAGGGGACAGAACACCACGTAGGTGAGTAAAAACCTTGTTAAAAGTGTTAGCATTGAGGCTAGGGTCCTGAATGAGAGCACCATTGACATTTGGCAGAATGGGCAGGGCCTTGTTAGGTTTGCCAGTGAGTTTTTTTTTTTTTTTTTTAATGTTGTCCCAGAAACAACGGCCATCTCTCCAAGAGTTTGTGAGCTCAGTTCTGAAGTGTTGCGATTTGGCCTTTCTAACTGCCTATTTACAACTGTTCCAGGCAGCTTTGTACCTCTGAAGGTCTGTCAGGGTTCCTGAGTTTTTCGCGTTGGCCCAGAGATCATGACGGTTCTTCTTCAAATCGAGGAGTTGCGAGGTGACCCATGAGTAGTTAGTGTCCAGAGTCCTATGTTTTGTTAATAGGGCATAGACGTTACAGGACTCATTGAATTTAAGAACAAAACTTCAAGGGCAGAGTCCACGTCAGCAGTTGTGTCAAGAAAGCTCCAGTCTTGGAGCTCCAAGTGGGTTTTAAGAGCAGCCAGTTTCCCTTTACGCAGTGTGACAGGGTGAAATAGGACCTTGTCCCATTTGTTATGGAAAAAGTGTTTAAATGCAAGGATCTTTCCTTTTCTGGCTCTTCTCTGTCTGGTTGCGCAACCAAATTTTCCTGTGAGACTTCAGACTTGATCATCCCGAACGGTCTCACAATTCTTTGCCTCTCACTGTCTCAGTCCTCACTTGCTGTCTGTTTCTTTCTCCCTTGCATAGCTGCTAGTATAATATTGCATACAAATCATTGTGTGGAAAGGAAATGGATGTTGGGATCTTTTCTGTAAAAAGCTGTTGGACGCTAGAGGTTACCAGAGTTCAGGTTTTTAAGCCTTTTGCAAAAGCTGTGCAAAAGGGGGCCTCAACTCAAGAAGCACACTGTGTTCTAGCAGCTCCTGCCTGATACTTACAAGAACAGGATGCTTGCTAAGGATAGGGGGTTGAAAGGACTTATAATAGCTAAGCTGCAACTGCAAGAAAGATAAGAAAAAGGGACACAGACTGAAGCAAAACTGTATTTCTCCTTTGTACATAGTTATACTGAACAAGTTTTACTTTTGTTACTGCTACTGTAAATAAATACTTTTGGTGAATTCTACAACTGCTCCTGGTGTTCCCTATGCTTCCTCACCTGTACCTCAATGACGTGCAGGAGTCTAGTAGTGATAGTTTTAGTTGGGACTTTAGGGGACTTATTGCACCAGTTAATGAGGATGGGGGAGTGGTCACTGGAGGAATCCTGGAGGACTACAGTATCAAGTATTCTATTAGGGCGAGTGGTGATTATCGAATCAATAAGGGAACTAGAGCCAGTACAGTAATTTATCAGTGTGGAGGCGCAAACTGTCTGGGCCACGTTGATGGTAGATAGAGCGTCTTTATATGGCGCGGCCTCCGAGGATTCCCAATTGATGTTAAAATCCCCCAGCATTATCAGTTCAGTGTTTTGGAGGATACTAGTAAGGTATTCAAAGCTGTTTGATTTGTCTTTGGGTAGGATATAAACCAAGGCAACTGTTATAGTTTTCCATTATTTCCAAGTAAGACTTTTATTGCCAGTAGTTGAGAGCTGGGGCCGGTGTCGATGAGGGCCAGTTTTTGTGCCTGGAGGTGATCTTTTAAGTAGATAATGCAACCACCGCCCTGCTTACCATGATGGTTGAGCCTATGTAAGCTACAGCCTGGTAGCTGGATGGCAGTATCAGTAATTCTAGGATTTAGCCAAGTTTCTACAATTGATAGGATGTCAGGTCGGTGGTGAGCAACCCACGCTTGAAGAGGGTCAAATTTGGCCAAAAGGCTACAAATATTAATAGAGGTGATTAATAAGCCATTCTGCATGTGAGGTAGAGCAGTGACAGTACCCACAGGACCAGGGTTAGGGTGGATGTTTCCTGACAGGAGAAGGAGCAGCCATGCCATTTGTATAGCTTGCCACTTAAGGTAGGTCATGACTTGCGCCTGACAGTATGTTTTAGGTTTGCGGTTCTTAATTGTGGAGTTTGCGATAAACACATTAATGATTTTTTTTTTTTGGGGGGGAGATACGGATGGAGGCCATTCTGTGAGGCCATGTAAGGGATCGCTGTAGTACTGCATATCATTGTTAGCTCCAAGGTAGAAGACTATGTGAGGCTTGACTGGTAAGAGGATATAGTAGATATGTTGGCATGGGTTGGCACAGTGGGCGATTGTAGAGGAATAACCGTGACAGGTACCAGACACTGCCACATGGCAAGCACGCAGATTGTTACGCTTAGTAACACGGTGCTGTTAGGAGAGGAAGGAGATCGGAGGCGCAGAAGAGCTAGAGGAAGGAGGAGAAGTTACAGAGACGTGACAGGTGGAATAGGAGTTGAGTCAATGAGGAGGGTTGGATGAGCAAGTGGATAGGTGCGCAACAAGAAGCAGTGGACCAATAGCATAAGTGGGCGGGGTTTAAGGGGATTTAATCACGACTGTGGGAAGGTGGAGGGCAGGTGGGAGAAAATTCAGCAAAAGAAGCAGCCAATAAAGCCACCAGAAACAGTCCAAACTAGTGTTTAGGGACCCAGCCAATCGCCTAGAGCCTGGTCCATAGCACAGCCAATGGCAGTAGAGAATAGCCAGAAAACAGCCAATCTGAGTAAAAGCCGCACTCTGGAGATTCAGGCTGGAGCTTGGTGCTCGGTAGTGGTGGTTACCTGGGTTTGGAGCCGGGGCTGGATGCAGGGACAGCAGCCACGAGGAGAGCCACGGTCCGGGAGCACAGGGCGCCGCTGCTGTTGGGCGCCCTGGGGCAAGTCTGGAAGAGAGGACAGAGGAAGAGTTACAGCAAGATAAGAAGAGACAAGTGGTGGGCAGGGGGCAGGCTAGGCATGGAGACAGTCTGCAGGGGGCAGGGAGCAAAAGAGGTGTTAAATGGTGGGAGGGCCTCAGGAGGTAGGCTTGGGGGGGGCAGGGTTTCAATTTCTGGGATGGGGAGCAGAGTTACAGGAGTAGAAAGAAAATAAGAGACAGAAAACAAAAATGTACTTGGGGGAAGGGGACAAGTGAAAGTGCAGGCACAGGTGAACTGGGACAGCTTAGTAGAGCAGCTAGGAGGAGGTCGAAATTAGAAGGGTCACAGCCAAGGGGAGAGAGAACAAACCAGTGGCTAGCTCAGAAAAAATACAGCAGGTCAGGAGAGAAACAGAAAATGGAAATTACGTACCTACCGTAATTCTTGATCTTCTCTTGTATCTTCACCATTCATTACTGCTTGGGTGTAAGCCGAGGCCACACCCTGGGAAGTTTTTGAGAGGTCGGCGCAGGCCCAAGAGCAACGCACTATGTGGTGCGTGGCGGCCGTTAGCGCCGAGACTCCTCCTCCATCCCAGTTTCTGTAGTCGGAGGCGAAAATAATAAGAAAAAGGAGAGCGAGGCAAGAGAGCCAAGGATAGGTAAAGGAAAGGATATAAACTGAAAGGAATAAGCCAACAGGGGACAGGAAGAGGAAAAATCTACCCTATGGGACATGAGGCCTCACTCCTGAGGCGGCTCAAGGGGAGGAGCAGAAGAAGAAGAAGAAGAAGAAGAAGAAGAGAGAGGGGAGGAGGAGGAGGAAGAAGAAGAAGAAGGGAATATGTTGGGAGGAGGGAGAAGTTCTGCCAAGTTGTGAGGGGTGGCTTGAAGGCTCGTGAAGCGGGACCAGGTGAGGAGCAAGGATCCCATTTAGGAAAACTGGTGGAGAAGGTTCAACTGAACCTTTTGCACAACAGTACACAAAGGCAGACTCTCTGTGCCGCCATCCTCAACCCTTACACTCCAGCTGAGAGCTCACAGACTGCCAAGGCAGAGAATCTGTTCCGAAAAGGAGAGCACCCAACTAGGAAGGGGAAGGGGAAGGAAGCCCACTAGCACCCTGTCACGTGCGAACACAGATGTGTGAAGGGGGGGTATTTGAAGCCCTACAGAGGGCACCCTTTTGCGGAAAAGGACAGAGTGGGAACTCCGTCTGACTCCCCGAAGGCAAGGCAAAACAGATCACCAGATCAAGGTAATTGGAGTGCCAGGACAGTGTAACTAGCAGAGGCTGGCAAAAACAGGAGGTTCAGACATGCCAGAGGGGACCTAGAAAAAGGAACCAAACCATTTAAAGAACGGTTTCTTAAAGTGTGAATTGAACAACATGGCTTAAGAAGGGGCCAAGAGGTCACCCTCAGGGGCAATTAGAAGAGTTCCCTCAAGACAGAGTCTACTCGTTCCCCCTTTATCAATTAAATGGATCCGTTCTGAGAGAAGAACGGAGAACAAAAAAAAAAATCTTTATTTTTTTTTTAGTTTAAACTTTAAGACCATGAAAAGGAGGAGGAGGCGCTGAAGAAGGAGGCCCTTGAGGGAAGGTGGGCGGTATCAGTAATGAACTGTGAAGATACAAGAAGATCAAGAATTAAGATGAGTGCGTAATTTCCATATCTTCCTTGTCAATCTTCACCATTCATTACTGCTTGGAGTAATGCAAGCCCCACGAAGGGGACTAGAACCCCGAGGGAACAAGACCCTCAACCTCCTGCTGATAAGAAACAGAAGGAAGAGACCCTGGCCTTACAAGACAGGAAGCCTAAGGCCGAGGAGAGCTCAGTGGTGTCCCCCGGAGATGAGGAGATGGAGGAAGCCCCTGCAGAAGCGTCCTAGCTCTGGTGGAACACAGGCGGGTACCTCAGAAGGCAGAGCGAATCACCCTACACCAGGCCAGGGGTGACAATCTTGACAGATGAAGCCATGCCGTCCGCCTAATGCAGATCACTGTCCCCACAAGCCTGGAAGCCACCTCATTGCTGTCATAGAATGCCCTTGCTTTGTGCCTTGCCAGTTCCAGGCCTGTAGCAGAGAGGGCAATGGCTCGTCTGGATTGCTTCGTATCAGGCATTGATGCTAGAACTTGAGAGAGCATCGACCATAAATGCCTGCTGTAGGCAGCATGGTGAGCCTGATGTGATGCAATGCAACATCGCCGCGAGGAAGAGGCACTCTTCGCCCCCACTGTGTGGTCAAGTGTGGGGAATCTGAGTCCGATTGGATGATGCGTGCGCCTAGCGACGGGGCCCAGAAGGAGTCTCTAGGAACTCCAATCCAGAGGGTGGGTTGAGGAGTGTACCTAGAGATTCCAGTGGGACACAATACCTCCTCCTGCAGTCTAGCAGGGCTGGAAAAGATGCGGCTGGAGACTGCCAGGTGCGGATAGATGCCTCCTGGAAAGGGATAGGCCAGGATGGCACCACCAGATGTTGGGCACTGAATTCCCCAAGGAATTAATGCGTCTGGCACTCAGTATTGTCTCGTCCGAGAAAGGAGATATGGAGATCCTTAACCATCTTCAATAGGAAGTGCTGACATTCTGTGAAATCAGCGTTGGATGAAAGGTGAGCAGAGGGTTCCTCTCCCTCTGAGGAGGGAGTCTAAGAAAGTGAGGAACTCTAATGCCCACAGGACTCCTGCGGTGGTGGGGAGGCGCGAAAAAAACACTCATGCCTATACCTAACATATGAGGGGAAGCCTCCGAAGAGCCTCTGAACCTCTCCCAGGATAACGGGCCTGTATGACTGACATGGCCTGGAAGAGAGGGATGTGGCTGCAGAGGAATGGGAGAGAGGCACCTACAAGAAGGTAACTGTCCTCTGCTAGGGCTCTGAAATCCAGGGAACGGAGCCCGAGCTGGCGAGACCGGATATCAAACCAGGTGTAAGCGGAACCCTGGGATGTGAACTCTGGAAAGGCCTGGCTGGGATCTCTCCTGGCGCACCTGGGGTTGCAAAAGGGTCCAGAAGGGCAACCTGCAGCAACGCCACTGGAGGAGTCCCTTGAGCCTAAGAGGGAGAGGCGGGGCTTGGCGCTTCGGCTCCTCCCCACACCCCGAGGGGTGGAAGGCAGAACTCAGCGCCCCTCACCTCGGCCCCTCAACCCCTCAGACTCCGAGGACATCCTCCTCCTCAACCCCAGTGATCGGTTCCGTTGATCCTGAGGCCTCCCAAGGGGGGCCCCTGGAGACAGAACCCTTAGTGCAGCCCGAGAAGTGCAGCAGTACTGGAAACGGACACTGCCACAGCCCCCTCTGAGGAGACAGACCGCTCCCTAATCTCCAAACCGCCCTTCCCGATGGATTCCAGGCACCCCCAGCCTGGGAATTCTCGTAGGAAGATTGATTTGGAGACTCAGGAATGGGAACGCTGGACTGCCTGACACCATGTTCCAGAAAAGACGGATTCCGAAGAATCGGGGAACCAGGTTGGGACAACCTCTGAATCATCTGCCTCCAAGGAGTCTACGATCAGAAGGACCTCGATGCTGGCCACCCCAAGAGTCCCTCGAGAAACTGCGCTGCTAATGGTGCCGGTGTCATGCACGACGCCATACGGTCTTGGCGCATCACCTGCAGCTCCAGAGCCCAGCCCGGTCGCCTGGCTCCAGCTAAGTCCCTGGGCGCGTGGCACCACACACAATGCCGCCCGATCACGGCACTGCAAGCGGTCTGGGATCTGAGGCGGCACACCGGAGGGCGGCGTCGAGGTCCACCAATGCCGGACCCAGCAACCGTGGGCTGCGACACTGGGGGAGCCTGCACCTTCAAAGAGGTGACTGCCAATACAGTGTCTCCACTGCGGCTTCGAAGGGACCACGGCGTTCCTCTGACACTGCGAAAGAGGCCTCCTCCTCGACAAGGCTTGAAGATGAAGAGACCTCCTCCTCACCAGACTGTATAGGCTTGGGAGGGGACCCGGAGGAAGCGTCTAGAGACCTGGCCTGGGAGGCCAGAGGCAACGCCATCCTCCAAAAAGTCGGCGAGGGCCTTGCCAATTTTGCTGCAGCTGACCCAGGCATGGCGGTCCATCGAGAAACAGGCACTGCATCTGTCCATATCATGGTTAGGTCCCAGGCACCGAAGGCAGACGACATGTCGGTTCAAAACAGAAAAATGCCGGCCACAGGTGCACTGACTCATGGGGGCATGGCCCGCTTTCAACTTACGTTTAGCTGCCGAACCAGACATGATGTGAAATTAACTTAAACAGTAAAGCTCCCGGCGCCGTCAAATAAAGAAAAGGAATGATCTTACTGGAGAAACGGCGTCGGGAAATTGAACTGGGATGGTGTAGAAGGTTCTCTCGAAGTGTAGGCTTAATGGCGTAGTACTTTTTTTTTTTTTTTTTTATTTCTTTTTATTAAATAATTTTTCCCCATACATACACAATGGATGTTACAATGTTTCTACAGGCAATACTTATGCATAGACTTCAATCTTCTACATTTCTGTCGTACATTTGTTAAATATAGTTTACAAGAACAGTTCTTTTGTCAGCTTCTTTTCAATGTGCATTGATAGAATTAATCTAATGTTAGGAAAAGCATCAGCCTTGTGGCATTTTCAGACTTAATTCGGCCTTTAGTAATATTTATACTTAATTTTAACACTTTATGGATTAAAATCAGGCTGTTCTGAAGCTATATAATGGATCCATACCCTCCACTTCAACATGAGTGATGTGGGTCCTCCCTGCTGCTCAGCATTGAAGCTCTCCGTTTTATAAATTTCGGACATTATTTTCCTCCAGTCCTGAACAGCTGGGATCAGAGTCCTCAGCCAGCTCCTAGTTATTGCTTTCTTGGCTGCAATAAAACATACGGGCAATATAGTTCTCTCCCAGAGGGAAGCATGGTCCGGATAAACTCCCAATAAAAATTGTTCAGCAGTAAGTTCTATAGGTTCAGTAAATAAAGTAGTTAATTCATTTTGAAAGGTTAGCCAAAAGGGCATTAGGGATGGACAGGACCAACACACATGACCCAATGTGGCAACAAGGCATCCGCATTTCCTCCATTTCCCGTATTCATCAGGGAGGTACTTCATTAGTGTCGACGGGGTTCTGAAGTATCTAGAGCGGCATTTCCATGCAAATTCCCTCCAATAGGGGGATGTGATGGATTTTTTCTCTGTTAGAGAGGATCTAGACCAAGCTTCAGCGGGTATTTCAATTTGGAGGTCTTTATTCCAAGAGCCTAATATGGGAGTTGTGGAAGTGGAGAGCCCTTTCCGAAGCTCTCTGTGTACAAGGCCTATCATATGGGATCCCAAATTTCCCTTATTTGCTTCCATAAAGAGTTTAATTCTGGTGTAGGGACGGGCAAGGCTGGGGGTATTATAGTGTTTCGGAGGATGTGATTTCAGATCTGAAAATATCGAAATCTATCTGTGTTCTTAAGGGGGAATAAAGATTGAAGTCTATCATATGGGATGATTCCGTCTGAGGAGAGGAACTGGTAGATATGAGATAAACCAATATCTCGCCACTGGGTGAAAGTGTGATCCATATAGATGGGGGTACATTTTTCATCTTGGGGATATTAGTTTACAATATTCATATATTTTCAGGGTAGGCCCTACGTTTCTGATCTGCTTCCAGATCTTATATGTCTGAGATGTTATTCCTGTTAGAATTGAGGGACTAAGACCTATCTTCAGAAGAAAAAAGGATCTTCTTTATGTCATATAGATCAATGATCTGAAATTCTATGGTTTTCCATGGAGAGTTAGACGATTCAGTCAGCCACAGGATTAAAGATCTTAAAAACGCAGATTGGGCATATAAATAGAAATCTGGAAGGTTCAAACCTCCCTGGGATAGAGAAAGTTTTAGGGTGGATAGTTTGATTCTGGGGCGATTCTTTCCCGATATAAAGTTCAATAGGGTTCTGTTCCAGGAAGTGAAGTAGAATTTTGAGGGAAAGTAGGGGATGGTCTGGAGTAGGTACAGTATCTGAGGGAGAATGCTGATATGAATTATTGAGATTCTTTGATGTAGTGGGGTATATATTGAGGACCACCTGTCTAAGTCCGCCTGGATCTGGAGTGTTAGGGGTTCGTAGCTGATCAGTTCTAGGACTCCTGGGTCGGTGGGAAGGTGGAGGCCTAAGTATTTTATTTTAGAGGCTCGCCATTTAAATGGGAAGGTCTTTTTTAGCTGAGAGGGTGGAGAGAAGTTGAACGATAAGATTTCCGCTTTGTTTACATTTAGTTTAAAATTAGACAATTTTTCAAACTGGGATAAAATATTCCATGTAGAAGGGATAGATTGTGAGGGAGATAGCAGGGTTAACATTATATCATCTGCAAACATTCCTATTTTGTATTCCTTTTGGCCTATCGGGATTCCTTCTACTGAGGGGGTATTATGAAGTAGGGCAGCTAGAGGCACTATGAATAGGGCAAAAAGATAAGGGGACAGTGGGCAGCCCTGTGTTGTCCCTGTTCCTAAAAGAAAGGGTTGGGACAGTGAGCCGTTGACACGGACATATGCCTTGGGGGGATCTATATATTTTTTTTAAGCATGTTATGAATTGTGGAGGGAAATGAAACATTTTAAGGGTTTCCCATAAAAGGGCGTGACACGATCAAATGCCTTTTCCATGTCTAAACTAATGAATACCGAGGGAATTTGTCTGGTACATACATATTCTTGTAGTAAGAGCTCTATGAATATTATCAGATGTATTCCTACTTTTAATAAAGCCAGATTGGTCAGGGTGTATAATATGGGGGACTATATTTTCCAGTCTAGTTGAGAGAATAGCCATATAGATTTTGTAATCAACGTTTAAAATTGAAATTGGACGGTACGACCTTGGATCTGAAGGGTCTTTGTTAGGTTTTATTATTGGTGCTATTGTTGCATAATCCGGGGGCAGACCACCCTGGGAGATCTCGTTAAAGACAGCATGATGTTTTGGGGTTAGGTCTTTTTTGAATTTCTTGTACCACTCCAATATATAACTATCTGGTCCTGGGCATTTCCCCATTTTATTTTTTTTTTTTTTATAGATTCTTCTATTTCCAATATCGAGATTAGAGATTCTAAGGACTTAATTTGGAGGGAAGAGAGAGTTGGAAAGTTTGCCTGTTTTAAGAATTGTATCATTTCGGACTGGGGGGGCAACAGGGGGAGAGTATAATTTGGAGAAATATTCTGTGAAGCCCTTTTGGATATTATCCTCGGTATGGTGCTTCTGTCCAGAGGTAACATTTTTAAGTCTAAGCATAGTTGACGTTGCCTTTCTAGCTCTTTTGCAGTCCCACTGACACTGCAAATGAAACCTGGAATAACATTAATGCACCTTTGTTTCACAATTGATGACGTTCCTTGTCTGTGTAAATTGTTATATTTCTTTCTGAAGGTTACTGTCATTATTTGCTTGAGTTGTGTCTAAATTGTGTATTCCATGTAATACTATGTTCTAACCCATTTATGTACGACGTGGAGCCTTTGCAAATGAGTCTCTGACTCAAAGGGTTGTAATTCCTAGACCTTCAATAAAGTAAAGCTTTTAATCTACAAGCCAAATATTTGATATTCCTAGGCCCTCCCTCGTGGACCGCCTGACGCAGATAATACAAAGACTGCTGGACTTTGTTATAGATTATTTTCTGGAGCTCAGCTTTCGTGTTTCTTATTAAAAGCTGCACTTCAGTGTCTCCTTCCCGGTATAGCATCTGGTAGTTTTTTAATAGGGTTGACAATCTGTGGTATTCTGAATCCCTTTCCCTATTTTTTCTAGACGCATAAGATATCAATTCTCCCCGTACGGTAGCTTTCATTGCATCCCATTGTATGGCTTGGGGTATGGCTGGGTCTGAATTTTCCAAGAAGAATCGGGAAATCTTGGAGGAAAGGCCCTCGATGTATTCTTGGTCAGACAGTATAGCAGGATTAAGTCTCTAGAGAGTCCTCTTTCTCTCTTTCCCAAGATCCAGAGAGATGGTCAAAGGATGATGATCTGATATTAGTATGGGACCTATGCTAATATCTTGAATTAAGGACAGATGCTCACAAGTTGTGAGAATGTAGTCTAACCTAGAATGAGTTTCAAATCTTGGGGAGTAATAAGTAAAACCTGGGCTAGAAGGGAATATCCGATGCCAGACATCGATCAACCCTAGGTGATCAACAGTAGATCTGAATTGTCTGGCAGTCTTATTATTTCTATAATGTTGGGGATTTGAGCAGTCTAGATGGGGGGTTAATGTCAGGTTCAGATCTCCCCCCATGATTAACTGCCCCTGAAGAAGATCGAGCAAAGTGTATATAAATCCTCTGTATACTGGAAAATTAGATTGGGGGGGGAAATAAACACTGGCTAGCGTTGCCTTACCATATAATACCCGAATGATTCGCCCATGGCATCTATGTGTGTTGCTGCATCTCCAGGAGGTACTCCTGGGGATAAGGATTGCTGTTCCTCTTTCTCCCCTCTGGGTGGGACAAGGCTACCACCCTATATGTGCCTCCCCAGTTCAGCTTGAGATGCTCTGTTTCGGAGAGGTGGGTTTCTTGTAAAAAAAAAAATTAGGTCTGTAGACTGTTTAGATAAATATTGCAGAAGCCTTGTACATTTGAATGGGTCATGTATCCCATTAATCTTATGGGATAATATTTTTACGTGGATTTAGCGTACCCATTTTTGGGGGGGGGTTTAATGGTTAATTTTTTGTTTCTTTTTTCCCTCCAGGGTGAAGATGAGGAGTTTCATCCGGACCATGCTACCCCTCCCTTAAAGTAATTCTGTAGCTTCAAAGTCAAGCATATACATTTGCCATATATTTGTTTCAATAAAACACATTTATAATGCACTATTCCATTGTGTGTGTGGTTTTTTCGCTCCCCCCCCCCATTTGACATCTCTTAGGATGCCATAAAACAGTTAATCTCGTGACCATGAACTTGGTCTGAACAAAAATAAGCATAACCAACAAGTAAACCAAATAACATTTAGAATAGAATGAGTTGAACTGGTTTGGGGTGTACTTAATCACCCATGTATCAAGGTACACACCTATGTGCAATTCGACCTCCAAATGGGAGGAGCTCAACTGGAGCTTCTCCTGGGGTCTCCTGTCTGGGGAACCAATTGGACCCGGGGTGGAGAGAGGGCTTCCTAACATGAACCTGAACAGAATTACATTTCAGGATCAGGAATAGAGCCCCTAAGGGAGTGATATCGGGATCACGCCGAAAGTGGTCCAGTATTGTCGTTTTGTCAGATTAAACATTATTCTAGGGAGACTCACTACCTTACCTAGCCTAACTAGACTCAGTGTATGTGAGTTAATAGATAGGAAGATAGATGGGGTGTTAATTGGTAATTGATTGAGGCTTAAGACCCAAAACTGTTTGTCAGTTACCTGTTTAAAGTAATACTCAGGATCAGAAAGTTATAGTCTGCCCCGGCTCCAGGAGATACTCTATGGGAGCACCCATCGCTGTTCTGATTCGCATACTCATCAGAAGGTACTCTGGGTTATTCTATAATCACCATTGTTTCGCCAAATTAGGTTCTTTGGTGAGGTGGGATGGTGGTGCCCATGGGGGGCGTAATAAAAGCCCACCATCAAGAGTAAGGAAAGGAACACTCATTCTATTGGCTCTCCACTTGAGATCCCTCATTCCCCGATTCCCAAACAACCGTAATGAATAAATCTGCTATGGAGTGTCACTTAGGGCTGTTTAAATTCAGTTCATCTATGTTGGGAACGCCTATGGGTTCATGGGACCCAGTGACCGTCAGTTAATTACTGGGGGGCACTTCGGCTATCAACCATCCCCAACCGCGGGGCATCGTGTCAAGCAATAGGATATCAGGAAGAGGGGGATTGCTAATTCTGTGGTTGTCTAGAGGAGGAGACACCCGAAGGTGCACCAAATCCAGAAAACCTCTCAGTTCTAGGTAAATATATTTTCCTTTCCCTCCAACATCAAGAACCTGTAGGGCAGGCTAGTGTGAATATATTATTGGTATGGAATCCACTAGGCACCGCAGGGATTGTGTGTGAAGGGCCCAAGGAGCAAATGTATCGAGAAAACACATTAGATACCTCCGAATCATTATGTCCTTATTCAGTTCATAAAAACTGTACGAGATCCGGGTTAATACTTTGTGAGGTAGATATGTGGAAAAAAAAAAAAAAACACAAATACTCTATGTCATGCCTCTTTAGTTAGGGTACAGGGCCAAGGTTTACCCCGGTGTGATTTGGGTGGTGCCTGGGGAAATTCATCAGAACTCCAGAGACTCGGGAGAGACAAAGGAGCATGAACCTGCCGTAGGCCAGAGAGTCATCGGGAAGAAAGTGCAGCGTTCCCTAGTAAGGGGGACCCCACAATCAGGGAGACTGCTTAGAGTCCATATGACAGCCCAAGGCCGAATTCAGCTTAAAGTAAGGTAAATGTTTGGCTGAACTCTTTATTAAACTCTCCTCTAGCGGCCACGACGGATCAGCTACACCTTCTCACCGCCCCACCTCTCGGCCCACTGAGTATTTCCCGCCCCATTTCACCTCTCACCAAATACGTTTCCTCTCGTATGCCTCAGACATGGGCAAGTTAATTACAGTATTGCTGAAGGAGCTGTATAAGTTTAGAAATAGATGGGTTTAATCCATAAATGATGGAGTGAATTTCTCACCCCCCCTCAGCATAGTAGACACCTCTGAATCGTTATGCGACATTAATCAGTTTGTTTGAACTGTAAGGGATCCGGGTTGGTACTTAATGTAGAGATAGACTCCACATCTTGCCTCTTAAGTTTAAAGGAACAGGACCAGAGTTTTACCCCGGTGTGGTGTGGATGGAACCTGGGAGACTCTGCGTGAGCACCGGAGACACAGGGGGTGGCGACAAAGGGAGCATGATCATGCCGCTGTCCGAAGAGCCCTCGAGAAAAAAGCGCAGTATTCCCTAGTAAGGGATGGCCCCACAATCAAGGAAACTGATCAAAGTCCATTTGGCAACCCAAGTCCAAATTCAGGTTGAAATAAGGTGAATGATTACCTGGACTCATTTATTTGACTCTCCTTAGTGGTTATGGCGGATCAGCTTCTCCTTCCCACACCTCCCAACCTCCCGGCCCACTGAGCATTTCCCAGCCCATTCCACTTACCCCACCAGACAAGTTTCTTCTCGGATGCCTCAGGCAGGGACAAATGAATTTCAGTATTGTTGGAGGTGCTGTAAAGGTTCAGGAATTGATGGGGTTGATAGGTGCTTGCTGCTTTTGTTGTCTGGAAAACTGCTTCAGGCACTGGGTCACAGTCTCCCTAGTTTTATTTGAAATAATCCCCTTTGATTGCAGGTCTGTTGCCACCTCCTGGGCAGATGAATAGGTCTGGGTTCCCGAGGTGAGATGGACCACCAGTTTGGCCGGGTAGGGGGTTTTGAATCAGATCTGTTTGGATCTCAGAATTGGGAAGAGAGGGCTGTATTCTCTCCGTAATCTTTGCGTTAGAGGGGCGTAGTCGTCATCGAATAAGAGGCGAGCTTGGCCCCACATAACTTTTCCTTTTTGCCACACTTTAGAGAGTCGGGTTTCCTTTGTTTGAAAACTGAGGAGGCATATAAGGAAGGAGCGTGGTCTGGCTTCTGGGCACGTGGGTTTGGGGCCTAGCGCGTGGTGCACCCTCTCGACATCAATTTGAAATTTGGGCTCAAGAGATAGCACCAGCCGAGGAAGGTAGTCTGCAAAGGCACGCAGGTCATTCTCCTCCTCAACCTCCAGGATCCCGAATATTCTTATATTGAGCCTACGACCCCTATTCTCTGCATCTTCCTGTCAGGCTGAAATTGCAAGCTGTTCCAAGAGGATGCTACGCACTACCTCCTCGAGGTCATCTATATGTGAAGAGTTGTGAGTAATCTGTTGATCAGCTTCAGCAGCTCGAGATTCGAGGTGGGCGATTTCTTCTGAGGTTTTTGAGAGATTCTCTGACTTCTCCTCGGAAGGCTGTTATAGCTTGAAGGATGGTTTCAGCAGAGGTTTCAGTAATCTTTTTAGTGAGTTTAGGTTTCTATTTTTTTTTTCTTCTAGGCCCGGTGTGCTCTTGGAGTGAGCTTCTCCATCGTCCGATTGTAGCTCTTCCATGTCTGCATTTTCAGCGATCCGTAAAAACCGATTCCGCAACATTTTTGCCATAATGCTGTATTGAGTTGAGCTCTTGGAAAGAAATCTGATTTTTAGGTTGGTTTTGGAAGTTTTTGCTTTGTTTTGTTGCTGAAGGCAGGAGTTCTCTGTGTGTGCGACTTCACGAGGGCATACCGGAACTGGAAGTCTTAATGGCGTAGTACTGACAACTTGCGCAGCAGGTGTTGCCTTGACGGCAGGAGAAACAGAGCTGGGATGGAGGGGCGCCTAAAGACCGCCCCTCGCCCACCATGTAGTGCGTTGCTCTTGGGGGCAGCGCCGTCGGCGCAGACTCCTCTTCAAAAAAAAAAAAACTTCCATGGTGGGTGTGCGCCTCCGGCTTACACTCAAGCAGTAATGAATGGTGAAGACTGACACGGGAAGATCAGGGGCTAACTCAGGTAGAATAAATTCATCAGTACAAACATTCAGGTATAATGCAGTTAACACAGTCCAGTAGGCAACCCCCTATAGACTGCCCTAGCTAGTCATGGGCAGCCACGTCAACCCTAGATAGGTCAGCAAATGCCAACATTCCCTCTGGTTGCAAGCTCCTTAAGGAGCGGTAGCGGACCATCTCTGCAAGGGAGGGACTCTCAGGGGGGCCCCAAACGTGAACTCCATGGTACAATGATCAGACCAAGAGACCTGATCAACCTTGAGGATGTCAATCTCAAGACCCAGCTGGAAACCAGATTGAGTGTGTGGCCGTGCTGGTGGGTAGCAGAAGCAACTGGCTGTGACAGGCCCAGTGATGACATCAACTGGAGGGGACTGTAACCGAAGCGTGAGGAGTCATCGTCGATCCAGGCATTGAAGTCCCCCAAGATTAAACACCTGGTCAATGACGAAGTCTGCTACCTCCTGCAGGAATTCTTCCTCACCCCAGGAGGGAGATAAAAAAGGAGAATCCTGCAACCTGCACCTGCCCCCATACACAGAAGCACTCAAAAGATTGGGTATTACCAACCGGTGCATCATGAAGCCCAGGCTGGATCGAAATCACGATGGCCACTCCCCACCCCTGTGATCCTTCCTCGGGCAGTGCACTACGGAGTAACCGGTGGGATGGCAGCCACTAGAACTGGGCCCGCATCATCATCGAGCCAAGTCTTTGTAAAGCAAGCCAGACTGACAGAGGAAATCAAGTCTGCAAAAACAGTGGTCTTGTTTCTAATCGACCTAACATTGCATAGCACCGCCCGAAGAGGATTAGAGGATGCAACCGATCCTTTAGCTACCAGCCCACTCGGTCCAGTGGAAACCCTGGGTATGGAGACCAAACATGTCTGGCCTCTCCATAGGCTCCGTTTAAACCCAGGGCGTCTCCTGCACCGGACAACCTCAATGCTGCCCACCACCCCCTCCTCAGCTGCCCTCGGCCATCGACAAACCACTCGCCTCCTTGTAATCCCTACCTCCCTGCAGTGCCTAGCTGCGGTGGCAGGAACTGGGAGGTCGGTGAAGGGGTGGAGGTCACGAAGCAGAGCAACAGCATAGGTGATTCGAGCTAGGCTGTGGCTTCAACACATCTCTGCCTGGCAAGTCCAGCCCAACAGGGGAACCCTGTTCTGTATTAGATTTCAAAAGAGTGCAAAAGACAAACCAAGCTAACACCGCCCCCCCCTACACACACACTCCTCCACAATCACACTAAATGCAAACTTTCACAACCCCCACCCATAAAACTATCCACAAAACCTTCCACCCCCTGATAAAATAACTATTCTTTACACAGGAGAAAGGCACAGGGAGCTGGTAGTAGGCCCTGGGGTAGTAGCATCTACCCCTGTCTCCCCTTCCCTAAGACCTACAGAAGTGGAAGCCTTTTTTTGGGCTGTGTTGCTCTTGGAGGTGGTTTTGTATTCCACCACCTTCTCCATGTATGCCTCAGTTTTATTTCCAAAGACTGAATTGTTCTCACAGGGGAAATCCATAGCCTTGGCCTTTGTGTTCTGAGTCAGGTTAGTAACTTGCAGCCTGGCAAACCTTTTTAGGGAGATGGCCAGGGCTATGACTCTGGAAACAGAGTTGCTGGCATCCACTGCCATGTGAACCTGGCGCTTTCTAACATCTAGTGTTGCACTGAAAAGTCAGCCATGTCCTGCCCTACCTCAGTAAGGATTTTGTCGCACATCACTAAGACTGAGTACCCCTTCTTGCCCATGCCATTCAGTTTCCTGGAGTCCTTATCCAGGGGGTGGGAGGATATGGGCTTCCTGGTCTTGTCACAGGCGGCTGCCTGGACCACTCCCTCATGGCTAGTGTGCTAACAGAGGTACTCAGTATTGCTTCTGTCTAGCTGGTACTTTTTCACTTTCTTGTTAACCCCCAGAATTGAAGTAGGAGTCTGCAAGATATTTAGGGTTGCCTTCCTCAGAGACTTGTGGACAGGCAACAAAAGCCTTTTGGTGGGGCTAGTCCCATCATCTCCAAAAAGTTGTTTTCCTCTTCCTCCTCCACCGTCTCCTGGGTGGTAAGGTCAAGCGTGTCCATTTATCTGACAAAGGCATAATGGGAGGAGAAATCCTCAGGGCCCCTGGGTGGGGAACCCAACCCCTGTTCCACCTCTGGTTTAATCAGTTCCCCATCATCCTCCTTGCCTTCATAAAAATATTCCGGCCCCTGGGAAGGGGGAACTGGGGCTTGGGGTGGCACTGGAGGAATAGAGGGTGCCACTAGAGACCCCACGGACTGCACAGCCTGGAGGATCTTGGTTATGTCCTCCACAGAGGGCAATTTTGCCTCGTCAACTGAGAGCTCCCTTGTTTCTTCAGTGGGAAGGTGCAGAGAGAGGTTTTTCATTTTGTTTTTTCTTGGCAGGAACTGGACCAGAGCCCTATTCCGTGGACCTCAAGTTTTTTACAGTCTTGTTTCTCAGGGACCTTGGGGTCAGATGACTCTTTAGAGGTCCTATCCTTCAATTTACTGTGAGAGGGGCCTTTATCTGACCTTTTAGGAGAAGAGGAGGTAGACCGAGTGGCCATCGCTTCAAGCCTTTTGGCCCTTTTCTTAACTGTTTGAGAGCAAAACTTACTGCAACAATCATAGTTCGCCAAAATATGACTTGGACACAGGCACTATAAGCACAAATTAAAACCTGTGGGTCCTCTTCTCTTTTTAGGCTGAACCGACATGCCAATTTGTCAGAAAGGCAAACAATTCAGTTCCAAACAGAAAAAATATAAATATGCAGTCCAGTTCTCTCAGAAAATAAAACCGCTTATAGCTGCTAAATGTAAAAAACAAAGCAGTAATGTAAAAACTTTAGAGAAAAACATCTTTGTTCCCGCGTCGTGGAACTGAGGTGATAAAAACACAAACACTATAAAAGTCTAAACTGTTTAAAACTAAACAGTAAAAACAAAGTAAAGGGTAAGAAAAACTAACAAAAAAAACCTCTAATAAAGAAAGTTCATCCCGTTCTAGGGAACTGAGGCGGAATCAGAGAAACATTAATATATAAGACTAACTAATATCACTGAAAACTATACGAAAACACTCTAGAGGCAGAAATAAGAGGAAAAGAAAACGAAACACTGAAAATAGTAAGACCTGCAGTGAAGTTGCTGAGAGATCTTCAGAGCATCTTGCTACTGCTGGGGGAAAAATGAATTTGAGGGAAAGCTTCCGTTGGCAGCAGCACCTAGAGGCAGAGATTTGAACAACATTCCAAGTTCCAATGCAACATTCCTTAATTTACACAATTCCAGTCTCCAAGGCAGCTGAACCTACTGGGCTAACTGCATTAGTTAAGCTTCATGAGGGATTCCTGGGTTTTGAAATGCAGTTTCCAAATGTAAGAACCACACAGTTGCAGAAAGTAGCATGGATATGCAATTTTGTAATGTGTCACGGATGCATAATTT
This sequence comes from Neoceratodus forsteri, assembly GCA_016271365.2. Lineage (NCBI taxonomy): Eukaryota > Metazoa > Chordata > Ceratodontiformes > Ceratodontidae > Neoceratodus > Neoceratodus forsteri. The sequence continues at coordinate 288,463,809 of CM028129.1, forward strand.
CGGGATGTGGTGGTGGTGATGCACAATGTCAGAATGTAGTGGAGGTGCTCGATTTCAGATTGTGGTGGCAGGGTGCAATTTCAGAATGTGGCAAGAGGCACATTTTTAGAATGTGGCGGGATGCATTATTTGGAGTGTGGCAGGGAAATGCATTTTCAGAACACTAGTATGCAAAATTTTGGAATGTGGCAGGATGCACAATTTTAGAATGCGGCTTGGACATGCAATTTCAGAATGTTGAGGGACATTCATCTTTCAAAGGTGGTGGGGATGCACAATTTTGGAATATAGTGGGGATGCGCATGTGAACATTCTGGAAATGCATGCACTGCACCCAACCCTGTGTCAGTCTCCCCCACCCCCAAAAAAATGCTTATTACAACTACAATTTCTTAAACTTTGGAGAAATAAGTCCTGTAAGTTTACTGACACGGAGAACTAGGCTGTCAGGTTTTTTTTTAATACGATTTTTTTTGGAGAATATTAAAGCTGTCGGTTCTGATTGTGACATCACTAGCTCTTCACTGAAACTGGCTTTTTTTAAACACAGAATAAAATTAGGGTTACAAAAATGGCTTGTTGCTTTTAAAACAAAATAACTTAGAGAACTAATTTTTGGTATGAGACTTACAGGGGGTAAGCTTTTCATTCTGAGATGCAGTACTTCTGACCAGACTCCCACTTTAAGGCATCAACCTAGACCTCGTAATTGGTTCTCAACTTTTCAGCACAATGGTTCCATACCAGATTTTTAAATTTTATTTTATTTTTTAATTTGGAGCTACTGAAGGGGGCAAACCACAGCTCTGTGGAGAGGCAGGAAGGTGCAGTAGACACGAGGGGAGACAGCCTGTGCCACTGTACTCTCCAAGAGGTGTAGAGGCAACAAACCTAAAAGGGCCATACACTGACTAGTGGGGGAAGAGGGTCTGTGGCCAACAGCAAAAGCATTTATAGTTGCCATCCACCAAACAAAACATTCCAAAATGTTTAAGTCTGGGGTCACTATGTTCTTTGTTAATCAGGACATCGACATGAAAATTGGGTCTTTGCCCTTTACAGTTCACTTGCAGCCGAGGCAGTGTCTGGAGCTGAAGTTAATGTCACAGGCAGGGCACTAACATGAGCTCCAGAAAATAAAAAACAGCTGGAGATGGAACAGTCCATGACAAAGCTCCTCCTTTCATATAAATACCCTCAGCAATGAAGAATGGAGTAGCATGAAATTCTTTTCTACTGATGCAAACAGTGATTTTCTTATGGTGGCTGGACCTCCTCTTTGAAAGAGCATCTTACCTTTACCACCACTCCCAGTGTGACTCCAGCCTTTAACTCCAGAAGCCAGCTTCATTTATTCTTCACATGCAGGCTCTGACATCCCCTTCAGTGGGTGCTCTCTCATTCTAGGATCCACTGTTGGGGTGGGTCTGATGTAGTGGCCAGTAGGCCATGGGTGGCTGTGAGATGTGTATGGTGCTAATGGGGGAGACTGATGTTGTATGGCCACCCAAACTTCAATAACCCTCCAGTTTCCCACCTACAGTAGGGAGGTATTCATGCAGCAGACTTTTACCAATATTCTTTGATCCAGTTCATCTTACAGCATTTATCTATGTCATGTGGAAGAATTTTTATTTTTTGTTAAGTAATTTATCCAGGATAGCCCAACATAGATGCAATACCCTTTTCAGTGGGGTCTTACTTCTGCCCACTTTTACTGCTGTGTGGACTGATGCACAGAGGCTAAATAACTTGCTCAAGGTCACAGTCAGTAAATGGCTTGCTTGGGATTTGAAGGCCCTCATTCTCAAGACTGTGCTCTATCCACAAGCCCATGCTGGCTCTTAAAACTGAAGACATTACCGTCACCCTGTGTTGGAGGACCCTTCTGGCTCATGAAATTAAAATACACATTGCACCATACAAAAAGGAACAGGTGACCCTCTCTCTCACCTGTGGATGCTCCAAGGGCCAGAGCCTTGGCGACGTGTCCTACCGTCTGAATGCCTCCGTCGGCGATTACTGGGATACCAAACCTGCGAGCATATTCCGATACTTTGTACACAGCAGTCGCTTGGGGCCGGCCACATGCCAATACTATAATGTAGGAGAGAGAGGAAAGGCACACAGATGTCAACAATGTAGTAACCACAGAGGTGTACGTACTAGGAAGTAGGAAGCCATTTTAGTTGGAGTTGCTTTTTTCCTTCATCTAGCTTTTTGTCCCCTAGTACTGGTGTGCCTGGACTTTAGAATCTGGGACTCCTCCCGGTGAACTCCGGAGTCCTATCAAACATCTCAGTAGAGAGGAACCGAAGAGTGCCAATGACCTGCATGCAGACTGTAATGGGGTCTTCTTCCCTGTTTCTCACCAGACTGGCCACCCCACCCTTTGTCAAGGTCCTCCCTTGGTGTGGCGTGATGTCTGCATGCAATATACTCCACAGCAGTAAAGCAAGCTCCCTTGCCCTTAACTGGGGGTCACTCTGGCTCTGTGACTGTTCATACCATCCCTCATGACAGAAGTGCTGCCAATGGCAGGGCTTTCCCAGCCTAGCCACCGAATTACCATCCCCAGAGTCTGTTCCTGAACATGGGTCACTAGTGTGAAAGGGCAACATGTGGTTGCTGGGCCATCAAGCATCCCCAGTGAATTCCTTTTGTAATGTCAAGATCAACCTAGTCTACTGTGAAGTTACACAGTGCTGGTTTTAGCATCCCAACAGACCTAAATAAACTAGGCAAGTGCACACGTAAGCCCTGGGGCTTATCTAGTTTATGTGCTGTGACTGGTTGGCTACTCTTTTGTGCACTGAAATGCTCATCCACATATGTGCTATTATGTTCCTATATTGTATCCCAACAGATCTCACTGTAATAAGACAAATCCCTGCAACCTGAAAAGAAATGAAGTGGACCAATTCTCTGAAATCAGGATACTGTGCTGGAGGGGCCATTTTAGAACACCCCATTTACCCGACCACTTTTTTCCTTTTCAACCCGTATTAGAATTTTCAGTGTGCATAAAGTATATACAAAACTGTGCTGCCAGTTGCACTTTGCTGAACTGTTGCTGTTGATATGCTATGTGTCTCAAACCCACTTCTGGGGACCGGGCCCATGGAGCTCACAGTGCCCTCCCCTAAGTGCAATCTGTGATGGGGGGGTTCAGGAATACCCTCCTCACATCCTTTTAGAGTGCTAGCTGATTTCACAGCTGAACATTTACCACGAGGGCCCAGGGCTTCCTCTCTATCTGGGTAATAGTAAAATACAGTGAGTCTGAAGCTAGGTGAGAACCCTCCTTGGTTGCTGCGCTGGGTGGAGGACTCAGGTGTTACAAGCTCTAAGGGGTGGTCCTTGTAACCCTGATCGAGTCTCTCCCACAGGTAGCAACCAAGGAGGGTTCTCACCTGGCTACAGATTCGAGACTATATTGTACCCTTACCCAGAGAGGCAGCCCTGGGCCCTCATGGCGAGTGTTCAGTTCTGAAATCAGCGAGCACTCTAAAAGGACGCAAGGAGGGTATTCCTGACCCACCTGTCACGGGTTGCACTTAGGAGAGGGCACTGTGAGCTCAGTGGACCAGGCTCCAGAGGTGGGTTCATGACAGATATTGGTGGTATAGTGGTCGGATTTGAGGCTAGTGTTATCAGATTGGTAAACTGTTAAACCATACACAAACCGGGCAGAAACTGGGGGAAAAAAACATTTGGTTACAGAATAAAGTTCCATACACCTTTCTTTTTTTTTTTTTTTTACGGTGTAAGCTAGTGTGGCAGTAGTTAGGAAAGAAGATGGCTTCCAACTACAATAAATGCACTGCAGACCAGCTAAGGCAGTTGTGTCAGCTAAGAGGTGTCCATTACGAGGGGCGAACCAAAAGGAACCTTGTGGCAGCCGATGAACAAGCGACTGCCCAGGACCTCAAGTCATGGCTAATGACTGAAAAGGACCAGAGCCTGGGCGTGGGGTTGCCAAGGGACATCGCAGTGTCCAGTCCCATGGAGGATAGCGAGACCAGAGGGAACCCAGAGCCACAGCCCCAGGTGATGTCCACCACAGACAGGGAGCTGGAGAGGCTAAAGCTTCGGTTGGAACTGCAGAGTGTGCAGCTTGCCATACAGGACAGACAGCTTGCCCTAAATGCCCAGCAGCAGAGGGAATCCCAGCAAGAAAGGGAGCAGAGAAAGTTCAAAGCTCAGCAGCAGAGGGAATTAGAGCAGAAAATACTTGACACAGAGATGGAGGGCAGACAGCAAGAAAGAGAGGCAGAGGAAAAAATGCACCAAACAGAGGCCGAGGAAAAACAGAGTTCGAACTGGAGAGGCTGAAGCTTCAACCGCCAGCACCAGAGCAGGTAAGTGGCAGCGGTGAACCTTAAACTCCAGGGCTGGGGTACAAATTAAATTCAAAATTGATAGCAGAATTTAAAGAGAGGGAGGATACGGATGCATTTTTGAATTTGTTTGAAAAGGTCTATATCTAGGCCAAGATACCCAAGGAGGCCTGGAGCTTTCAGCTATCCCTGCTGCCTACTAGCAAGGGGCATGAGGCGCTAGGCCAAATGAACAATGAGGACAGTAAAGACTATGAAAAACTTAAAATTGCTTTACTGAAGAAGTATGAACTAACTCTTGAGGTCTACAGAGTTAAATTTTGGAAGCTCTGAAATGAGCTTTGAGGAACTCGCCACAAAGCAATGTCAGTTTTTGAAACGTTGGTGGGAGGGGGTGGAAGCAAACTCTGTGGGGAAAATTGAGGAGGTTGTGTTACTGGAACAATTCTTTTGGGCTTCCCCAGCAGAGCTGAAAACCTGGCTAGAGGACCTGGATCCTAAAAACAGTACAGCAAGCTGCTGAGCTCTCTAATTGCTATGCCAGGAGCAGGTCTGCTCAAAGGAAGTGGTAGAGCAGGTGCTGCAAGGGCAAAAGCCCGCCTTCAGGGCAGCTAAAACCCTCAATGCCTCTGTAGAAAGGGGGAAGCCCCAAGTTACCAAAAAAGGATTTCGGGGGGGGGCGCGCAGTAATGACTGTTGGTTTTGTAAGCAGCCAGGGCATATTGGTTAGGTAGTGTCCTAACGAGGCACCACAGAGTGGAAAAAGGAGGTGGGTGTACTGTGTATCACTGCGAACACGAGAGCGCACATACACCCTGTTACCATAAATGGGTTGCAGACCCACGGGTTAAGGGACATAGGGGTGTCTATTACCCTGGTAAAACAGGATTTGGGTGGGCCTGAACAACTTATACCTAAATCAGTTTGTAACTGTGAGGGGATTCACTGGGGAGGAGAAAACCCTGCCACTAGCTAGTGTTCTCCTGGATTGGGGCGAGACAGGAAAGAAGGTGCAAAAAGTGGCAGTGGCAGACAACCTCGCCCTGCATGTGATTATAGGGAATAATTTCCAGCAGGGGGTGGTGTGTGTGGCTATGCGCAATCAGACAACTAAGGCTACTTGTAATTCCCTGAACCCCACAGAAGCCCCTGTGGGGAAAAAAAATGAGAGGCTGGTTTCCCAGCCTGTCTCTCCTGAAAGGGAGAATAGTTAAAGGGTGGTAGGACTTCCCCAAGTAGCAGTTCACCAAACAGCTACAGACGGTTACTCTGAGGAGGGAGGGGTAACCATTGGTCAGAAAGTTAGGGATGACAGTGACTCTGAATGCCCTGATGCTAGAGCTAAGTACTTCAGTTTAGGAACTGAGGGGGACATGTCCCATACTTTGGGAAAATGTGAAGATTTTGCAGCCACTCAGAGGACTGACCCTAGTTTGGAGAGGCTGAGGATTTGTGCAGAATCTGACAGGACACAGGGAGGTGACATAAGACATAGGGTATTTTGGGACAACGGACTGTTGCATACTCAGGACGCGAGGACAGAGGGAGGGTGATGGGCAGGCAGCTTGTCATTCCCCAGGGTATTGTGAGAGGTTGCTCAAGGTCGCTCATGATATCTCCATATCTGGACAGCTGGGCATTGCTTGCACCACACGGCAATTAGCCCAAAATTTCTATTGGCCCAACCTCACCCAACAGGTGAAGGAATACTGCAGGTCTTGTTACCGGTGCCAAAAGATAGGGAAGGCAGGTAGTAAAACAAAAGTAGCCCCAATTCCCTTGCCCATTGTGGAGGAGCCATTCTAGAAGGCAGGAATTGATATTGTAGGACCCTTGAATACCCCAAGCTTCTTCAGGAAAATGTTTATCCTGATGGTGTTCAATTTCGCCACCCTATACCCAGAGGAGGTTGCAATCTCCTCAATTAAAGCAAAGTGGCAGACCCCTTGCTAGGAATTTTCTCCCATGTCAGGTTTCTGCAGGAGGTTCTCTCTGATCAAGGGGGTAACTACATGTCGGATCTGATGAAGTGCTTGTGGGAGAAGTGTTGGGCGATTCAGAGACATCACCCACAAGCCAATGGGCTCATGGAACGATTTAATGGTACCCTAAAAACTGCTGGGAGAAATGCCATCCCCACCTGTTCATATACAGGGAGGTACCCCAAGAGTCGACAGGGTTCTCCCCTTCGAACTCTTATATGGGGATAGAGTGTATGGGCCCGGCCCCTAGATTTGATCTGGGAAGACTGAGAAGGCAACCATGCCACCCAGGGAATTTTCATAGTGGAGTATGTCCTTCAGTTTAGGGAGAAGCTGAAGAAGCTTATGGGGGGTGGCCCAAAGTAACCCGTCAGCTGCCCAATAGAAGCAAAAAGTCTGTTACAATCGTGGAGTCAGAGCTTGCTCATACAGCACAGGCCAGAAAGTAACGGTCCTAATTCCCTTCCGGAAAGACAAGCTGCAGGCCGAGTGGGCAGGGCCATACAGGGTAGTTCGACAGGTCAATGACATGAACTATATTGTGGAACTGCCTGACAGGAGACAAACCCATAGGATGTACCATGTCAATATGATGAAGCCATATGTAAACAGGGCTGACATGGTGTTTCCAGTGTGTAGTCCTGGGGAGGGGACGAATGAGGAAGACCTCCTCCTGGACTTGCTAGAGGAAAGCAAGAGGGAGTCATCTGTGGAGACAATCAAGCTATCGCCCCAACTGACCCCGGCACAGACCCAGGAAGTGAGGGAGGTTTTAGAGGACTTTGCCCCTTTATTTACGGCCAAGCCCAGATGAATCCCCTTAGTGACCCATGACACAGACACGGAGATGCAAGCACCCACGTGAAAGACAGCCTACTGGGTGTCTGAGGCCGTCCTAAAGGACATTAGGAATGAAGTGGAGGAAATGTTGGACTTGGGGGTAATTCAAAAAACCCAGTGTCCCTGGGCCTAACCTGTAATCCTTGTCTCCAAGCAGTCATAAAGTCCGACACCCACCCAATGCCATGGACGGATGAGTTACTTGACAAGCTGGGAGGGGCAACATACCTTACCACTACTGACTTAACAAAAAGGTACTGGCAGGTGGAGTTAACTGCCAGAGCTAGAGAATGTCAGCCTTCATCACTCCAACAGTATTATTCAAAATCAGAGTAATGCCTTTTGGAATGAAGAATGCTCCTGCCATATTCCAAAGGTTGGTCAACCAGATGTTACAGGGTACTGATACTGCCATCTTCAGTACCAGCTGGAAAAAACACCTGTCCCATCTGAACTAAGTGTTGGGCAGGATACAGGTGGCAGGGCTCACTGTAAAGGCCGAAAAGTGCCAGGTGACTCTAGCGGAGGTGGCATACCTACGTCATGTAGTGGAGCGGGGGCAGCTCTGTCCCAACCAAGCAAACATTGAAGCAATAGAGGTGTGGCCAACACCTGAAAACCAAAAGCAAGTTAGGAGCTTCCTAGGGACCGCAGGGTACTACTGCAAGTTTGTGCCCAATTACAATACCCTGACGGCTCCCCTATCTGGCTTACTAAAGAAGTGACAGCAGAAAAAGGTAAACTGGGTCCAGCCTGTGAAAGGGCCTTTGCATGGCTAAAAGCTGTACTGTGCAGTGCCCCTGTGCTGGCCAGTCCAGATTACACTAGGCAGTCTGTGGTACAGACGGATGACTCAGATGTGGGGATTGCAGCAGTCCTCTGCCAGACATCCAATCAGGGAAGAGACCACCAGATAGTGTACCTGAGTAAGAAGCTACTTCCCCAGAAGCAGGCATACTCCATGGTACTGAAGGAATACCTTGCGCTGGTATGGGCCCTGAAGAAAATTAGAGTCATACTTCTATGGGAGGCACTTCCAGGTACAGACTGACCACAACCCTCTGGTGTGGTTTAATCAGACGGGCAAAACAAATGGATGGCTCCTCAGATGGAGTATTGCCTTGCAGGCCTATGACATGACTATTACGCACAGGTCAGGGTCTGCCAACACAAATGCAGACGGCCTATCTCGCTAATTAAAACAGTAACCGATTTGTGGAAACCCAGCCATACAATAGGGGTGTGTTCCCACAGATTCAGTCTTAGGAGGGAGGGATGTGGCGATTTGACCACTGCTGTCATATGGCTGTCATTTCTCTATAATTTCTTTGTTTAATTTCCAAAAAGGCCAGGACATTAAGATTTGTCAGAAGAGAGGCCACTTTTCTGAAAAGGCACATGAGAAGAGCTGATAAGTATTCCAATGTCTGACATCTCCTTTTGCCTGGGACAAAATATTGCCTAGAGGTGGACAAGAGTTAGATTTCAAAGGGATTTGGAATTTCCTGATGGCTTATCATTGGGGAAAGATTCCATTATGACAAGACATGGTAAAAGCCATCTCCTCTGTTATAACGCTCTGAATTTCAAAGGGAAGATGGTTTTAGAAAAAAGTTATGCAGACACCCAGTCTAGAAAACCTATTGTGAAATTGCCTAACAACTGCCCCGGTCTGTTTACATTGATAAGGTCAGGAAGGCAGTGATGATCAAAGCCAGCCAGGAAGTTGGAGGTGTGGGAAAGCAAAATGTTTTTTTTTTTTTGGTTCACTTAAAATTTTGTGAAGGAACAGGAGAGACTTCTGCTGGCCTACAGATGAACAGTTGGACCTGGGGATATTAAGGCCACTGGCCAATCAGAGGCCAGTATACAGATTTCAAAACTGGGCTATTTAAGCTAGCTTCAACAGAGATTCTGTGCAGAAGCCACAATTTCCTGACGCCTGAACACTGTCAGATACACTGAAGACAACTGCAAGAAGACTGGGACTCGGATGTAGCAGAGGGAAAAAGACTTTGCCGAACTCATTTTTTGGACTGATTCTCTACAGAAAAGGTAGAAGTTATCCAGTTACTTCACCAGTTATTTCTCTACGTATTTTCCAACTTTTTTGGTAGTTATCCTGTAAATAAATTATTAAATCTTTTGTCTGTATGTTTAAATGAATTATTATAAATAATCAGTAAAAGCACTTGCTTTTGTTTTTAAGGTATACTGTCCGAGTGGTTTGCTGTGTGTGAAGACTTTTGGGAAGGTTTATTCAATCTGTGGCATGCCTGTTTAGTGCCAAGTGCTACCAAAGATTAGGATCCTGAAAGCCTAAAGCAGGGAAAGTACGCAAGATCTCTGGAATGGGTCTGTAGGGTTTGAACCAGGTTCTTGCATTACCTGTGGGGGAAGAAACAATCAGGGTTAAGAGAACAGCCCTGAAGACCTTGTAATGCCTGGGTCCCCCCCCAACGCAGCAACCAAGGAGGGTTCTCACCTGGCTACAGACTCGAGACCGTATTTTACCCTTACCCAGATAGAGAGTAAGCCCTGTGCCCTCGTGGCGAGTGTTCAATTGCGAACTCAGCGAGTACTCTAAAAGGACGCGAGGAGGGCACTGTGAGCTCAGTGGACCTGGCCCCCAGGAGTGGGTTCATGACAGAAAAAGCCTTCACACACACACATACCAAACCACTCACAGGCAGTAATACACTGAAAATAAAGCAAGTGTTTTTACCGATTATTTAGAAACACAGAAATTGATGGCAGAAGGGAACCTCAAGATCCATCTAGTCTGCCCGGTATGGTAACTACCCCCCAAAATCCCTATTGTGTAATTATACCTTTGTGCCTGTCCCAGGCATTTTTGAACCCACTCACCATATTGGCCTCCATCACTTCCCAGGGCAGGCAATTCCATGGGTCAACCACCATTATTTTAAAATAATTATCATATAAACATACAGGCAAAATATTTAATTTGGTTACATGATAACTACAAAAAAGTTGGAAAATATATACAGAAACGACTCGGGAAGTAACTGGATAATTTCTACCTTTTCTGTACAGAATCAGAGACCAGAAAATAAATTAGTTCTGCAAAGTCCCCCTTTCTCTCTGCTAAGTCTCAGAGTCCCAGTCTTCTTGCTGTGGTCTTCAGTGCATCTGACAGTGTTCAGGGGGTCAGGAACTTTTGGCTTCTGCACAGAATCTCTGTTGGAACGAGCTTAAATAGCCCAGTTTTGAATCTGTACACTGACCTCTGACTGGCCAGTGGCCTTACTATCCCCAGGTCCAACTGTTCACCTCTAGGCCAGCAGAGGTCTCTCTCCTGTTCCTTCACAAAATTGTAAGTGAACCCCAAAACACAAAATAAACATTTTGTTTTCCCACATCCCCAACTTCCTGGCTGGCTTTGATCATCACTGCCTTCCTGACCTTATTAAAATGTAAACAGACTGGGGCAGTTGTTAGGAAATTTCACAACAGGTTTTCTAGACTGGATGTCTGTATAACCTTTTACTAAAACAATCTACCTTTTGAAATTCAGAGTGTTATAACAGAGGAGATGGCTTTTCACATCTTCTGTCACAATGGAATCTTTCTCCCAAGATAAACCATCAGGAAATTCCATATCCCTTTGAAATGCAACTCTTGTCCACCTGTAGGCAAGACTTTGGCCCAGGCAAAAGGATATAGACATCGGAATACACATCAGCTCTTCCCATGCACCTTTTATGAAAAGTGGACTCTTTTCTGACAAACCTTAATGTCCTGGCCTTTTGGGAAATTTAACAAAGAAGTTGTAGAGAAATATGACAGCAGTGGCCAAATCACCACACTATGTTCTGCACTACTTGTACACTGTTCTTCCTCTACACTTCTTACTCTGCACTTTTTATTTTATTATTATTATAATTCTAACATCACTGATGTACCTTTCCCCCAGGACACATTGGAAACGAGCTAGCTCAGTGCGTTTTTCCTCGTGAAACTCTTGATATAAATAAAATCAACATTAAAATATTTCCATGTTACAATCCACTTTGCATTACTTGTACATATTTATAATCGTATATGTCACTGTAGAATGCTGACAAGGCTAAACACGTATTGGTACAATTTCTCCAAATGTTTGAAATACTCAAACTGCAGGGGGACTAGCTCATCCTAGAGTGCATGTTACAATACCAGGACCCAAACTGGGAGCATCTGACCCCTGTTTTCATAAGCTATTGAAAACCAAATAGTCTCGTAATGGCCAAACCTAAACAGAGAAGTAAATTGGCATACCACTGTGATATGGAGAGGGACTGGACTGTAATCCAATTCTGTGCTATTTCTTTTAGCTGTAGTTAATGCCAAATACAATAGGGCTAGTTTTCTGGGTGGGAATTTCAGATTGTATTCATTCACTCTAAGTAACAGTTCTAATGGGGGTGTTTAGTATTGGTAGTCCTAGAAGACCCTATACATTTTTTTTTCTAATTGTTTAACCAGGAGAGAGACACTAAGCTGCAAGCTTGTTTACAGGTGCGACCTGGGAGCACAGGGAAGTTAAGCGACTTGCTCCGGGTCACACAGTATGCAAGTGGGGGCTGTGGGATTCAAACCCAGGTCTCCAGATTTGCAGCTCAGAGCCTTAAACCACTGCACTATACTACCTCCATGCTTGAAGCAAGTGCCAGAACTGCACTACCCAACATGTCAAGGCATGGTGCATAAAGGTACTCTGTTCGGTTTTACTTTTTTGCATAGACTATCATGCTTGGGGTTCATTTGGTTAAGTCTCACTGGGGTACAGCAAGTTCTCTACATGAAGTTGTATTGTATCTGCCTAAGCCTATTACTTTTTGTGCAGTTCACAAAGAAAGATAACTCTGGCCCTCTTATCTCCTGGTCTAGGTCTCCCCTACTCAATATTTAAATTTAATATGGACCACTGCATTCTATGAGGTGTAAAAGGAAAACTATACCCTCACAGCATGTACATTTTATTTGTTTCCTTGTCAACAGACGACTCTTTTCCAGTAACTGATGGGGATATGTCTGCTTTAATTTGTTTTCACTGTTCATGCTATTCCCCTGTAACTATCCTAGGGAGCTTCCATTTTATGGTTGTTGTACTAACCATGATATTTTGATATTGGACCATGTGGGCTAAAACTCATATACCCAGGTGATCCAACTGCCTGGACTCCCAGTCCAGGGGAAGGGTGCTAAGATGCTTGGGCTTCTTAGTACAGTCATGTGCCGCATTAATCACGACTGAATCCACCTTATGGTGACCCCTAGAAAGGGCTTGCCAGTCGGGGTGTGGTAAAGGCGGTCCACCTTCTTAGGCAGAGGAGGGGTGATAGGATGATTCCAGGCTGCCTTAGTGACATCCTCATAGGAGTCTATCAAAGGGGTACTGCCATGGGGAGGGCATTACGCTGCTGGAGATAAATGGCTGCATGGCATCTCTCTGGGTCCTGTTCCTCAGTTTCCCAGCCCAAAATAGACTGGATGTGGTGCACGACATTCCACGAAGGTTGGATTGTCAGGGCGTGATTTTGGAACCTCCTTGGACTGGTCATTGCCATCCCAGGATTCTCCAGGCGAGGATGAGGACCCCGAAAATTCGATTCATCCTCTATAGAACTACTACCTGGGACTGGTGCCGGAGGCCAGTGTTCGTCCCTGCGATAACCTGAGCAGTCAGGTGAGGCCCCGTAGGATCCAGAAGTGCATGGGGTCATTCTGCCCATCCCGGTCTGGGTTCTGGGGTTGAGGGTCCTAGGGAGGACTGAGGGGAGACAATGGAGGCAGCTCAAGGTGCAAGGGTCCACTTCTCCATGAAGGACTACCACACCGAGAAGAAGGCATAGTAATCCACTGGGGGCAATACACTGTACACTGGTAAGAAGGGATAAAATGAAGAGGCCCCAGAGGACTGTGCCAGTGAGGCCAAAGAGTTCCTGGCCTGCAGCTCCTTCTCCACTGTGACCAACGTCTACTTTAAAAGGTGGCTCACCAGGCCAGCCGGTGGCGCTGAGGGCTGAGGCCCTGGATGCCTTACCTCGCTTCACGGAGGCGACCCGTGTTCAGGAATGGACATGGGGCGCCGAGGGTTGGCAGTGATGAGAAGGATTGAGCATCCCCAGACTGCTCTCCTTCTCCGGGGAGGGGGGTGAAAAATCACAGTGCTCGGGGCCTGCCTGCCACCTAGCGGAGGCTGGGAGGAGGCACGCCAGCATTGAATCTGTGGCCAAGAGTCTGCGGCAAGAGCTTGGCAAGGATGCGCCCGGGAGTGTGGGCACTGCTGCCGCTGGTGCCACTGCACGCCGAGACCTCAGGGAAGGAAAGATGAAAAATGGGAGTCCTCAAGGATGGCCCGATGGTCCCCCTCCGTGGCCCGGCCCTGGAAGGCACCTCCTGAACACTAAATCCAGTCCAGTGGGACGGTGTCCCTGCCACGAAGGGTAAGTCGGTGGGGTCTGGGGGTCTCATACCCGTGCCAGGTTGGGGAGACATCAGAAGGCACAGAGGACTGAAGGAAATAGATCGCCACCAAAAAAAAAAAGTGGCTCTCCAGAGTTTTTAGACTATGTCTCGGGTAGCCTGGTTGAATTTTTGGCAAAACTGGCAAGTTTCACTGTCATGGCTGAGGCTAGGCAGATGAGACATTCGCCGCAGGCACACTTCGAGGAGCGGCTGGAAGACAAGGCTGGTGAAGAAAACAAACAGCCAACAAAACACCGAAAATTCAATGTTTTACACTATAGAAAAATGAAAAAGTGTGGGAAATGGTGGTCAAGTGTAGCTGCAGCATCTGCCAAGGTCAGATGTGCACGGGTCGATAACAGGAAAAGAACTGGGGTAGATATGGGGGACCGCCCACCTTTTTAGACTAGGCTGACGTTAGCTGACTGATGGTGGTGGGCCGTCCCCTGTTGTAGACTGCTAGCTAGGAGTTTTCCGTGGGAGCGCCTGGCAGCTTAGTCCTACCAGTGTGGCCTGCTGTGCCAAGAGCCTTTCTCGAAGTAAGATCAACTGTTACTTGAGCTCAACAGGACACTTGACACCTTACATGCAGTCCTGCACCATGTTTCAACAAACCAGCAAGTTCTAAAGCTGGCATAGAAAATGGTTCTAAAACATTAACAGAGAAACTCACCTTTACCCATCATGAATGTTGCAAAATACTAAAACTGAGACCTTACCCCCCAGATGTCAGAAGTACTGTAGGTCTGGGATCTCATCCACAAATACAATGCTCATCATCGCATCCAAGGGTTAGTTTTATAGCATCAACAGCAAAACACAAGAGAAACCCACAGTGTGATCCAAATTAATTGCCAGTGATGACTAAGGCAGACAGTGTCAGGATTATAAAATGCTAGTGCAAGCAGCCCCCCCTTTTAAAAACAGGGTCTGAATTTAGATGCGTTTTAACCTACAGAAACCATAAACGGAGGAGTGATGAGAGAGAAGAAGCAATGTAATTAGGGCATTTTTTTTCCTACAACTACTTTTAAACTGTAGCCAGTCCGTTAAAGTTATAGAAAGAATGATTATGTGCCAATCCACAGACTGACATTATACAAGAGCAAATAAGGCCAAAAGGGACATGAATCCCATTTCCATACAAATGTTCTTAGCCACAGAGAATAAAGGGACAACAAGAAACAGGAAGTGCAGGAAAAGCAACTAGAAAATTTCCAAAGTTGTCCCAGAGTCATCACAGCTCTTTAAGAAGTTGCTTAGGAACCATACGACATCAGCAGAAGTTGAAGTTATTTTTGTTTTTCTAAAACACCATCATTGGCCCAAGGGCACTGCAACACTGGCCTGAGTTTGGAAGCAGATTGGGGCGGTCAGGGCTAGGCAATAGTGCTGCCCTCAGCCTGGACAGGGGATGGTGCTTCACCCGGTACTGAAGTGACCCCTCTGGTGGTGTAAGGAGCTTGCGACCCCCCCGGTGAACCCACTGTGACATCTGAGGCCAAAAGAAGGTAGGGGGCACCATCAAGTGGAGGTGGGTGGTAGAATATCAGGGAACAAACACCATCAGGATGATGGATGCAGGCACTATAAGGGATGCTGGGGGTACTGGCTGATTGAGCTGGGAGTTTGCACGTACAACTACATACAGCTCTGAGGACTGGGAGGGCATAATCAGAGGAGGAAAAAAGCTAATTAAAAAACATAAAACTAACAAAAAAAGATGTACCATAAAATTTGAATACACAGGTCTGACATCTTAACTGTTGATTATGACTTTTTGGCATTAACCAATTTAAAAAACCTGACAGTCAGTGGCAGCGGACACCACTTGAAGGTTCAGTGACCCAGGTTTGCATGGATCTCACAGCAGAAAGAGGCTTGAGTGTTGTGTTCTTCCCTGCTGCCTCTTAATGGCTGTTGCAATACAGACTTGAGCGATAGGGGAGATGCCAAGGAGGCCTAGACAACATGTGAAGGGATGGTTTCTCCCATTCAGACATCACATGGAGGAAGAGTTTTAAAAATTGGTGCTAAAGGAGAGTGACTTAGGACAATGCAACTACCCCCTCACTTAGCTGGCTGCTCCAATTCCATGGGCCACACCCTTCCATTAAATATGGTTGTGGGTGGCTTGAAAAGGGCCATCGACCATCCTAGGAAGGACATTCCTCTGGGACAATGGCTGGCCGTGGATTACAGGAAGCAATATGGCATTCCTACACAAAAAAAATTGTAAACAATCAAGTAACAAGAAAGTACAGTTAAGTAAAATCTTACCATAACAGTAGATCTTTGAGACGCGTCTCTTGCAGCAGGTAATATACTTGGGTTGTTGCCAGAGGTCACTGTGGCGCACGGCAGCTCTTCTAGCAGTCTTATTCCAGGGGCCGCCCACACAGGACATCAGCTTCTTGTTTCCTATATAAGTGTGGGCGGTCCCTGGTATCCTCAGTTTCCCCTGCCGGATGTAGCTCGCTATGCGAGGACAGAGGGGAAGCTGAGGTACCATAGGTATCCCAACCCATAAGTCACTGGACCAGACTTTGTTCTCTTAGAGAAGGAGGGAGACGGAGGGTGGCAACGTAACTGCTGCAAGAGACACTCCTCAAAGATCTACTGTTACAGTAAGATTTTATGTAACTGTACCATCTTCCACGGAGTGGTCTCTTGCAGCAGGTAATACACTTGAGATGAATACCAAGCAGTATACCCAAAAGGGTGAACATTATGACAGGAGGCCTTGTAGGACAGCTTGGCCAAAGGCCGTCCTACGGCATGAAGCAATGTCTAAGTTGTAGTGCTCCGTGAAAGTATGAATTATGGACCAGGTAGCTGCGTTGCAGATATCCGTGTTAGAGGCCCATTTAAAGCAGGCTGCAGTAGTGGCCACAGATCTGGTAGAATGGGCTTTGACAGGTCCTGGTAATGGCTTGTTGTATTTTGAGTAGCAAAATGTTATACAGTGTGCCAGCCAGTTAAGAGTCCATTTATTGACTGGGAGACCCTCCCTGCCGGAGACGAAGGTGACAAAAAATTGCAAAATCTTTCTAATCAATTTAGTACAGTATCGTAATATACGACAGATGTCTAGAGTATGTAGGAGGCGTTCACCTCGATTGGAATGTTCAGGATAATAAACTGATAATTCCAAGGATTAATTTAAGGTGTGTTCTGACACTACCGTAGGTAGGAAGGAAGGGTTAGTATGAAGTGTCACCCTGTCTTTGTGAAAGATCAAGTAGGGTTCTCTACATATAAGGGTGTGGAGCTCGGAAACACGCCAAGCTGAAGTGACACCCACTAGGAATAGTGTTTTCCAAGACAGAAAACGGAGGTCAGAAGTGGCCGAAGGTTCAAAGAGTTCAAGAGTTAACTTCTCTATTAGAAAACTGAAATCCCACGGAGGAGTGGGTCTCCTGATAGGTGGTTTAATATGTAACATTCCTCTGAGAAACATTTTGGCTAGATGATGTTGATACAGTAATCTGCCACACAGAGGTTCGTGGAAGGTCGAAATAGCGGCCAAATGGACTTTTATGGAGGAACAGCTTAATCCTGTCTCGGCAATCGAGGCCAGATAATCCAAAACTTTCGTCAGTGGACAGGAGTAGGGCTCCAATGATCGGGAAATAGCCCAGATGGAAAAGCGTTTCCATTTGGCATTATATGTTTCCCTGGTCGCTGGTTTACATGAGGAAAGTAAAATATTGGCAACAGGAGAGGATACTCGTAAACATGCTATGAAAGCATCTGCAGGAGCCAAGCATGAAGGTGTAGTGCCTACAGGTTGGGGTGCAGAAGGATCCCTTGATTCTGAGTCAAGAGATCTGGTCTGACTGGCAATGGAATGGGATCCTCCACCGAGAATTATCGAAGTAGGGGGAACCACACCTGTCAAGGCCACAGAGGGGCTATGAAGATCATTGTGGCAGGTTCATGTTGCAATTTCAGCAGAGTTCGATGCAGAAGCGGGATGGGGGGAGAGCATATAAAAAGAGTCCTTTCCACGGCTGGGACACGGCATCTAGACACTATCCTTTTTGCGCGGGATAATGGAATAGTATCTGGGGAGATGGTGGTTGACTGGAGAGGCAAACAGATCTAGTTGCGGGGTCCCCCACAGATGAGATTTTCTGAAGTACTTCAAGAGGAAGTGTCCATTCGTGTGTGGACGACAGACTGTCGGCCAGGATGTTGTAACGTCCTGGTAGATGGATGGCTGTCAGTATTAGGTGTTGCCGAATGGCTTCTTGCCAGACTGCAAAGCATTTCTTTGCATAGAGTATGGGACTTCGTACCTCCTTGTTTGTGGAGGTAGAATACTACTGCAGTGTTGTCTGACTGAATCAGCAACAGTCCCAGAGATGGGCGAGGTTGAAAAGCCTGGAGAGCTAAGCAAACCACCTGCAGCTCCAAGAGATTGATGCAGAGACGAGGGACAGAAGCAGTCCACTTGCCTTGCATCCTGTAAGGACCCAGGTGTGTGCCCCAGGATGCATCCATGGTCAGCATCTGCATGGAAGGGGGGGGGATTGGAAGGGCATGACTTGACATAGGTTGGCTCGGAGTGTCCACCAGACTAGGGCAGATCGTAATATGGGAGTGACTCTGATTTTGTCTTCGAAATGTCCAGCTTTTTGAGACCATTGGTTCTGGAGGACCCACTGGACTGGTCTCATGAAGACAGCGAAAGCTACCATAGGGATGGTAGCGGCCTTGTGACCTAGGAGACATAGCATTTGTCTAGCTGTGACTACTTTCTGGGTTTGTATCTGCGATGCCAGAGACAGGAGCTTGCCTTGCTTGGCAGTTGGAAGAAGGAAGGACATGGCAGAAACCGTGTCTAGGACCACCCCAATGTATTGGAGTGACTATGTGGGGTTCGGACTGGACTTCGCCCAACTGACTGTAATCCCTAGAGCTTGGAACAGAGTTAAGGTTGCATTTAAGGAGGAAAGCAGTTTTGGACTCTGCTTTGATGAGCCAATCATCTAGGTATGGGAAGACAAAGTGCCCATCCCTTTGTAAGACTGCTACTGTTACTCCTGCTAGGCATTTGGTGAACACTCTCAGGGCCAATGAGAGGCCAAACGGGGGTTCCTGGAATTGGTAGTATTCTCCCAACAGGTGAAAGCGAAGGAACCTGTGGTAGGTAGGATGGTTGGGGATATGTAGGTAGGCATCCTTCATATCCAAGGCACAAAGCCAATCCCCTTGTTTCAGTATTGGCATGATGGAATTTAAGGTGATCATGGGGAACAGTTTGTACTGGATATGTAGGTTCAATTTTCTGAGGTCCAGTACTGTTCTGAGATCTCCAGTTCGTTTGGGTACCAGGAAGAAATGGGAGTAAAACCCTTTCTGGTGTTCTGTAGGGGTTACTGGGTAAATGGCCTTCTTCATTAGAAAAGCCTGTAATTCCTCCCGGAGAACAGCAATATGGTCGGGTGGGTAATGGACTGAGCGGGGCCGGTGAGGGAGAGGTCTGGACATAATTCCAGAGTGTGACCTTTCTGAATGATCTGGAGTACCCACTCATCCGATGTAATTGTTTTCCAAGTCTCCAAATGGAGGACAACAACCGCCCACTGCTTCAGAGGCCTGGTCAAGGAAGCATGGACAGGGCTCCAGTAGGTCACTGGGAGGTGGGCTGACCCACCCCACCTGGAGGATGCGAGCGGGAGCCCTTGACGGCAAAGACCCTGCTCTGATAGATTGGGAATGACCTCTGAAACCACCTCTATTATAGCCTCTGTATTTTCCACCTCTTCTGGTTTAGAAAGAGGATTGGGAATGGTAAGATGGCTGGGAAGAATTGTACATGCCATGGACTGTACGTTGAGTTCTACCTGAAGCTTAGAGATCATCTATCAATGTTTGGGTACCTGGCCTGAATAGTTTGAAGTCAAAGGGGGAGTTAGCTACTCTCCGCTGTACATCAGGTGTGAACCCTGAAATGTGAAGCCAAGCATGGCGACGCAAAGTAATACCAGTTGTTGACATACGGGCAGAGGTATCGACAACATCATAGCCCAACTGGAGTAGGTGTTGAGAAATGGAGTTGCCAGTGGGTACTGTAGACAGTGACTGTTCCCCTTCCTGTGATGGAGGGAGTTTATTGACTAACTCAATGGCAGATGACCAGTGTACGCTGGTATTTGATCATGTGTCCCATATAATTTAGGATTCTGATATTCATGGTACTGGACTGAAATACCTCTTTCCCAGATAATCTATTCTGTGGGATTCTTTATCAGGAGGGAAGGAGCTCATGTGTTTCGGTCGTTTAGTACGATCATGAGCGGCAGCAATCACCACTGAATCTGCCTCAGGAGTAGTGGACAGAAAAGGGTGATCCAGAGGAGCCTGGTATATGCGATCCACCTTGCAGGGAACAACCGTGACAGAGGAAGGTTGGTGCCAGGCTACAAGCATGGCGTTTGGGTAGGTCTGGATTAGTGGGAGTACGACTAAGACCAGCTCCTCGGGTAACTCTAGGTAGCCTGCCATATCCTTACATTGTCACAGGGTTTTAAATAATTGATTAGCATTTTTTTTCCTTGGGACAATACTAACTGTACAGAAAGCATTTATATAGGTTTTCTAGAAGTGTTATGTTTGTTAAATACAGTGAGGCAAGTGCTATGCATTTTCACAATGTTTTAGAACTTTTATGAGCAAAACGCTAATCAATTTTTAGAGTTAAATAAAACCCTGTTGTCATGTTGAGTAGCAGCGAATCCCACGACCTTTTGAATTTGGACCATCATTTCATGGAAAGAAGGGTCATCTGGAGGAGAGGCAGCCGTATGTCTGGGAAAGTCCTCTTCTAATGAGGAGAGGTCCGATAAAGGAGAGTGGGTTGGAAATCCAACTCCTAGAATTCCTCGTCCTCTAGATCACCAGTAAAATCTGCCGTGAAATCAGGCTCGTCTGATAAGTAGTCCTCCATATACGCGGGAGTTGACCAGGGCGGAAGAGGATCCCTGTCACTGTGAAACCTTTCAGGCGGAGGTGTGGGCAAACAGGATGGATGGCTGGGTACTCTGGCACCTGATATTGCGGCATCGGCTAGTGAGGCGCCGGATACTGCAGAGCCGGGTATGGAGCACCGGGTACTGGGGTGCTGGATACCCAGGAGCAAGGGGTTCTGGGGGAACAGAGGGACCTGGCAGAGGATCAGCTGGCAGGCCAGGCACAGGGAAGGCTGGCCCTGCGGGCGTCGGGCCTGGCATAGGAACAACGCCTGGTGCAGGACGCCGGGCCAGCTCAGATAGGCCGGCATCTGGTAGGTCGGTGTCGGGGCCGCATCCCGAGGGTCCGGCGTCAGGGTGTCTGGTCCCGAAAGAGGAGGCCTTGATGGCAGCATGTCGAGGTCCTCTGTGATGACTGGGGAGGGAGGGTTAGAGTCCCCGGGGGTCAGCAGAGGGGACGCAGGAACCTCAGAGGGCAATGTGACACGCTGCAGAGATCTTGGAGCATCGGATCTATTGAGGGGGTCCTGTGCAGGCTCCTCAGCCGGGCGGGTGTCAGTGGGGCCGATGTCCGGCTTATTGGCTAGATCCAGGCGGGTGTCGGAGGAGCCGACATCCGACTTATCAGATCCCTTGCCAGAGGAAGGTTGTGCTGGAAATGCGGCCTTGTCGGGCGAGAGTTTGGCTGGGCACCCTCCCGAAGAAGTAAGTGACATAGCAGCCTTGTCCGGGCAGACATCTGAGGAGCAGACGTCCGACTTAACGGACCTGCTCAAACCCAAGGACCACGTGGTGGAAGTGGCCCTCATGGGTGCGGAGGCTTCCTTTTCCCTTGAGGCTCCTGAAGGGCCCATGCGCAAGCCAGACGGGAGAGACGAGACCACGAAGACGGTCATGGTGGTGCGAGGGGACGTTCCCTTCAATGCTGCGACTCCATCTGGAGCCGTGGAAGTCTACTCCCACTCCCGATGAGTCTCCTTGTCCCTTTTCTTTTTGTGACCTTCGGGGGAAGTGGACACCTGCCTTAACTTCTTCAGCTCCTTCTCCATGGATGCCATCTTTTTCTTTAGATTATGGGCCTCCAGGGACTGCTGCCGCCTTTTTCTGGGTAGTGGAGCTGAATTGCTCGCAGTGTTGGCACTTCTCCACGAGGTGGTCTGGGCCCAGACAGAAGAGACAAGAAATGGCAGTCCTTGTATGGCAGTTGAGAGCTGCATGAGTCGCACTTATGCTTATGCGATTCTCACAGCGATTCAAACAAGTAGTCGAAAGAGAGAAAAATAGGGTCAAAAAGTTTGAAAACTAGACCTAAAACTGATGACTGACAAGCCAACGGCGGGAAAGAACTGGAAGGCGGGCGTGGGGGACCGCCCCTATATACTGACGTTGCATGACGGTCACCTGACATGGGGGTGGTCCCCTGCCAGAGACTGCTAGCTAGAAATTTAAGTGGGGTCCTGACACCTGGCGAGTCAGTCCTATATGTGAATACCTACTGCAAGAGCCCTCTCAAAGTAACATCATCCAGTTCCTCGAGTAGAAGGGGGGGTTCCTGGGAAACCAAAGGGAGGATTGAGGGGATTGGACGCATAGCCTGAGCAGGTCTTGCCCCTGGGTGGTAAAGACCAGGGTCTCAATCTCTGTCCGCCTGGCCCCTATGGGTACCCACTTGCGAGGGTGGGGGGGCAGTAAGCATAGCAAATGCAGTAGGATTTCCCTGTGGAATGCAGCCCCTCATCGACAGAGCTGCTGGAGAGAGAGTGCTATGCTGAAAAAATGATGGTCCCGTCAACGGGAGAGGGGCCCCGTCAAGAGCGTCGACGGAACCCATAAATGGCTCATTATAACCTGCCATCAACGCGCTAGATAGCACTGTCAATGAGGGGTATAACCTCACCCCCACACTAAGAGGCAGGCTGAAAACATGCTGTCGATGAGCTTGCCAGCCAGAGTGTGTGAGGAGGGCTTCTTTGTGCCGTGAGAATCAGTGGGGAGGGGGACTCTTGGGATGAGCCCCCTGATTCTCCATGAGAGACAATTTCTGCTCCATTAAATGTTTAATTTCAAGCAACCGTTGACGACAGGTCGCGTGGTTGAAATCCTGACAATGAATGCAGGAACTGGTGTTGTGTGTTTGGTCCCAAACACCTTACACAAGTAGTGTGGTTGTCGAAGCGGTAGATTTTCCTACTGCGATGGCAGGAACAAAAATACAGGTTACTCACCTGTAACAATAGTTCTAGGAGTGGTGCATGTTGTCCATCCACACAGTTTGGCATGTCCTTTCCCTTTAAGAATCTTGCCGGAAGGTCTTGAAGCTGGCTCCTCCCACCCACCCAGGTGGTACAACCCTCGGCACCGCCCCATGATGACAGATCTTAGCCCGCTGGAAGCTCAGGTTGTGCATCTAAGCCGGGGAGGTCGGGTGGGTACATGCAGATGAACAACATATACTACTCCTAGAACTACTGTTACAGGTGAGTAACCTGTTTTTCTAGGATCATGGATATGTTGTTCTATCCACACTGTTTGGCAGACTCCAAGCAGTTCTCCAGGAGGAGAGGGGCAAGGCGCATCCCCCCCCTCTGAAATACTTACTTGAGGAAGAGAGATTGGAGAACTGAGATCCCAAAACTAACATCCTGGCGTGACTAGGTCGATGTGGTAGTGAGTAATGAAGGTGTTTGCCGTCTTCCAGGTAGCAACCCTACAGATTTCCTGGATAGGGATGTCCCAGGAAGCAGCCACTGACACAGCAGTATGGTGGGTAGAATGAGCTCTTAACCATCTAGGGGGCTTCTTGCCCACTAACCTATAGCAGAGATCAATGCAGGATGTAATCCATCTGCCAATCGTCCACTTTGCTGCAGGTCTACCAGGTGCAACTTCAGCTTAGGTGACAAACAGCTGGCGAACCTCTCCCCGAACGTCCGCTGTCCGCTCCTTATAAGAGAACGCCAGTCTCCGGTCCAGAATATGGAGCCTGTACTCTGCCTCAGAGGTATAGTTCGGTAGAACACAGGCAGAGTCATCACCTGGTTAAGATGGAACTCAGACATCACCTTCGGAAGGAATTTCGGGTTGGGGTGCAGGACAACCTTGTCCCTGTGGAAGGCCAGGTAAGGAGACTCCACCGAGAGTGCCTGGAACTCCCCAGTTCTGGCAGACATGATAGCCACCAGGAAGGCGGTCTTCCACGACAAATGTGACATCTCACACTTGTGCACTGGTTCGAATGGCTTGCCCATGAGATATGCCAGTACCAGCAGTAGATCCACCAGAGATTGAGGTTCATGCACCAGAGGGGATATGTGGTATAGGCCTTTAAAGAAATGCCAGACCACCTTCTCCTGCGCCACTGTCTGCTGACCGCCCTGCACCCGGTAAGCAGAGATAGCTGCCAGGTGTACCTTAAGGGTCGTAGTCTGAAGATCCCCTTTGGACAGGGACCAAAGGTAGTCTAAGATGCTAGCCACTGGACAGAACTAAGGGTCCAGGCCTTACCCTGACACCAAATGGAAAAGCATTTCCATTTGAAGGCATAGCAGCTCCTGATCGACTCCTTCCTGGATGCTTCCACTACAGTGAGTACATCCGAGAGACCCAAAGCCTGGAACTTTAGCCACTCAGAAACCAGGCTGTCATGTGTAAGGACTGAAGGTCTGAATGGAATACCTTCCCCTGATTGACAGATAACCGGTCGGAGCATACTGGAAGATGCCTTGGAGGCCTGGAACCGAGGCTGAGGAGATCTGGATACCAGAACTGGTGTGGTCAATCTGGGACTACCAGGATCACTTGTGCCTTGTCCCTCCTGACCTTGAGGAACACCTTGTGAACCGAGGGAAGGCATAGAAGAGGCCCGGGGTCCACGGCCTTGAGAAGGCATCCCTCTGCAGCGAGTCCTACTCAGGGGGGTGGGCATGAAACAGCCTCAGCTTGGTGTTCTCCCTGGAGGTGAACAGATCCACCTGAAGTTTGCCCCAGTGGGAGAACAGGTTGTGAACTACCTCTGGATGGAGAGACAGCTCATGAGACATCTCACCCACATGGCTGAGAGCATCCGCCAGTTGATTTGAGGCTCCTGCCACATGGATGGCTAGGAGATCCACCTCCAGTCGGCTCATAAGGGTCCAGATGCGGAGCGCTTCCCTGCACAGCAGCCGGGAGTCCATGCCGCCCTGTTTGTCGAGGTAGTACATGGTTGTGGTATTGTCCATCTGGACTTGCACTACTTGACCCCGAAGGAGCAAAGCGAATGCTGACAGTGCCAGTCTGACTGCTCGGAACTCCAGCAGGTTGATATATTTGGATTCCTCGGGGGTCCAGAGCCTTTGGGCTCCCAAGCCCATGACAGAGGCATCTGTCATAAGGACGACCTTTGGCTCGGGATGGACAAACGGTCCACCATTGGAGAGCATCCCAGAGCTTCTGGGTCACAGTGACCAGCTGGTAGAATTGATCGTGATGCTGAGTCCATTGGCTGGCCAGCTCCCATTGGAAGGGGCCCACATGCCACCATCGGGCCCATCGGACCATGGTGGTGCAGGCCACCATGTACCCCCAGAAGATGCAGAAAGTCCCGGGCAGGGCGCAAGTGCCCAACCAAAAATGATTGTGCAAAGGAGGAGAGAACCTCCACCCTGTCCATCAAGAATCTGGCTCAGCAGGAGTGGAGCTCTGCCCCGATTAAACATATCACCTGAGAAGGTAGGAGTTCCGACTTGGCCTTGCTGTTCAGGAGGCCAAGGTCATTGCAGGTCTGGAGGGCCAAGTCCCTGGACCTCTCCACCTCTTGCTTGGTGGAACCTGCTAAGAGCCAGTCGTCGAGATCTGGGTGAACTCTGACCCCTCCATGCCAAAGATGGGCCGCCACCACTGCAATGCATTTGGTGAAGACCCGTGGAGCCGATGACAGGCTAAACGGCATGGCTCAGAACTCAAATAGGGCTCCTTCTGCTTGGAAGCAAAGGAACCTCTGGTGAGATGGATGGATTGGGACGTGAAAGAATGCGTCCTGGAGATCCAGAGAGCAAAACCGCATGTTCTGCTCGAGAGATGGTATGATCTGGGACAGAGTTACCATCCTGAAGGTGCGTGACCTGAGGAACTGGTTCAGATCATGCAGATCTAGAATGGGGCACCAGCCCCCCCCATCCGCTTCGGGACCAGAAAGTACCTGGAGGTGAACTCTGGTTTGATCGGGGGGGATCCATGACCCTAGCCGCCACCTCCTTGTGAAGGAGTAGGGCAGTGTTGTCTGAGAGCAGACTGAGTGTGTACGGACACCATTCTCCCCCCCTCCCGTGGGGCGCAGGCTCAGCTTGGAGGGTACTGCTCAAATTTCAGAGGCAGACCCTGACCAACCACTTCTAGAAACCACCTGTCCATCGTAACAGCAGACCAGGCGGAAAGGAAGTGGCGGAGCTGACCCCCCATGGGAGGACCCAGAGCTTGCGTGACAGGAACAGGGGTGGTCACTCTTATCCTGTCACTGGGCAGGTTTGGAGGAAGAGGGTCTGGACTAGGGACCACCTGAGCCCCGTCCTCTGGGCTACCAGAGGTCCGGACCTGGGCCGAGGGCACCAAGGTTGTACCTGCTGTTGCTGCCCCGCTTGGAAGTGGGGCTGCTTGTCTGCAAGGGTAGAGTGCCAAAATGGCTTCTTTTGCTTTTTGGAACCCTGAGATTCCTTTTGTGCAGAAGTTACTGAGTCCAAGATGGCACTGGACTTCTCTATGCATAGGAAGTGACCATCCACACCTGGGTCAAAGAGATCGGTACCCAGGAAAGGGACATCCGTTAGCTAGTGCTGGGTGTCTGCCGTGAAGGTGGAGACCCTTTAACCAAGCCCTGTGGTGCACGGCAACCACGGCTGCCACCGAACGAGCACATGAATCCCCAAGGTCCAGGGCTGTCTGGAGTTGCTGCTTCGCAACTGCCCGACCCTGGTCCCGAACCTGCTTGACCGTGGTCTGGAGGTCTGCGGGGAGGTGAGGGAGAACCTCATTAATAGAGCACAGAAGGGCATGAGAGAAATGCACTATGATGATGGCCAAGCTTGCCTGACAGAGGCCCAGCGAAGAGGCGGCATAGACTGCAGGCAGAATGGTCCAGTTTTTTTGGATTCCTTGTCTGGGGGTCTATCTGTATCTGCTGAACTACTCGAGCATCTGAACACAGATTCGGTCACCAAACTCTCTGCAGAGGGGTGCTCTGTGAACCCCAAAAGGGACCCAATGGGCACCACATATTTGCAGACCATCCGGGCAGAAGGTGCAGGGCAAGAGGCGGGATGCTGCCAAAGCTCCAAAGCCGGACTGGCAATGGCTTCGGCCACCGGAAAGGCTTCAGTCATTGAATCCCCCCATTTGAGAATATCCACGAGGGGATATTCGGCCTGTTTTTGAATGGGTTCAAGAGGCATCCCCATGGATTTGGAGATCAGACTGAGGATGCCCATAAAGGAAGAGGGGGCCCTCGTCCGTCGACAGACTACCGACTGATTCATCGTCCAAAGGATGGGAATGCAGGCCAGAGTCATTGGACTCAGAGTCTGGATAAATCGTCCAGCCACCTATGTCTCCCTCCACCCGCCTGGGGCGGTTAGGAATGAGGGTAACAGAGCCTATGCGGGAGGCCTGGAACAGGCCAAGACTCTTTATAGACGCACCGGGGCCGCTTAGGTGGCGGGTTCCAAGATTGGTGGAGAGGCTCATTTGGCCAAACCGAACTGTTTTGACCAGCTCGCGGAAGAAGGAATGGTGCGAGCCGGCTCCAGAGGAGTCTGCTTTGGCCTGGGAGGCGAAAGGCAAGTAATGGCCGGGGTGGAAGTCGGAATCGGCTTTTGACTGGACAAGATCAGTTGTTGCCACATCAAATCTTCGTAGCGTCAGAGTTTCTGTCGAAACCTCTCCTCATCTGAGGAGGACAAAGAAGAGTGTCGGCGTCACCTCTTCATGGAGTGCTTGTGTGCCTTATTCGGCCTGTCGGTAGAAGGAGTCCATGACCTTGATTGTTTAGGTGACTGACTTGTCAATTGGAAGGCACCAGGGAGATAGTTGGTTCTTCCTGGTCTGGGACCGTTTCCTTGATGGGGCTCCCAGCGGGCTGGGTCTCCTCACTGGGGAGAGGCAGGACTGCGGTCCTGAATAAGGAGCGGTCGGCCTCGTCGAGCGACAATGGTTCAGCTGGGTCGTGGATGATCTCAACTGGATTGTTGTCCAATGTCTGAGCTGGCTGGCCTGACGGTAAGACTGTGAAACTAGTTTCCGAGGCCACAACCTCAACTGAAGTCGAGACAGATGAATCCTGGGACCGAAATCTCTCACGGTCCCAGGAGCACTTTCCGTGAGATGAAGATTCTCTCAGTTCCTTGTCCTTTTTACGGGACCGAAACACATGTGTGCCCAAAGACCCCTCGACCTTGGTGGGAATGGACTGGCACATCACCGGAAAGGAACCAGAGAAGGTGGAGCCCAAATTGAGCAAAACAAAATAGGACTTTGAGGACCGATCCGCGGCCTGTGCCACCTCTTCCTCGAAAGCCTTCATTTGTTTGTCAGAAAGAACTGGAAGGGGACAGGATCAGTTGTGTTCCAGGACAGTAGCTGCTGCTTGTTGTTTTCACAGAGTTCTTGTGGATTTTACTTGGTAGAAGGTTAGTTCTTTTCTTTCTTACTTCTAAGGAGCTAGCAGGGTATTGTTTTGGGGGCTGCTGGTAGTTTGAAAACTGGTTTAGTGGCTGTAAGTGGGTTCATTTTGTGGATGTTTCACTGTGTAACAGGCTGCGCTGGTGGAGGCCTATTTCTTCTGATTTAAAACCTATTTGGTGGGATTTGCTTGGGCCTGGTTCTTTGGCTGCTGGGCTTGGAGGGGAGACACAGGGCTGATACACTCTCTCTCAAGTCAGGTGTCTGCCCAAGACCCGCCTCCCACCCCTCCCTCCCCAGAATTCTGCTAATTTATAGGGAACACCTGCCCTGCAATTGAGGAAAAGGCTGCAGATGCAGCTCATGTAGTTCTAGCCACTGGGGGTTGGATTTAAAGGCTGGGAGAGAGGAGCTTAGGGAGTTGTTCATTTCCCTTATAAGTTTAATATGTTGTACTGCACCTAGCAACAGGCTTACTGGTGTACAGTGGGACTGACGCCAAGATTAGTGGGTGACCTGATTAGGCAGTAGGGTGTATCTTGGACTAGGGGAGAACCTGGTGGCTCACCCAAGGAAACCTATTTGGAAGGGGATGGAACCACATGTCATTAGGGCCGGCATCTTTGGGAAGGTGGTGGGGTGCACAGGGTGTGGAGCAGCCATGATACTGGACTGGGCTTGGAAGTTCGGTGGTTGCCCAGTGTGCTACCAGCTGGCACAGCTTAGGGAGGAGGTTGCGGGGATTAGGAGACAGCTGGGGGAAGGGGGCGGTATGGTTGGGGAAGGGGCTGGGGATCTCCACGGGTTGCACCAAGCACTGGGGGCGGGGCATAGGGAAAGAGTGCAGGAGAATACTCAGGGGTCACATAGGGACCCTGGCAGAGGGGGTCCAAAAGGACACTACCAAGGAAGCAGGCAGGTAACTGGGGACCCTCACAAAGGAGGGACGGAGGGACAACATTCTCAGGGAAGTAGGCAGATGGCCAGGGCTGGACAGAAGGAAGCAAGGCGGGGAGGTGGAGCAGACCTTACACTCAGTAACTGCTTCAAATCTCTTCTGCTCGAGGATGAGGGGGGTGATGTAGCCACGACAGGGGTGGTTAGAGACGGAAAGGGAGTGGGGGGCAGGAGGCAGGGGCCAGATAGCAGGAAGAACAGGGGGGGACCTGGAATGCAGGAAAATGGGGTGAGCAGTGAATCAGAGCAGGAGGGGCAGGGGGAAGAGGGAGGAAAGCGCAAGGAGAAGGACCAGTTGGGAGGAAAGGTAAAGGAGAAGGACCAGAAGTACAAGGAGGATTCAGTAAAGGGAGCTGAGGGTTTAGACCAGGGGAGCACGACGAGCAAGGCGGAACTAAATTGAGACAGGAAGGAAGGGAGGACGAGCCAGGCTAGTTTAGCAGATGGGGGAGAAGGACCAGTCGCAAGCAGTGAGGGGGGAATTAGCAAGGTACAGAAGGATACTCAGGAGGAGGAGAGGCATAGGATTGGAGGGGAGGGGTGGCCATGGTAAATAAGGAGGGGGTGGCATGTGGCACCCAGATAGGGGGAGGAACAAGGAGCTGGCTGGGTGGAGGGGCCGGTAGAAAGGATGAGGGACATGGAAGGGGAAATGGAGGAAAAGGAGTGGTCAGAGTGCTCCTGTTGGGGATTCTATGATCAGGGGTATCAAATGGGATAGGAGGAGAAGCCTGGCCAGTTAGAACAGGCGCTTCCCTGGACTAACAGTGCACAGGGCTAAGCACGAGGTATATCAGCTGGCAAAGGATTGTGGGGTTCCCCGGACATACTGGTCCACCTGGGTACAAATGACATTGAGGAAATAGCGAGCTAGAGATACAGGCAAGATTCAGGGAGCTTGCCAGGGTCTGTCATGACATAGGATGCACAGTTTCCTTCTCAGAAATCCTGCCGGTGCCAAGGGCTAGTGGGGAACACAAAGGAAGATTATGGAGATAAACCAGTGGCTCAGGGAGTGGTGCGAGGCCAGAGGGTATGGGTTGATGGGGATTGGGGGGAGACCTGGGAGGATAAGGAGCTGTATGCTAGAGATAGACTCCATCTCAATTTGGAGGGGAGGGGAATCCTTAAGTTGAAAATAGAGGGGTTCATTGGTGAAAAGTGGGGTTTAAACTTGTGAAGGGGGGAGGGATGGGAGAAAAGGCTGTCAAGGGGGTGCCGATAAAGGAGGGACTCTGTCTCCACCCCCCTGGGGAGCTGGAGGATTGCGGGAAAAGGCCGACTGGCAAAGTGCAGACCAGGGGAAAACAGAATCCCCATGGGAACATGAGCAGGGGAAATGGAACTATAGGGAAAGGGTGGAAGGTAGTCCTGCTAAATGCCAGGAGCTTGGGCAATAAAATGCCTGAGCTCCAGGCAATGCTAACTGAGGGAGCAGTGGATGTGGCAGCGGTCACAGACTTGGGCCACTGCAGGACACGACTGGGACCTGAACCTGGAGGGTTACACTATGTTCAGGAAGGACAGGGGGGAGGGAAGGGGAGGAGGGGTAGTAATGATAGTCAAAAACTGCATTGGCATAGGGGGAGTAGAGGAGGCGGAGGGAACCATGGAGGCGATTGGGTCACCTTGATAACAAGGGGGGAAGAGAGTAAAATAGGAGTGGTGTATAGACCCCTGCCTGGCGGAGGAGCTGAGGACAGTCTGGTGGTAGATGTTGGGAGACACTGCAGACTGGGCAGAGGAACAGTGGTGGTGTTGGGGACTTAAACATGCCAGGAACAGACTGGGAGACTATGACATCCTCTGTGACCAGGAACAGAGGTTGTTGGATGTCTTTCAAGATGCGCTCCTAACTCAGCAGGTGAGGGAACCGACCAGGAGGCCTGGTACTGGATGTGGTCCTGGCAGACAGTGACCAGATTGGGAGCCTGGAGGAAGGGACCCATTGGCGGGAGTGACCATGCCACGGTCTGGTTCTGCCTGGACCTAGGAGGGGTAGAAGGCTGCACAAAGACGAAGTAACAGACTTCAGGGGTGGATTTTAAGGAAATGGGAAGGATCCTTAAGGAGCATTTGGATGGGATTGGGTCAGACATGGACGCTGATAGTAGGTGGGAAATCATCAGGAGAGGGGTGCAGGATGTTACCAGCACCTGTGCAAGAGTAAGACGAAAATGCGGGAGGGCCCAAAAACCCTGCTGGTGGACCAGGGAGGTCCAGGAGGTGGTGCGGGGAAAGAAGGCAGCCTATAAGCAATTCAAGTGCTCAAGGAGTGAAAGGGATCGAGGGGAGTACGAGCTGATGGCTAGAAGGGCCACTAGGGTGGTGAGGGCGGCTAAGGCAAGGAAGGAGCAGAACCTGGCCAGGGAAATTAGGAGAGGGAACAAGGGGTTCTTTAGATACATTGGGGAAAACGAAGGGTGAAGGGCAAATTAGCAGGATTAAATCAGGGGAGAGATGGGCACAAGACCCGGGGAGCAGGCTGAGGTACTAAATGAGACACTTCATCTCAGTTTTCACCAAGGAAAATGGGGTGCTGCATCATACATGGGAGGAGACAGATACTGAGGAAGGGGGGGGGACCCTTACCGATCGGCGGGTCTGGGGAGAGGAGGAGGCATCACTGGCAGGAGGGGAGGGCTAAGCAGGGAGAAGAGGTACCGGAAGTGGAAATCACAGCAGAGAGAGTGAGGGAAGCCCTCAGCTCCCTTAAGACGGAGAAAGCACCGGGGCCGGATAAATTACATCCCAGAGTGCTGAAGGAACTTGCGGATGTCCTGGCGAAACCCCTGGTGGAGCTTTTCACCATCTCTCTGAGGACAGGGTGGGTGCCCCAGGACTGGAAGGTGGCGATATAGTGCCTATCCACAAGGGGGATCAAGGAGGTGGCAGGGAACTACAGGCCTGTCAGCCTGACATCAGTGGTGGGCAAGGTGATGGAGGGCATTGTCAAGGAGAGGCTGGGGGACCTGGATAAGTCAGGGTGCCTGGATGATAGACAGCATGGATTCATCCCGGGGAAATCATGTCAGACAAACCTGGTGGAGTTCTATGACTGGGTGACGAGTGCCTTGGACCTGGGTAGACCAGTGGACGTCCTCTTTCTAGACTTCAGCAAGGCATTTGACTCTGTTCCTCGCGTGGGCCTGTTGGATAAGCTGGGAGAAATGGGGGTGGGGAACCAGATGATCAGATGGATAGGCAATTGGCTCCAGGACCGGACCCAGAGGGTCGTAGTTGGCGGGATAGTCTCATCCCCAAGGAGGGTCATTAGTGGGGTCCCACAGGGATCAGTCCTTGGGCCCCTTCTGTTCAACGCCTGTGTCTCTGACATAAGGACAGGAATCAGGAGTGAGATGAGTCTCTTTGCAAATGACTCGAAACTGGGGGCAGTGGTGGATGGGGAAGAGGGGAGGGTGGCCCTACAGGGGGACCTGGAGGCTCTGGAAAGATGGTCTAGAAAGTGGAAGCTGAGGTTCAATGCAGGGAAATGCAAGGTACTCCACCTGGGGGCCAGAAACCCGGGCCAAGTACACCCTGGGGAAATGCTACAAGTCTCGATGGCTGAGAGGGACCTGGGGGTGGTGGTGGATGTTCAGATGAACAACTCTGAGACTTGTGGGAGGGCAGCAGTCAAGGCCAACAGGATGCTGGGATGCATTGCTAGG
The DNA here is from genome assembly GCA_016271365.2 of Neoceratodus forsteri. NCBI lineage: Eukaryota > Metazoa > Chordata > Ceratodontiformes > Ceratodontidae > Neoceratodus > Neoceratodus forsteri. The sequence goes on from CM028129.1 coordinate 288,496,700, forward strand.
GGATCACATCCAGAAGGAGGAAGTGATACTCCCTCTGTATAACTGCTTGGTGAGGCTACACCTTGAGTACTACGTGCAGTTTTGGAGGCCACACTTAAAGAGGGACATTAACCTCCTGGAGAGGGTCCAGAGGAGGGCAACCAAAATTATTTGGGGCTTGGGGGACAGGACCTATGAGGAGAGGCTCGAAGAGCTAAATATGTACACATTGGAAGAGAGAAGGGACCGGGGGGACATGATAGAGGTCTTCAGGTACATGAAGAGGGTAAATAGGGGAGGAACAGTCAGGGTGCTTCGAAGGAAGGAGGAGGGGGCCATTAGAGGGCATGGGTGGAAGCTGGAGGGGGGAAGATTCAGGGGAGAAAGGAGGAGGTGCTACTTCACTGAGAGGGTGGTGGAGCCATGGAATGCGCTGCCTAGGGGGCTGGTGGAGGCAGAGACAGTGGAGGGGTTCAAGAGGGGGTGGGACAGGTACAGGGGAAGGGTTCTGGAAGCAAAATCCAATGCAGCAAGAATATCCGGAACTGGGAAGGGAGAAGCCAGAGAAGGCGAGGGGGGCAGCAAGGTCAGCACCCAGGGTGGGGGCTGACCAAACGAGCAGACACGAAAGACAGTTAGGCCTATTCTGCTGGCATTTTAGTATGTTAGTATGTTTGAGATGCTCGGTGGACCCTGCAGCCACGGAGACCGCCCATCGGGCTTCCTTAGGATTTGACTAGCGGGTTCCATTTCTCTGGTCTGCCCAATTTTAACCAAACGAGATGATTGTCCAGGACGTTCGGGTGGAAAGTGCAACACAAATCTTAGGCCTGGGTGTCATGGAGGACACCCAGGCAATATACGCACGTGGCATGCGGTTCTGTACGACACCCCTTTTGCCCGCACGGGCAGCGGCGGAAACCAGGAGAAGACTTGTCTTCTATCATGGTAGAGATCACAAAGTGATTAATTCTAACGAGTTTAATTTTAAGCAAATCTAAGGATTTTGAAGCCAGCGCTTACTGAACAAAAGAGCGATAAGGAGGGAACCTGCATCTTCCAGCGGAAAGGAAGATTTGGCATCATGGGGCGGAGCCAAAGGTTATACCACCTGGGTGGGTGGGAGGAGCCAGCTTCAAGACCTTCTGGCAAGATTCTTAAAGGGAAAGGACATGCCAAACAGTGTGGACAGAACATATCCACGATCCTAGAATAGCGTTTTCTTGCTTGAAGATTCTTTGGACATTCGTTTAGTTGCTCAAATTCTCACTGATGACTGCTGTTGCTCTAGCTGCTGCGTGCGAGTTGAAGATGGCGGGAAAATGAACAGAGGATACCAGGGACTGCCTACACATATAGGAAACAGGAAGCTGATGTCATATTTGGGCAGCCCCTAGAAAAAGACTGCTAGAGGAGCTGCTGTGCGCCACAGCAACCTCTGGCGACGACCCAAGTGTATTACATGCTGCAAGAGACCACTCCGTGGAAGATCTGTAATTCCATTGCCGGACCACCAGCATAGTGGTAGTGCTACCTCTACCGCTTGTGGCGCCAGTGACCCTGGTTCGGTAGCTAGCCTGGGACATCGGAGGGACGGCCAGGGGGAGAAGGACTGAGCGCCCGACTGGCCACTCTCCTTCTCCGGGAGGGGGGGGGTTGCTCTTCTTGCTGCTATACCGCCACCACCTGGGTGGCCACAGGTGGTGGTGCAGCAGAGGAGGCAAGACTAATAGGGGGGGGAGGTGTTGGCAGAGGACCAGAGCAGTGGTGCATCTCTACATGCCCCTGTCTCATTGGTCCTCCCTGAGCGCAGATGTCGGCAGAGGGGCAGGACCAGAACAAGGAAAAAGATCCCATGTCTGGTCTAGGTGACGGGCTCCCGCACCGAACGACCGTGGAGGAACCAGGGTGGACTCCAGTTGCACACTCCCTGAAGTTTGGAGGAGGTGAGGGCCTCCTCCACGCACCCGGGGCCATCCGGCTCTAGAGGTAAGAATGGAGCTGGCACCATTGAGCGATCCCCGGCCTCTCAGCGGTGTAGCTTGAGTGGTGCATTAGGAAGCCCTGAGTGAGGGACTGGATATTGAGAGAGAGGGGCAAAATAACTAAATTCCACCTCAAGATACTGGCACCATAAAAAAAACCTCTAGATTCACTCTTGTGGTTGAGGTTGGAGGGGGAAAGATTCAGGAGGCATTTTTTCACAGAAAGGGTGGTGGACAGGTGGAATGCTCTGCCCGAGTGGGTGGTGTCCTGTGGAACAGTGGGTGGCTTTAAGAGGGGTTGGGCTAGGATGAGGGGGTTTATGATGAAGAGGGGTGTTGAGGGTGGGGCAGCTGCAAGTTAAGGGGCTAGCTGCACAATCGAGCATACTCGATAGACCTCAAGGTCCGCTTCTGCTGGTGTTTTCGTATGTCCCCATGAATCCCTTCACCGCATGGCAGTCTTGCTGCTTGATGGTTTCCCATCTGTTATTTTAGGTGCTTTGCCTCATGTGTTCACTATTCAGATCCATGTACTACAGGACAGCTGTGAACAAGGCTGGTAGTCCCACTCAAGATTCTAGTGAGACCAAGCTACTCACCACAACATCCTGACAGCCTTGTAATTCACCGTTTCCCCATCTATTAAACTACAGAATTAGCTCAGCACATTACAATGCATAATTATAGATTCATAAAACGCTGAGTTCCGGGAAGGGATGCCCCACCAAATGATGTCACAATTACAGGCTGGATGGTGAGGTGGCTGATGCCCACATTTTATTTGTGTTAAAAAAAAATTATTTTTATTAGGAAAGGCACATTAAGCTGTGACAGCTCATCTTCAGGTGGGTCCGGGAGCGGGGGTTATTTGGACCAGTTCTATTGCTGGGGGAGTGTTTGATCATGACACTGGGGAAACTCCCCTACTCGTTTTTTGCAATAAATGCCATGGGAGCTTTTATTTACACCTATAAAGTGACCAGAGTTGGACAAAAGTGACTTCAGTTTAACGTCTCATCCGAAGGACAGCATCTGAACACTACAGCACCCCGGTAAGAGCAATACACGAGTTACAGTGAAGCTTGCCAGAATTAAACCCAATTCTGCAGCATATTGCAGAAGAGTTACTACAGCAACAATGTAATTAATCCCTCTGTCATGCAGAAAACTAAGTGTGCTTCATTCTGGTGGGCTTCACTGTATGTTGCAGGTATTACCCCAAGTAATAGGTGTGGGGCTAGAACTCACACCCTTCTGATCTTCTACCCCCAGAGAAGAGCATGCTACCCGCTGAGTCACTGACACATGAACCTTCTACTTTGCTGGAAAAAAAAAAATACCATTGTAAAGATCCCGCGGGGAACATTTGCTGCTGCTGCTATGTATTTGCTTTTTACATTTTGTGAATAAAATTGTGAGTATATTTAAAACTCTGCTGCTTTGACTGTGATGCCACACTTCTCTTTTTAATACCATTGTAAAGATGTTCCTTTTAGAAAGAGTATTTGTTAATCATACAAATAGTCTCAGCCCTGAGGTGCTGCCCTGGAACCAGAACTTTAATGTTAAAGTTCAAACTCGGCAGTGTGGCCACACTTCCCCTGCCATTCGAACAGCAGATTTATAATTGAAGAGCAGAAGAGAGCAGTGATCATTCAACTAACCAATGATTCGTACTGGTAAAGACATTCATTTCACCAGCACAACACACGAGGTACACCTTTGCAAGAGGTGTGCAAGGCAGCCACATGCTCTACAGTACACACCTTCACTTCTCACTACTATCCAGACAGTCAAACTAGAAGGGATGCCAGCTTTGGTACTTCTGGACTTCAGAAACTTTTTCCTAAATAGGTTATAGACCCTTTAATTTTGTATGACACCACAAATACACTTAGTGCTAGAAGAAACAAACATTTATCAATGCCGAACGTTGATTGCTTGTATTTGCTGTTAGGTGTTTGGCACAGATAGTGCAGAAGCAATAAACAATAAATTAATAACTAGTGAAACTGTGATTGGGAAACTAGTGCGACTATAGGGAGTGGGTGAAACTTGCACTACACAGGGTTGGAAAGTGTACCACCACAGCATGCTGCTGCACGGACGGCACGGGACACATTTCACAGACTGCACAGGAGACCGTGTAAGCAGTGCTGTGTAGGTCACTCACACTGAACACAGAATGGCTGTGGTATGTGCACGCTGCTATGTCTCACAGCATGCGGTGTTGGACAATCCGCATTTTTACCCTCCCAGCACCATGTGCCTATTCGATCCCACTGAAGTAAACACAGAATGGCGATGTTGTACAAGCACTTGGGTGGCTGTGCAGACCCCAGAGATTTCTCCCTCAGTCGTGTCTGAATGAGCCGCAACCAGGTCCTGGACATTGGGGGGGGGGGGTCTTAGGACACCTACTTGCATTACTGCTGCGGGCTGCCTGTCCACAGATCAGTTCGACGGGTGGGAAAAGAAGCACAAGAGGGTCGGGAAGGACTGTGCAGTAGGTGTGCAGAGGTCTGCAGGGGTTGGGGGGTAACTACAGTGACATGCGCACCACTGCACAGTCTCTCTGGTGATGACTATTGTCCAGGGGACTGGCTGGTCAGAGAGTGGATGGGGCTCCTGGAGATCAGCGGGGTGTCCGTGTGGCTTACTACCCCAACTTGGTGAAATCCTGCGAGTCGTCTGTCCGGAGTTCACTTGGGCAGCTAAGTGGAACAACAGACATGCGTCAGCAATCACTGTACAGAAGGTCGGCAGAGGTCCACAGGGCAGCTGGGTGGGTCAAGTACAGTTATGTAGGAACTTACTGTAACAGTAGATCTGTGAGAAAGGTTCCTTCAGTAGGTCATTACATATAGGACTGGCGCCACCTGGCATCGGGCCGCAAGGCAGACTTTTCTAGCAATACACCAAGGGGGACTGCCCAGCCGACGTCAGTGTGACTGTACATAGTGAGCGGTCCCCACATCCACCCTCCAGTTCTCCCGCTGGAGCCACGAAGAGGCCATGAAGCAGGAGTGAACAGGAATTGGAGTCCCTGTAAAACATAAAATGAGGGGGAAGGAGAGAGGGAAAACCTACTGAAGGAACCTCTCTCGAAGATCTATTGTTACGGTAAGTTCCTACGTAACTGTACCATCTTACTTCAAGAGGGTTCCTTCAGTAGGTCATCACATATAGGACAGAGTCCCAAGCAGTCCCTCCAAAGAGAGACAGAGAAACTAGGGAGAAGTTAGCCAACTCCAACAGAACTGAAGTCCGGCATGGACCCAGCTTATGACAAAAGGCCCTGCAGGACGGCTAAACCAAAGCCGGCCCTCCGCCTAGAAGCAATGTCCAGACTAATGTTTGGTAAACATGTGGACAGAACTCCAAGTAGCAGCAGCACAAATGTCCGCTGTGGAAATGTTCCGAAGGAAAGCCATGGAGGCAGCCATGCCCCTAGTAGAATGACCTCTTATGGAACCCAGAAGAGGCTTATCGTACTTTTGGAAACAGTACCAGATGCAGTTTCCTAACCATTTGGAAAGGACCTGCTTAGAAACCGGTTTGCCCCTCGACCTCGTGGCAAAGGAAATGAATAACTGATCGCAAGAGCGGAGCTCTTTAGTCTAGTGAGTATAGCACCGGAGGATCCAATGGACATCCATCATGTGAAGGAGTGTCTCACCCTTGTTAGAAGGGGATGGGTAGTAAACCGGAAGCTCTACTGATTGGTTCAGTGTGGATTCAGACGCCACCTTGGGAAGGAACCTTGGATGCGTCCTAAGGACTGCGCGGTCCCTGTGGAAAATCAAACAGGACTCCTTGCAGACTACAGTGTGAAGCTCCGAAATCCTTCGGGCAGAGGTGATAGCCACCAGAAAAAGGGTCTTCCATGAAAGGAAGCGAGATCACAGCTGTCTGTTCGGAAAGGAGGAAGGGTGAGCTTTTCCAGGACAAAGTTCAAGTCCCAAGGTGGAGTTGGGCTGCAGATGTGTGTGTGTGTGTGTGGGGGGTTCAGATGGAGGATGCCTTTCAAAAAGGTCTGAGACCTCCAACTGAGCCACGGGTTTACCATCCACTAGCTCGTGGTACGTGGAAATGGCAGCGATATGGACCTTCAAAGAAGAATAGGACAGACCAGAGTCTGATAAATGAAGGAGGTATTCCATGACTTGAGGGGCTGAACATGAGAAAGGGTCCCAACCCTGAGCGGTAGCCCAGATCGAAAACCGCTTCCACTTCATGGCATAAGTGGAACGGGTAGACAGTTTTCTGGTCTCGATGAGGACCTGAGCCACTGTAGAGGAGACCCCAAAGTGAGAAATCATTATGTCTGCAGGAGCCACGCATGAAGATGCAGGGTCCTGAGCCCCGGATGAACCAGCCTGCCCTGATCCTGAGTCAGGAAATCGTGAGTCAGTGGAAGTGGAACCGGTGGTTCCCTGGAGAGCTGCTATAACAGCGGGAACCAAATCTGTCTCGGCCAGAGAGGGGCAATAAGGATCATTTTTGCTCCCTCAGCTTGAAGTTTGAGGAGAACCCTCTGCAGAATGGGAAAAGGAGGGAAAGCATACAGAAATTTCCCTGTCCCTATAGAGACAATGCGTTGTTCCAGAAAGCACCGTGCTCTGAAACGAGCAAGCAAAACTTGGGAAGTTTTGCATTGGATTGTGAGGCGAAGAGGTCCATTACCAGACATCCCCAATCCTGGAAGATGGAGTCCACCACTTCCTGATGCAATTCCCATTCTTGGGCGAGGGTTTGAGTTCTGCTGAGATTGTCAGCCAGGACGTTCAGAATGGCTGGAACGTACATGGCCACCAGGACCAGAAGGTGCTAGACTGCCCAGTTCCACACCCGGGTTGCCTCCCTGCAAAGAGGGTACAATTGGGTTCCTCCCTGTTTGTTGATGTACCAAGCTATCGACATATTGTCTGTTTGGATCAGCAGTGTTACCTTGGGTAGCAGGATCTGAAAAGCCTATAAGGCATATAGGACTGCCCCGAGCTCCAGGACATTGATGTGGAGGGAAGTCACCAGGCCTGTCCAAAGGCCTTGAGCTTGATGTTCCCCCAGATGAGCCCCCCACCCCATATTCGAGGCACCCGTGGTGAGGGTAGCTGCTGGTGCAGGGTTCTGGAACGGAAGTCCCAGGGAAAGATTGTGAGGACCCTCCCACCACTGTAAATCCCTTTGGACTGCTGAAGAGACCAAGACCAGATGGTCCAGGTAGTCTAAAAGCTGATCCCACTGCACCCTTAATGACCCCTGAGTGATTCTCATGTGTAGCCTTGCTAGGAGAATAGTCGTGATGGAGGCTGCCATCAGTCCCAAAAGCCGAAGGACCTCCCGGGCAGGAATGGTACTCAGAGGTGCTACTTTTTGAGCCTGGCTGATTATGGTCTCCACCCTGTCGGGAGGGAGGAAGGCTCTGCACTGGACTGTATCCAGAACTGCCCCAATAAACTGCAGTCTCTGGGAAGGTACTAGGGACGACTTGGAGACGCTGAGCGTTATCCCCAGTCAGTTGAAGAGATCCAGTGTGAAAGACAGTTTCCCTGGACGGAGCTGAAATCGGCCAGTCATCCAGGTAAGAGAACACCGCAAAACCCCTGCAGCGTAGAAACGCCACCACCACTGCCTGCTTCTTTGGCGGTAGTTGGGCCTTGCTTATGGATGGCCTGGCGTCGTCCGCGGAGGGAGCCCGCTCCCTAGACTTCTTGTGTTTTTTCAAAGGGAAAAAGATTTTTCGGACGAGTCCCTGAGGCACTCCATCTTTTTCTCCAAGGAAGCCAGACGAGATTTAAGAAGGTGGGCCTCCAATGCCTGCTGCCTCAGTTGTTTGGTGGCCTGGTTGAATGACTGGCACTCTGGGCAGGAGGAGATAGGATGGTCTGGGCCTAGGCAGAGAAAGCACTTCTGGTGTCCATCTTTGTGTGGAATCTGCACACCACAAGCCAAGCACTTTTTCTTTGGAGAAGAGATCAATAGAATGACAGAAACATTTACTGAAAATTGCGAGTGCTAGAAACCCGACGCGACAGAACTTTCGACGATCGCTAATGGAAGTCTGCGATGTGACTGACATAAGGAGATGGCGGGAAAGAACTGGAGGGCAGGCGTGGGGACCGCTTGCTATATACAGTCACGTGACATCGGGTGGGCGGTCCCCCGTCAGGTATTGCTAGAAAAGTCTGCCGTATGGCCCCACGCCAGGTGGTGCCAGTCCTATATGTGATGACCTACTGAAGGAACCCTCTCGAAGTAAGATCTACCTTGCCATAAGGAACACAGGGTTTCAGGTTTGTGTAACAGATTGCTGGCCGGATAACTGTGTGGTGACACACAGAGTTGATCTCCCGAAAATGAGTGGGGTGGGCAGCTGCCTTAGTACAGCAACTTGCTCAAAGCCTGGGAGCACTGTGACTGGAGATAACTTGGGCGGGTGGGTCCAGAATCATAGTTCTCTTGGAAGCACTATCCAGATGCTTTGCCAAGGTATGCGGGAGGTGGGGGGATTGGAGTGCCATCACATAATGAAGACAGACGCCGAATGGATCACAGGTACAGTGACAGCTCACCTGCACAGACTGCTACCGGCTGCCTCCCACAACTGTCAATGGCATGATATGCCGTATACAGCAACTGCCACTGTGCACATAGTTGTCCTGGCTGAAGACAGACACATAGCAGGGCAATACGCTTGCGGAACAGTGTGCTAGAGATTTAAAAGGCAGATGATCTGACAGTAGGGACAAAATACAAATGGCAAAAATGAAAAAAAAAATTGATTTACCGCATGCACTGCCATTCTGGAAATTGGGGATGAGGACGTCCGCTAAGATGCTCTGAGAATTTCAGTAAGTCAGAAAAAGGGGCAGAGTGGGCGGGATCAAAATATAAAGGTACAGTGGAAGGAAGTACATTCGAATTTAGAAAGTTTTGCACACCCCTCCCCCTCAAGGTTACAAGAGGCAGCATGAACATGCACGCAGGCAACTGAGAAAAAAAGGGGCGTTTCAAACAGGAGATCGTGTACAGATTTATTTTTGTAATTTCTGTAACAAAAGTGGAATATAAAATGATGGAGGGAAAACAGGGAGGAAATATGGGGAACTTAGGAATGGAAAATAATGAGGGTAAGTGAACAACATAAAATACGAGAAAACCATGACCCTTTTCCTTTGAAAACAAGCTTAGGGGATGGTTTGGGGGGGACAAACGCTGACAGAGAAAGGAGAGAGTGCGAGGAAGAGCAGGCACAGAGTAAAGCCACTCAGCTGTTTGCTGACATGGCGTCATGCAAATCCAGGGACAGAGGTTTCTGTGGTTGTGCAGTGTACCGCATTCCAGACATTCTGCTGTCTGCTGTGGGACTGTGTTATGCACGTGAAATCGACTAAGTGCTCTCATTGAAGCGCTTCATTCGTTTCAACTACACAAAGTTTCCGCCCATAAACTGTGAACCAGTGTCATATTTGGCTTTCATAATCATTGGTCTGTCAAGGACGAGCCCAAGGCAGTCTGACTTGCATTGGGCTGAACACACACCTGACTCTGAAATGCCATTTAGTACAAAACTTTCATGTGCAAGCGCAATCAACGCAAAAATGATCCACCACATTAATGTTTCTTATAGAGTGTATAAACATTTGTAAGTCATACAAGCCCCTCCTACCTCCCCTTGTAAAACTGCAAACGGGTTCTTCAGGTCAAGCCGGATCAAATGTTTTTTTAAAGGGAAAGTCTCCTTAGGCTTTTATTCCATTTCCCTTTTATAGTCTGTAGGCATGCACAATGATTGCTTCTATTGTACCCTCCTAATTTCAATGGAAATGAAGATACTTAAATCTGGTGTGAAAAACTGCTCGACTCCATTGCAAAGGTCATGACCAGATTCATGTATAGCACCCTGGAAAAATGGTCCAGAACCTACCGAAAACCCAATCAATGCTGTTTGGTTCTAACTACAATCTGAAAAACGCAGCCCCCAAGTTCCGCATCAACACAAATAATGGAAACTGCCTAGAAAAAAGCAGCTTTAAAGATCTAGGAGTACACTTAGACTTTACCCTTACCTTTGATACCCACATTCAAAACATTACCAACCTGCTTCACCAAAGGCTTGGCTCTCTGTACAGAATCTGCAAGTACCCAACGTCCAAATCCAGACATAGAACAGCAGAGGCAAATCTGTTCCCTATGCTGGACTACAGCTCCTTGATCACCGATGCCGTTAACAAAACGATGCTACAGAAGAAGCACATTACCATGAGACTGCCAAGTTTGCAACAGGTAGTGTCAGCAAGACGCATCACTGGCTTTCTCTGAACTCTCTAAACTGGCTCTCACCAGAGCTCAAATCCAACCTAATACTCACCAGATTTATTCAAAGAACTATGGTTAAAAACTCCCACATCTATTTAGCTGAAGAACTAGAGTTTGTCAGCTTGCCCCCGATCCACCTCGAAAATAACCTAAAGTTCCCTTTTTCGAATGAACACTGGATGTTCCTTCAGCTACTGAGCCTCCTCACCATGGAATACAATCCCCCCTCCCCCAGAGAATCACCAACTGTATCTGCTTTCTCAGTCTGAAAGATTTTTATCCATCACTCAGTGTCTGTGACTGCTTTGTGTAAATACCTCTTATACATATCCCTATACATTTGCACTAAGTGTAGTATCTGCACTAATCAGATGCACTTTCTATATGCCGCAAGTATATAATCAAGTGTGTAATTTTCAATCAATGTGTGTAGGTTTCATTTTCTGCAACAAGCACCCAAACATTTATATGTATGGCCTCAAATGTCTATGCAATTGCATCTGGGTCGTGACTGAAAAATGCACTTAGTGCCAGTGCACTTAGTTACCAAAGTGAAAATAAGTGCATGTATCCAAGTTAGAAAAAAAAAATGCTTTTAGAAAATACAGGGACTTCACAAGACGTGTTAACGGAACTCAATGAGAGTATAACAGCTGCTGGTTTGTGCATGCACGCATCAACTCATGATGCATTGCATGAGTGGGGTCATGACCTTTGGAATGGAGATGAACAGATTTTCACATCAGGGCAAAACAGTGAAGAAACCTCATTTAAATTAGGATGACATTACAGGGATGCAAGAGAAGGGCTCATTGTTTATGCCTACAAACTACACAGGCATACAGAAAATAGGCTAAGGGGACTTTCCTTATAAATCCTGGAACATCTCAACCATACTGTGCCTACTGGTCCGGCATTCGATATCTAACCAGCAAAAGCAAGCTTCAAGCTCAGCTGAATAGCTTAGATGCAACATGCTTATCGTCGGTTGCCCCAACTCATGATGCCATCTTCTGTCCAGTCACCTTGAAGGAGGTAGAGGATTTACTCTTGGGACTTGACACAAGAAAGTCTGCAGGCGCAGACCTTATCGAACCGTATTACTTAAAGTTAGGCTATTACGTTTGGCACCCCCAATCATCCACCTTTTTAACATGTCCCTTTCCTTGGGTGAACGCCCTCCTGTATGGAAAACTGCCTATGTCATCCCCCTGTTTAAATCGGGAGACTCCAGTGACCTAAATAATTACCGACCGATATCTCTCCTGCCCAAACTGCTTGAGAAGTTGTCAATGCTCACCTAAGGTGTCATCTGGAGTCCTTCAACCTGCTTAACTCTATCCAATCAGGTTTTAGACCCACCACAGTATTATATCTGTATTGGCCAAAGTCTCCAATGATTGCCAAACTGCCCTGGATGCAAAGAAATGTGTGCGCTTTGTTTCTCGACTTGAGCAAAGCGTTTGATACTGTGGACCATGACCTGCTACTGGTTGTATTTAAAAATACTGGGGTGGACAAACCGGCTTTGACTTGGCTTACACAATACCTTACTAACCAACAACTGGTTCATGCAGAGGGGGGCAGTCTCTCTCCCCCAAAAACCGTGTTAAGAGGTGTCCCCCAAGAGTCCATCTTAGGCCCCTCACTTTTTGCCATCTATATTAATAGCATTAATACCGGTATCGTATTAACCAACATTCATCTGTTTGCTGATGATACTGTTCTCTACACTGACAGACCTACCCCAGAGCTAGCCTGTTGTGACCTTCGAAGTGATTTTGACCACCTTCAGAGAAAATTACTTCAGTTAAAGCTGCTCCTAAACACAAAAAAAACCCAATGGCCATGCTCATTGCACCTCCAAAACAATGCTTCCAAACATGGCTCCCCTGGATCAACGCCCCAAGTTGCCACACTCCTGGGTGAGCCCCTGGAATCTGTGGATAAATTTACATGCCTCTGCCTTTGGATTGATCACAAATTATCCTTCGATCACAATGATGAATTATTATGAATTATCACACAGTTGAACAATCTTCGTGGAATAATCTGTAACATTAAATGTTTACTGTAATTATAAAATGAAATTTTAGGATGCTATATATACACATATGTACTGTATATATTCTGTTGTACATATGTATATATTGTTAAATTCACTTACTTCATGTATATAAAGTATCAGCTAATTTATTGCATATTTATTTTAGCATTTTGCATTATTGTTTTTATTGTTTTGTTGTTTTTTGGTTTTATTGTATGTCTGTTAAGTATATTGAGAGCAACGGAAAAAAAAACGGAGTTAAATTCCTTGTATGTGTATACATACTTGGCCAATAAAGTTGATTCTGATTCTGATCAAAAAAACTAAAGGAAAGGCTTGGTCTCTTTCGTATCAAAAACTTCCTTACTGTTGAAGCAAAAGTTAGGCTAGTCCAGACTATGTTAATGCCTATTCTGGACTATGCTGACTTTCTTTATGAACAAGGCCAGAGTTGCGCACTAACCAAACTTGATGCTCTCTACCATCGGACTATTCGATTTAATCACTGGTTTACCGTACACCACACACACCACTGTGAACTGTACGCCGAGATAGGATGGAGCTCACTAAGATAGACAGCAAAAAAAAAATGCGGCCTTTGGACACATAGGGCTATCATAAACAATCTCCCCCAGTATATTGTGGACTGTCCACCCATCTCGACTGCTGGAAATTACACTGAGAAGTCTATGCTACATCCTGCTCCAAATCCCCAAGGTCAGAACCCAATTCGGTAAGTCAGCAATTAGCCACACCCTTCCTACATTATGGAATACCATTCAGAAAACCTTGAAACTCGCTATCCCCATGAAGTTGAGCTTTTTTAAAGTACTGTACCCACGTTCTTTTCAGAAAACCTGTAATTGCTTCCACTTATGGTCCTCATCTACGACTTGGCTAAATTCCCCCGATGACGCTTGCTCAGGGACCCAACTAGTTCCAACTTGATTGTTCCTCCCATCCCTTTTTCTCTTCTCACCCTTACCTGTACTTGGTGGCAGTACTAAGCCTTACGCTCTCCCCTGCTTTCAAATCCCTCCTGCCCTGTCAGCTCCCCTTGATGCTACTCCATTCCTGTCAAAGCCTCTGTCGTGCTGCATTTCTGTACATATTGTTTACAGGTTTCACCATTACTTAGTACGGAGTGCATGCTTTGTCTTAGATTTGATTGTTTCAGTGCATTATCCATAGACAGTCGGATTATGATTGTACTCATTGTCCTATCTAGTGTTGCGTTTACTGACTGTATTCATCGTTCTTATTGCATTTCGTTTATGTATTTTATTTTTGTGACCCCAGGTCCACTTTGCAAATGAGTGTACTCTCAATGGTGTTTCGCCTTGCAAAATGAAGATTGATTTATTTAAAACTTTCTTACCTGAGCATTTTACAATTTAAAAATTTGCAGTTTTTACAATTCTTCATGTGGTATGTAATTTCTTACTGAGTTTCCCTTTCTTACTACAAAGCACAGGTTAGTTGAGTGGTCACTGCTCTCTCGTACTACTCAGCTGTAAATCTGCCATTTGTTAGGGGGAGTGTGACCACACTGCAGAGTTTTAACTTTGTAAAGTTCTGTCTCTGGGGCAACAACTCAAGGCTGAGGTGCTTCTATCTGTACATCATCACAAATGCACTTTTGTTGTCAGAATGAGGGATAAACATCACATGGTTACAAAATGGCTGATTACATAAGACATAGAATTTATCGCTAGAGAAAGATCCATAGATCGATCCAGTACCTCTGGGATCAAATCAGAAGTCACCAATCAATTCAGTGAAAGTCTGTCATGAGTAAAAAAAAAAAACCACAATGGAATGGCACGAGTTGTCACGTGTGCAGAAAGGGAGGCCACCATTCAAAATCAGAGCCTCTTAATGTCCTATAATGGATGGAATTAAAATGCCCTCTACATCACTGGGCTGGGAAACGTTTGAAAAATTTTAATACAGTATTTAGACAATTCAACTTATATTTTTTCTGTAACTCACATTTCTTTATTACCAAGATAACTTTCACTTTTTGTTACAAAAAAGTTCCCTTTCATCCATACTCTTGAAGCACAGCACATTACGCTCCTCCTTCCACCCAGCATTACTAAGTTTGAATACAACATAACCCTCCCCCACACAGGTACCAAACACACACAAGCACCCTCCTTCCCCACTCTAGGAAGGAAAACCTAACTCCTGAACCCACTCCAAACACCCAATCTCAACTTCTTTCCTGTCCTCCAGCCTGTATGGCCAAATTACACCCCACACACGTGCAGCACCCATCCACCCCCATTAAAATGGATATTGCACAACAGGGACGGCACCAGCTCAGACCCTCCTTTCACCTTGGCCTGCTGCTATCCGAATGAATGGGAAGCAACATGCTCCCATAGTAAAACAAAAAAAACACAGATTTGAGCACACTGTTTCCCATTTGTTCTGACAACGGCTAGCTGAAGCACTGAGAGGAGAGTCTGTGCTGTTACTGTCCCTTCAGTGATTTTTTTTTGGGGTGGCATGGGAAGGGGTATGATTTGGCCATTGTGACGGGGGTGGTGTGTTATATTCAAACTGGGTAGGCCTGGGATGCTTCAGAAGGTGGGAGGGAAAAAATGGTTACTCACCTGTAAAAGTACAGTTACGCAAGAACTTACCGTAACAGTAGATCTTAGAGAACAGCTCTTGCAGCAGGTTACACCATTAGGACTGAAGCTGGCAGGCGCCAGGACCCCACGGAAATTTTCTAGCTAGCAGTCTTCAGCAGGGACCGCCGCCAACATCTGTCCCGCCCCCGACATCGGGCGTAGTACATAAGGAGGCGGTCCCCCCATAATCCTCAGTTCTTCCGCCCCAGACGTCGGGCGTAGTACATAAGAAGGCGGTCCCCCCATAATCCTCAGTTCTCCCGCTGAAGACGCCTGGCCGCAGGATGAAATCAGAAGGGGAGACCGAGGATCCGCCATCAGATGGCAAAACAAGGAAACAGGAATGTCCCATCTAATGAGATGGGTGCTCGACTTCGACCTACCTTCAGCAGGGATGGTGGGAGGGAAAGTACCTGCTGCAAGAGCTGTTCTCGAAGATCTACTGTTACAGTAAGTTCTTACGTAACTGTACCATCTTACTTCGAGATACAGCTCTTGCAGCAGGCTACACCATTAGGACCGATTACCAAGCAGTAATGGCAATCATGCACCATCGGGAGGAGGAAAGGTAGAGACCGTGAGATAACTCAAGCCTAGGACAGAAGTCCCCGAAGGACAGCTAGACCGAACCCCGCTCTTCGCCTTGATGCAATGTCCAGACTGTAATGCCTGATAATGGTATGCACAGAGCTCCAAGTAGCTGCAGTGCAAATAGCTGAGGTGGAGACGTTCTTTAACGCCGCAAAAGAAGTAGCCACCCCTTTAGCTGAATGACCCTTGACCACACCCAGTAAGGGTTTGCTGCACTTCTGATAAAGTAATGCACTGGATGAGCCAACTAGATAGTGACTGCTTAGAGACAGGAGCTCCCTTCCTCCTGTGGGCAAAGAAGACGAAAAGTTGGTCCGACTTTCGGTGCTGTTTGGTTCTGGTCAGGTAGTATCTGAGGCACCTGTGCACATCTAAGATGTGCAGAAGGGCTTCTCCTCAATTAGAGTATTTTGGAAAATACACTGGTAGATCGATGTCCTGATTAAGGGTGAGAGCTGAGACCACCTTAGGCAAAAATTTTGGGTTTGTCCTTAGGGATACCCTGTCCTGGTAGAAAACCAAATAAGGCTCTTTGCACATAACAGCGTGCATTTCCGAAATTCTTCTGGCAGAAGTAACTGCAACTAAAAAACAAAAATGTTTTCCAAGAGAGAAAAAGTAGCTCACAATCTGCGGCTGCTTCAAAGGGTGGCAACATGACCTGCTCCAGGACAAAAGGTAAGTCCCATGGAGGGACTGGATCCTTAATTGGAGGCCTAAGATGGAGGACGCCCCTTAAAAAGGCACGAGTAGTGTCCAGCTGGGCCACAGTCCGATGGCCTTCGGGGGCATGGTAGGCTGAAATGGCACAAAGGTGCACTTTAATCAAGGAGTAAGCCAGTCCGGAGTGGAAAAGGGAAAGCAGGTAGTCCAGTACCAGCTTTTCTGGACAGTCCAACGGCGGAAAGCCTTGCGCTTGAGCCCACAAGCAGAACCTACACCATTTCATGGCGCAAGTTGCGTTGGTAGCCAGTTTTCTGGCGGCAGAAAGCACATCTGCCACTTCTTGTGAGACCCCTTATCGCATCATGGCTATGTCACTAGGAGCCAAGCGTGCAGGTTCAATGAACGTAGATCCAGATGGACTAAGGAACCCGCCTCCTGAGACAGTAGATGGGAGCTGATTGGCAAAGGCACTGGAGGTTCCCGGGATAGCTGGTGCAAGAGACGGAACCAGATCTGTCTGGGCCAGAAGGGTGCCATCAGGATGAGCGTCGCTTGCTCCCTGCGAAGTTTTAAAAGAACACTCTGGATCAACAGGAAAGGATGAAAGGCATAGAGAAATCTGCCCACCCAGGAGAGGGACAATGCGTCTTGCCAGAACACACCATGCCCTGGATCTAGCAAGCAAAAATTGGGCAGTTTTGCGTTGGATGGGGATGCGGAAAGGTCTAATTCTGGAGTACCCCATCTCTGAAACAGATCCTCTGCGACCTCCTGCAGAAGTTCCCATTCATGGACTCTGGCCTGAGAGCGGCTCAGGCTGTCTGCGATGATGTTGTCCACTCCGGGAACATGAACTGCAATAAGGTTTGCGCCGTGTTGCAAGACCCACTCCCACACTCTCACGGCCTCCCTGCAAAGCAGGTAGGAGTGGCTGCCTCCTTGTTTGTTGAGTTAATACATCACCGCAGAATTGTCCGTTTATAACAGAAGTGTACCCGGTGGAATCTCAGACTGGAAGGCCTGCAGAGCATAAAGGACTGCCCTCATTTCTAGTATGTTTATGTAGAGATGAGACTCCTTGGCTGTCCACAGGCCCTGAGACCGAACACCATTGAGGTGTGCTCCCCACCCGAGCCCCGAGGCGTCTGTGGAGGGAGTCACAGTCTGGGACGGTGCTGTGAAGGGGACTCCTGCCAAGAGGTTCCCTGGATGTAGCCACCATTGCCAATCTCGAATTACGGTCTGTGTTATTCGGATTGGATGCTGCAGATGGTCTTGCCTTTGGTCCCATTGTACCCGTAACATCCACTGGGTTACCCACATGTGGAGATGGACTACCGGGACTGTTGCAATGGCCGCAGCCATGTGTCCGAGTAGGCAAGGGACCAGTCTGGCTGGGATGGTCTTCGCCGACAACTCCCTGATGAGGGATCTGATGTGTTCCGCTCTGTCCATAGGAAGGAAAGTTTTCCCTCTGACGGTGTCCAGAACTGCTCCGATAAACTGCAGCTTCTGGGACGGAACCAGGCGTGACTTCTCTGATTGATGAGAATGCCCAGAGTTTGGAACAGAGACTGGGTGCAGTGGATGGCAGCCATCAAGGCCTCCCAGGAAGGCGCCATGAGAAACCAGTTGTCCAGGTATGGGAACACGTAGTGGCCCAGTCTCCTCAGACACGCGGCTACGACCGCCATGCACTTCATGAACACGCGAGGTGCCGAGGACAGCCTGAAGGGAAGAGCTTGGAACTGATAATGGCGGCCCTGCAACTCGAAGTGCAGGAACCTCCGGTGCACCTGAGCAATGGGAATGTGCAGGTAGGCGTCCTGCATGTCCAGGGATGCCAGAAAAGCGCCTTGCTTCAGCATGGGAATTAGGCCGGGAGGGTCACCATGCGGAAGCTTGTAAGCTGATCGAAAGGTTGAGGTCGCTGAGGTCCAGTATTGGACGGAGGTCCCCTGTTTTGGAACCAGGAAGAAGTGAGAATAGTACCCTAGTCCTCTCTGGTTCTCTGGAACATGCTCTAAGGCTTCCTTTTCCAGAAGTGCAAGCACTTCCTGCTGTATGAGCAGGGCATGCTGACCTGAATAATGGGAAAGCAGGAGAGATCTTGTAGGTGGGCTGCCTACAAACTCTATGTAATGGCCCTTTTTGACCAGCTGTAGAACCCAACTGTCGGTGGTGATAGAGTGCCACCCTGCAAAGTGGCGTGCGATGCGACCCCCGACTTTCTTTGCCCGTTGATCCTGAGGAGGGGCGGGGGCCGGGAAGGAGTCATGCTGTGGCAGCGTTTGTCCCTGCGGGCTGGGCCAACATCCAGAATAGTTGGCCTCTGCCTGGGGATGACTTGGCCTGGGCCTTGCGTGAGAAAGTGCCCCTCTGCTGCTGGCTGTAATGTTGCTGTTGTCTTTGTAGCCAGCCACGAAAACGGCTCTGGTTCCTATGAAAGGAACTAGGCTGAGACCTGTACATAGCTTGTACAGATCGGCCTGCCTTCCCTGCATCCTGGAGTTTGGCGATTACTCTCTCAGAGGCTTCACCAAACAGGACCTTGCTGTTATATGGGATGTCCAGGATGTTCTTCTGGACGTCCAGGGTAAATCCAGAGACACGGAGCCAAGAGTGTCTCTGGAGACAAACTCCTGAGGCTGCAGCTCGGGCTGAAGAGTTTGCAGAATCATATGCGGCTCTGAGCACTTGGGTCCCCACATCTGAACCCGTGCAGAGGAGGTTCAAGAGCTCCACTTTCTGGTTGCCATCGGGCAGCTTCTCAAACAGGTTCTGACCCTGTTCCCACAGGGTGTTCTGGATCTGAACCATATGGGTCAGATAGTTCAGTGACCTGATGGCACAAGTAGCAGCCGCATACGTGTGCCTTCCCAGGGCGTCCAATTGCTTGGATTCCTGGTCTGGTGGCTAGGTGCTCATATGCTGAGGTCTCCGAGACCGGTCATGTGAAGCAGTGATGACCAGGGAATCAGCCAGAGGGTGGCTCGCCAAATACTGGTCCTCCCTAGGGGCCTTATATAGGTGGTCAGCCTTCTTTGGTACCGCAGGAGTGGAATGCGGATGTTTCCACGCAGCCTTGGTGACATCCGCGAAGGTATCCACCAAGGGCGGCACAACCACAAGCTTCGGGTCTCTTTGCCGAAGATAGCGGGCAAGGTGTTGTCGCCGGGTCAAGCTCCTCAGCATCCCACCCCATGTTCTCCTGGATGTGCCTCATGATCTCAGTGAAGGAGGGATCATCCAGAGGGGACCTAGGTAGGTCGTGTGGGTCAGGAGAGGGAATGCTGAGAGGAGAAAGTGATCTGGAATACTCTGATGTATTCGACCTGGAAGCCTCCAACGGAGTGTACCGCCGTCGTCTGGGTCTCCTGGGGCTGGGTGACCCTGAGGGGGATCTGGAGGGAGGCCTTCTCCTGTCTTAAGATCTACCCCTAGGAGGTGGCGTTTGCTCCCTTGGGGATGGAGGTCATCCTACAGGCCCCTTAGGTGGAGGAGGGCGTGAGACGGTGAAGGAGTAGGAGGAGGAGTAGCAGCAGGTGTAGTAGGAGGACGACGTGCAGGGACCACATCTTTCTTGATGGTGTCCCACTAGAAGTTAAAAAGCACTTTTACAACCGCAAGATTCATACCCGACGAGCATGGCGTCCGGTCCCCGGGGGTCTCCCGCTACGGGGAGGGTGGCTGGGAGACTGACCTGGCGTCTGTATCCCGGTGACGGGAGGAAGATTTGTGGCACTCACCTGACTTCAAAGAGGCCTTGGAAGGTGTTGAGGAAGCCGAGGGCCTCAAAGTCTTCAGAGGCTGGAGTGAAGAAGAACCGCTAGAGGACCAGACCTGGACCGGGGGGGGTTGTAACAAAGCCCTGGAGGGAGAGCGGACGATTTGGAGCCGGAGCTTCGGGAGTCCAAGGCCCTTGCAGGAGACCTGGACCTTGCCTTTTCCCGGTGTTTATGGGATTTGCTTGAAGGTTCTCCCTGGGAGGAAGGTTCCTGGTCCATGCTTTTCAGTTTCTCTTCTAGGTGAAACGCTTGAAGTGCCTTCTGATGGCGGATCCTGGTGCGGCTGTTAAAACCCTGGCACAAGGAGCAGGCCTGATCGTGGTCCGGGCCTAAGCAGCGCATGCAGGACAAATAGGGATCCTTGAAGGGGATCTGTTTGCCGCAGGCACACTTCGAGTGGTGACCCTCTAAAGACGGAATTGGAGAGGACATCAGTTGATCAGAGCCAAAAAGAGATGAAATTCATTGTAGTTCTGCAGTCGTCGCACGATAGAAAGGAGACAGAGGCCAATACTGGCGAGTCGATGGCGGGAAAAGAACTGAGGATTATGTGGGGTCTGACTCCTTATGTACTACGCCCGACGTCGGGGACGGGACTGACGTCTGAGGCGGTCCCCACTGAAGACTGCTGGCTAGAAAATTTCCGTGGGATCCTGGTGCCTGCCAGCTTCAGTCCTAATGGTGTAACCTGCTGCAAGAGCTGTATCTCGAAGTAAGATCCATAGTTCTAAGAGTGGTATATAGTTCACATCCACACATTAGTAGTTTCACTGGGAAGTGCTAATTTGCTGAAACATCTTCAAGCTAAGCTCCTCTCACTATCTGGGCAGTATATCCCTTGGGCTCAGCCCCGTGACCAGATCTTGCACGCCAGAAGCAGAGCTCTGTGTGCCACTTGCCAGGGGACGCCGGGTGAGTGGTGTGGATGTGAACTATGCAACACCCCTGGAACTAGGGTTACAGGTGAGTAACCCATTTTCCTAGGTATGTGGATACAGTTCCCTAGCCATACTCTGGGAGGAGGGGGCAAACAGCACACCCCTATTTGGTGAACAACGACTGGAGAGCCAAGATCCCAAAAGTAGCAACCTGGCAAGACTCTAGGTCGATGCTGCAATCAGAGATGAAGGTGTGTGCCTATTTCCAGGTAGCAGCCATATAGATATCCTGTATGGGGATGCATCTTAACACATCCATTAAGGAAGTGGTAGGTGTTTTGGAATGAGTCCTAAGCCCTACAGGAGGTTCCCTACCAGGCAGCCTACAGCAGAAGTCGATGCAGGATGCAATCCAGCTGCCAGTCTCTGCTTTGCTGCTGGTCTGCCAGGCGTTGCTTCAGTGTATGCCACAAACAGCTGCTGAGCCTCTAGAACTCCAGCTGTGCGTTACTTATTAATAAGAGAACTCTCTATAGCTCCATTGTAGGAAGCCTGCAGTCAGCCTCCGTGGAACCAATACAACCTTCATGAGGAACGGGTGGGGGCAATGTTCAATTCTGTACTTTTGAAAGACCAGGTCTGGAGACTCCACTGAGTAGAAGCTCCCCAATCCTTCTGGCTGACGTGATGGCCACCAAGAAGGAAGTTTTCCACAAGTATGAATATCTCATACCTGTGTACAGGCTTAAATGGTTTGCCCATAAGCATAGCAAGCACCAGAAGTAGGACCCATGGTGGTGGTGGATCACGCACGAGAGGGGACAGGTGACCAAGACCTTTGCAAAAATATCCGAATGCATTTTCCTGGGCCACTGTCAGCATACCAGTTTGTGCCCAGTATGCAGAGATGGTTCTCGGTACACCTCAAGGGTCGCTGCTCACAGCCCCCACTGGGAGAGGGACCAGAGGTACTCCAGGATACTAGCCAAAGGGCAGGCAAGGGGATCAAGCTCCTTGCCCTCACACCAAATGGAAAACCGTTTCCATTTACAGGCGTACCACCGACTAGTTTACTCTTTTCGGGAGCCCTCCACAATGTGGAGCACTTCCTCCAAAACAGCCAGGGCCTGAAACTCTAGCCGCTCAGGAACCAGGCCAGGAGGTGCAGGGACTGAAGGTCCAGGTGCAGGACTGTCCCTCGTTGTCCGATCAGCAGGTCCAGACAAAGAGGCAACCACCAGAGAATCCTGCTGCTGAGGCAGAGGAGATCTGGGTACCAGAACAGATGTGGCCAGCCTGGAGCCATCAGGATCACTGGAGTGATCAGGGTCATCTGCGCCTTGTCCACCATCTTGTGGATCAAGGGGAGGGGTGGGAAAGCATACGTGAGATCCGGGGTACAGGGTCTCATGAAGACATCCCACATCAGTGGCCTGGACTGAGGGGGTGGACATACAGCAGCCTTAGGTTTGCCTTCTCCCTGGAGGCAAACTGGTCCACCAGAGGTGTGCCCCATAGGGAGAACAGGTGGTCAACCTCCTCTTGTTTCAGGGACTACTCGTGCGACTTCTCTCCCACTCGGCTGAGAGCATCTGCCAACTGACTGCTCCTGTAACAAATTGCCAGGAGATCTGCACCCAGACTACACATGAGTGTCTAGGTGTGAATGGCCTCCCAATACAAGGGACGGGAGGGAGAGCTGCCCTGCCTGTTCAGGTAGAATATGGTCGTGGTGTTGTCTGTCTGGACTTACATGTTCTGACCCCTGACTAAAGGAGCAAATTCCATCAGAGCTAGCCACACTGCATGAACCTCCAGCAGGTGGTGATGGACTCCCTGGGTGACTAGAACCCATGGGCTCTGTGCTCTCCCAGATGTGTTCCCACTCCAGAGACAAGTCTGTTATGAGAGGGATGGTCGGCTGGGTGGACAAATGGGACCCATTCCTCTAGATGTTCTGGGATCAGTCACTACTAGATGGCATCCCACATCACCTGGGTCACTGTGACCAGCTGGTCCAAGTGTCCTGCGTGCTGGGATCAATTACTGCCCAACCCCCAGTGCAGGAGCTGCATATGCCAGCAGGACCACCAGACCATGGTGCTGCAGGACACCACGTACCCCACTAGCCACAGAAGTCCCTGGCAGGACGAGAGTGCCCATCCTGAAACAATCAGGCAAATGAGGCAAGATCCAGTGCTAGGTCTGCAGGGAGGCAGGTCTTTGCCATCAGGGAGCCTAAGACTGCCCTGATGTTAATCACCTGTAAGGGGATCAGTTCAGACTTGGCATGGTTAACCAACAGGCCCAAGACTCTGCAGACCTGGAGGGCCATATCACTGGACTACTCCATGGCCTTCTTGGATGGCCCAACAATCAGCTAGTCATTCAGGTAGGGATACACCGTGATGCCCTTGCGCCGCAAGGAAGCTGCACCACTGCCATGCATTTGGTGAAGACTTTGGTCGCAGACAAGAGACCAAAGGGCATGACCAGGAACAGATACAGAATCCCTTCTGTGCAGAACCGAAGGTATCGCCAGTGGGACCGGCAGACTGGGATGAGGATGAACACGTCTTGGATGTCCAGTGAGCAGAACAACTTGCCCTGTTCTAGGGATAGTATGATCTGGTTCAGGGTTACTATCCTGAACTTGCGATTCCTTGTGTACGGATTGAAATTTTGCAGATCCAGTATCAGGCACCATCAACCCCACCCTCATTCGTTTTGGGACCATGACGTACCTAGACGCATACCCGACTTGCCAGGGTGTCTGACATGGGCTACAGCCACATCTGCAAGGAGGTGATCGAAGTCCTCCCTTAGGATCAACAGCATGTCCTGCAACATCAAGGACTCCTTTGGAGCGTGGAATCAGTAAGGCAAAAAAGCCTTGAAATCTAGAGGCAGCCCTCTGGCCCATTACCTCAAGAACCCTCTTGTCTGTAGTAATGATGGGCCTGTGTGCCAGAAGTAGCAAAGCCACCCCCCCCCTCAACCGGAAGCTGGGTCAAGGACTGGACAGTTAGAGGTAGACACCCCCAACCCTTCACTGGGCAGCTTTGGAGATAGCACTGGCCACTAGGGCACCTTTTCCTTTACACCCACCTCTTTTTGGACCCTGGCTGGAGAACATGGCCTCAGGGTGCCAGGCATGGTATTGTCTCTGATGGGGTTGCTACTGTGGCTTAAAGGACCAAAACTGAAAGACCTTCATATTTGGTTTCTGTGACGAAGACAGAGTCCAGGATGGTGCTGGACTTCTCAATCCTGGTGAAATGTCCTTACATCCATGGGCCAAAGGGGTCAGTGCCCAAGAACAGGACATCATCCAGCTTGTTCCAAGTGTCTGCCGTGAAGGTGGAGTATCTCAGCCAGGCACTGCGACACACTACAATGGCTGCGGCCATGGCAGAGGCACAGGGGTCTCCCTTGTCTAAGGCCACCTGGAGCTGTTTGATCAGTGACTGACCTGGTCTGACAATCTTCACTGGCAGATGCTTGTCCATCGGAAGGTGACGGAGGACATCATACAACACTTCCAACAGGGAGTGACCAAAGTTGGCCATCATCATGGTGCAGCTTGGTTGACGGAGACAGAGAGAGGAGGCACTGTAGACCTTCTTGGCCACATGGTCAACCTTCTTAGACTGTCTGGGGGCTTGTCCATGTCTCCTTGGTTTCTGGACTTCTGGAAAGCCAAGTCCATCACCAGACCCTTGGCTGAGGCATGGTCCAAGAACCTGAAGAGTGACCTTGTAGGCAGTACATACTTGCAGACCACATGGTTCTGGATAGGATGCTGCCAAAACTCCAGGGCTGGTCCCAACATGGCCTCTGCCATGGGAAAGGCAAACCCAGGGTACTTGGCCCTTTTATGAACAGGCTCCAGAAGGACAGACATGGGCTTGACAGGTGCCTGCCAGTCAGCCAGAGGTGTCAGGGGGTGGAGCCCTACCCCACACCGCAACTGTCCACTGCTGCTAGAGTTCTTCATAGTGCTACCGCATCTGGTGGTGGGGCCTCTCCCTGTCCAAGGACGAGGAGGCTGAGGAATGCAGACACCTCCTGGCTGAGAGAGAGCAAGAGCAATAGTGCAAATGGCACCTTGACCATCAACCCTGAGGGCCGATGCCAAGGAGAAGCCACTGAAAATTCATTGTAGATTACATGTTGAGGTACTTGGGGAAGTATTGGCTTCAGTATAACCATCGGTGGAGGCTGTTCCCGAGTGGAGCCAGCCAGAAACACCGACTGGTCCATGTCGTACTAAGTGAGGACTGAGAAAAATCAGGGTCTTTGAGACAGACTCCTCACTGACCCCTCCAACAACTGATCAACGGGGTTGAGAGAAATCTTGACCACCTGAACAGCCAGTTTCGAGGTCGACCAGCCTGATGGGGGTACCGTGGAGCATTCAACCTGGCCCTTGACCACAGAAAGCTCGACTGAAGTCTAGCACTTCATGCAAGTCAAGTGGTCAGGGGAGTACAGAGATTGGGAGGACAGCAATCTCTCTCCCAGTTCCACAAGCAGCACTTGTGTTTCTTACTGTGGTAGGCAGGACTCTCCAAGAAGGCCTGGAGGGCCAGATACATCTCAGAATTCTCTGGTAAAGGACACTAATGCTGGCCTCAGCTGGGAGCAGTACCGAGGTCAAGGAGGTGCCTGCCGCAGCAGTAGCTGCTGCTTCTTCCATGACCGCTAGCTGGGCAGCAGACCCCACCACAGCAGTGGCCTTCTTGTCGCCTTTTGGCCTAAGTTTCTGGTCCCTATCCCAATCCAAAGAGGAAGGAAAAGAGTACGGCCTGGCACAGGCCACAACCCCGAACATTGCGTACAGCCCCAAAACAGTGGAGGCAAGACACATGTGGGTACATTAGCGATATTTCCAGCAGTACTTAATGCAAATTTTGGATCAGGGAGCTGGCTTTTGTTTCCTTGTGTTTCACTGTTTATCAATGAGGCTGGAGCTGAAACAAAGAATTCAAGATATCCAAGGGGAAAAAAAACAAAACAAAAAAAACAAATCGCCAATAGCACACTTGGTAGCCTACAATGCAGAGAGTTGCGAAGAAGGAAACTGAACTCTTCCAGTGGAAAGTAAGATCTGACATCATCGGGTAGACAAAAAGATATACTACCCAGGTGGTGGGAAGAGCTTGGCTTGAAGATATTCCAGCAAATCAGCCACTTTCCAGTGGAACTGCCAATGTGTGGCAAGTTAAGTATATCCATGCCAGTAGAAGAAAAAATTACTAACTGTAGCAATGATGTTTCTTCTAATGGGTCCAGTAGTGATTCAATACAAAAACTAATTTCCGCACAGTACTCATCTTGACAGGTTCATAGTAGAGTATTCTAGGTCCTTAAGAACCAAGCCTTCAGCCTTAGTGTTCTGAGGTTTGGGAATGATAAGCTGCCCTGAGACAGTCAGAAGGTCGTGTCTCACGGGGAGAGAGATGGGATTCCTGCCTGACAGGAACAGTTGGAGACAGAACCATAGCTGTAACTCCCAGTCTGGTGTCACCAGAATCATTGTTGCTGACTAAATTACAATTTCACTCTGAATTAGAGGGTTTTTTTTTGGGGGGGGTGCACTGAGGAAATTTTCCTCCCAACTGAGAGTCAGAGCACCCTGGGGAAGAGTCCCCCTGAGGGGTGACCTGCAGCAAACAGTAGTAACTTGCGATTGTCCTGTGAGGCAAAGAAGTCCACCTCTCGTATATGCACTGTCTCCTGAAAAAGGTTCTTAATCAAGTGGTGGCCTAGTGACCACTCCTGATTTTCTTGACTGATCCCGCTTTGTGAATCTGCTGGGACACTGTCCTTTCCTGGCAGATGTACAGCAGTGATTACTGTATTTAGGGAGTATGCTAGATTCCAGACAGTCACTGCTTCTGTGCACAGGTTTTATGGATTTGGTGCCACTTTGCTGGTTTATAGTGTACACTGTGGTAGTATTGTCTGTTCTGACCAGAACTGATTGGTTGTGGACCATGTCTGAAAAGTGCTGTAGAGACTACAGTACAGCCCTGAGCTCTAGCAAGTTATGTTCCTCTGCTGCTCTTGTGGAGACCAGAGTCCACTTACTGTGTGATCGTCCAGGTGCCCTCCCCATTCTAGTATGGAGGCATCTGTTAAGAGTGACTGTTGTGGGCACTTTTTTTTGAATGTACTTCCTTCCACCACTCTACAGCACTGACCAGGTTTGCTGGGACTGGTACTAGCTGGCTCAGTGGGTTTGATCTTTAATGCAAGTGCCTTCTTAAGTGGTACTGAAGATCAGTCATCTGTAAGCAAGCCCACAACACAGCTGTTGCTGCTGCCATGTGCCCTAGCAGCTGCAAGAAAAAGCACTAGCATCTGACGCGAAACAGTGGCAACAAGAGGTGCTGCCATTTTAATCTATTCTTTTAAATAAAACTTTTATCCTGTATCAAAGCTATTGGAGTAAGGAAATCCTTTCCTTAATCTGCCCAGCTTTTTGGACAGTTTGCATTGGACATGCTGTCGCTCCTGAGATTTGTTTTCCAGTTCTACCTATTGGGAACAAAGAGCTGCAAGAAGTCCCTTACTGGCCTTGGCTCACATGGCTTGTACAATCTTGCACAGGACAACAGCCTCTCCCCTCCTGCCTGTGGCAAGCATACTTTCCAAAGTAGTGTCCAGCTCTGGTCCTATGAAAACTAGCACTTGGCTGGGTCCAGCTGTGACTTTCCTACGTTTAGTAGAAAACCCAGGGTTTCTCCCAGCTGCAACGGAGCACTGTGACACTTGTTTTGTCTTTTCTGTGACTAGCCAGACATCCAGGTAAGAATAGTACAGTTACGCAAGAACTTACCGTAACAGTAGATCTTCGAGAGAGGCTCTTGCAGTATGTAATTACATATAAGACTGACGCCGGCAGGACCCCACGGAAAAATTTCTAGCTAGCAGTCCCTGGCGAGAGAGACCGCTCATACGTCAGGTGACTGGTGTCAGGAGACTGTCGGTATAAAGGGGCGGACGCCCGCCTTCCAGTTCTTTCCTGCCACAGGCCAAAAGAGGCAGGACGAGAGAGAGAAGCGGATACTTCCCTCAATGGAAAAGGAGCTGAAAAAGCCTAGGGGGATGGAGGGCGGGAAGGTATTACCTACTGCAAGAGCCTCTCTCGAAGATCTACTGTTACAGTAAGTTCTTACGTAACTGTACTATCTTACTTCGAGAGGGCTCTTGCAGTAGGTAATTACATATAGGACTGAAACCCAAGCAGTCTGGAACAAAGAGGCACCGGAAGGAGGAAAACTACTCCAAAAAAGTAGTCCTGGTTGTGCAAGTCTCAAGACAGGAGGCCTTGCAAAACAGCCAGCCCGAAGCCTACTCTACGGCGAGAGGCAACATCCAAACTGTAGTGTTTAGTAAAGGTATGGACGGAAGTCCAGGTGGTGGCAGCGCAGATGTCTGCCGCAGACACACTCTCAAAACAAGCCGCTGAGGCAGCTACTCCTGTTGTGGAGTGGCCTCTGACTTGACCCGGGAGGGTTATGTTGTATTTGTCATAACAGAAAGTGATGCAATGAGTCAACCACTTAGACAGGCATTACTTGGAAACAGCATTGCCTTTCCTTTTGTGAGCAAAAGAGACGAACAATTGATCAGTCTTTCTGAGATCCTTCGTCCTGTTGGTGTAGTATCTCAGAATCCGGTGAACATCCATAGTATGGAGTAAATACTCCCTTTGATTAGAGTACCGCATAAAAAATCAAAATTACGTACCTTCCGTAATTATGATCTTTCTGTGTATCTTCACCATTCATCACAGATGGGGTACTGGCCGGAGATCAGGACCCTGCGGGAGTTTTTTTTTAAAGGATAGGCGGAGCGACGCAGCATCAAGGCCTTTCTTGAGGCCGATTTACTACGTGGCGCTCAAGGATTAGCCGTTAAGCTGCATCGACTCTGCCTGCCTACCAGTTCTGAGTCACCAGAGAGCTAAGAGGAAGGGATGGAGGGTGGGACAAGAGAGTCCAAGGGACAGAAAAAGGAAGAGAAAAACTGAACTAAAAGGAGAAATAACGACTGAGAGGACAGCATAGAAGAAGTAAGACTAAGGGGATTGGGTTGGGGCCCCAATCTCTGGAAGCGGAAGAAGGGAGGGAAGGGAGGGGAAGGGAGAACATTTAGAAGAGAGTGAGAGGTAACAAGGATCCGAGACCCTTGTCCGTCACCAGACTGTATAGGAACTGCAAGGAGTAGCAAAGCTCTCTGCCAGAATTCAAGGCACAGAATAACTGGCAATACCCCAAAAGCAGAGTCGGCTATTCTGGAGAAGGACAGGGTACAGGGACTTAGTACTCTCTCTGGAAAGATGTTTGGTGAAAAAGGGAATTTTTTTTTTTTTTAAACAGTTAGATGGATAACAGAAGGAGGGCAACTACCAGCTCCCACTCCATAGGGGTGGAGATATGTAGTAGAGAAGGAGTGCCACTCAAAATGTACCCCTTAGGGGAGAAAATACCCCCCTGCATGTCCCAACTTTACCCCGCTCAAGAAGAGAGGTAGGCACAGAGGGAGGACGACCCAGAGACTGAAGCCCCAGGGGGATGGCGGGCGGGACTGTGATGAATGGTGAAGATACACAGAACGATCATAATTACGGTAGGTACGTAATTTTTACATCTTATCTGTGTCAATCTTCACCATTCATCACAGATTGGTGAGTTCCAAGCCCCCCCCAAAGGGGGTTGATTCATTGCACCCTAAGGGACAGAGTCCCTTAACCCTCAGTGGGTGACACACTAAGGGGGGGAACCTTCTGGGCCTGATGAGGCCCGAGAGTGGGGAGAACGAGACTGGGTCCCCCCAGAAGGGGAAGGAAGTTGCCCCGACAAACGCCGTCTCGCCCTACGGGAGAAGAGATAGGTTCCCTGGTGAGCGGAGCAAATCACCCTACGCCGGGCCAAGGGTGACAACCGGGAAAGACAAAGCCACGCCGATCTCCTAGTGCAGATCGCTGTCCCTACGACCCTGGTAGCTACCTCATTGGCGTCGTAAGATGCCCTTGCTTGGTGACTTGCTAGCTCCAGGCCATGCAGAGAGCGCGATGGCTTGCCTGGTTTGCTCCGAGTCAGGCAAAGCAGCTAGGATCTGACCTAGTGCGGACCACAAGAACCTGTTGTAGGCTGCATAGTGGGCCTGATAAGCAGGGATGGAGAGAAGCAACCGTGCCGAGTAGAAGGTCCTCCTCCCACAGAAGTCAAAATCCAAGGAGTCTTGATCTGGGGACCGGTCACGGTGGAGGGCGCGAAGCCCGTCAGGGGTGTCCAGGTGCGTCAATCTGGACTGCGGATGAGGCACAGAACCTGGAGACTCCGGGGGAGCGCAATACCTCTGGCAGAGGTCCCTAGGGGCAGAAACTCCGGAGAAGGGCCTCTGCCAGAACCGCATGGACACCTCCCGAAAGGGAGTAGGCCAGGGCGACGCCACAAGGGTGGCCGCAAAAAAAAAAAAAAAAAAAAATCGCCTAGAAAGGCGTGCGCCGCATGCTCAGGATTGCTCAAAGACAGGGGAGAAAGGTGAAGGTCCTCCATCATCCTCACGAGGAAACGCTGATACTCAGAGAGATCAGCGGCCGGAGAGATATGGACAGAGGGTTCCTCTCCTCCAGAACAGGGGGATGAGGAGCTGGAGGTCACCAAATGTTCCGAGGGTGGCTGCACGGGGGTAGGTTGGAAAACCTGACTGTCCATAGCCCCAACGTAGGCCGGGAACCGAGCAGCCACCGCTCTGAACTGCTCCCAGGTGAGAGGTCCGCTAGGACCAAGAATGCCTGGGAGCACTGGAGAATGTAGCAGAGGGATAGGGGCAGAGCCGAGAGAAGAAGTCGGCTGACCTCTGCCAGGGCTAGGGAGCGGACCATGGACACCAGAGGAGGGTGTCCCGGAAGACTCCACAGCTGACAGCTGTACAACCACGTTGGTACTGCCAAGGCTGCGCCCAGAAGAATCCCCCCAGTGAGGCGACCGGGGCCGTATAGGTCCAGAAGGACGGTCCCGTCTCCAAAGAATGGGACCCCCTCAAGGAACCAGAAGGGGAAGGGCAGAAGTCCGCACTGCGCCTTCGTCCAGGGCCCGGGTAGACCCCAGAGAAAGGCCGACGCGCCGACCCCACACCCCTCGACCCCTCAGAGTCCGAGAGGGTTCTGGTCCTCGAGAGGGCCAGCCTAGGTAGCTGGCAGCTCTGGGTTGCCCCCGAAGGGGAGACCCAGGGAGCAGCACCTTCCCTCCCTGCAGACTTCCCAACTGGCCCCAAAGTTGGGCAATCGTGACACTACTGGAGGGGGTACCACTGCCGAGGGGTCGAGGAACCTCCCCAAGGCCAGGTTGCATGGCAATGGTGGCACGCACCATAGCCTGCTGGTCAGTACCACTGACCCTAACCTCGGGAACTACCTGACGCTCCTCAGAAGGGGGCTGGCTATGACTCGTCGTCGAGACCAATGGCTCGCTCTCCTCCGCAGACAACCCCGAAGGGTGTGACTGCCCGCCTGACTCCGACGAGGTAGAGTCTGAGGCCCTAAGCCAAACGGTAGGAGGGTGGAGGAAGGCAACCTCACCAAAGGGCCCGGCAGTCAGAGCAGTGGCCGAGGAGGCACCTGAGCCCTCCACAGCCCCGCAAGCGGGGCTGACAGAAGGCGCCAGGGCAGCTTGGGCCTAAGGTCCAGAGCCAGGACCAGCCGCGGTGCCATCAAGTCCACTGGCACCGGGGGCAGTACCAGGGACAGAGACGGCGCCAACAGCAGCCCCAGCTACGACCTCGGCGCCGACGACACCGCCAGGCCCCTCAGTGCCGCGCACCAGGACCAGCGGCGCGCCCGACTGCTCGAAAAAGCGGACTCTGCCGAACACAACACCGCTAGGTCACTCGGCGCTAGTGAGCGCACCGAGCGCACTGAACGGGCGCAGAGGATGGCACCGACTGACGACGCCAAGGCCCCACGGCGCTGCAGCCAACCTCGGCGCCAAGGACGGCGCCGAGGTGAGACATGACAAAAGACGTCGAATCCAGGGTCATGGTTCCGAGAGCAGCGTCGGCACCACGAACGGCGCCGACA
This sequence comes from Neoceratodus forsteri, assembly GCA_016271365.2. Taxonomy (NCBI): domain Eukaryota; kingdom Metazoa; phylum Chordata; order Ceratodontiformes; family Ceratodontidae; genus Neoceratodus; species Neoceratodus forsteri. The sequence goes on from CM028129.1 coordinate 288,528,693, forward strand.
GGGCCCACGGCGCCGAGAGACGAGTCGGCGCCGACAGGGCCCATGGCACCGCGAACGGGCGCCGAAGGCTTTGATGGACGGCGCCGACCCAGGCCTTCCGGACCACGGGAGCGACACCGGGGAGCCTCCACCGGCGGAGCGATTGCCGCTGGCGCCCCGGCTGCTCCCAGGGGAAGCGGGCGGGCCTCCTGCGCCAGGGAGAAGCCTCGACCATGGCCAGGCTACTAGTAGTCGAGGCTCCTCCTCCTCGGCCCATACAGAACCAGGAGGGCCGGAGGAAGGCGCCGAGAGCGGTTTGGCCCAGTCTGAACCCTGCCCCGAAGTCGGGCGGAGCTTCGCCACTTTCCATGCGTGCTGTTCGAGGACACGGCGGTCCATGGAGAAGCAGGCGTCGCACAAATCCATGTCGTGAAGCGGGCCAAGACACGCGAGACACCGGTCATGTTGGTCAGTAACGGAATACTTGCGGCCGCACGTGCACCGACACATGGGGAGCCGACCCACCTTGGAAAACTTCTTGCCCTCTGACAGAGACATGACCTACGGAAAAAAACACCAAAACAGACTCGACGTCGCGAACTTTAAAATAGAAAGTAAAGATCTTACCGGCGACGTCGAGTAGAGGCAAACCCAGAACTAGTAAGACAGACGGACTTAAATGTCGCAATAAAGGCTGACAGCCCTAGTTTTTCTTCCAACAGCTTCCCACGAGGCGACCTCAACGGCAGGAGACTTAGAACTGGTAGGCAGGCGGAGTCGATGCAGCTTAACGGCTAATCCTCGAGCGCCACGTAGTACGTTGGCCTCGAGGGCGGCGCCGATGTTGCATCGGCTCCGCCTATCCATTAAAAAAAAAAAAAAAAAAAAGCTGGGGTCCTGATCTCCAGCCAGTACCCCATCTGTGATGAATGGTGAAGACTGACACAGATAAGATAGGCAGGTAACTATGGACTGATTTAGAGTAGACTCAGCTACTACTTTAGGGAGGAACTTAGGATTCGTGCGAAGAGCAACACGTTCCTTGTGAAAAATCAAGTACGGGATTTTATACAACAGGGCCTGGAGCTCGGAAATTCTCAGAGCAGAAGTAATGGCCACCAAGAAGAGAGTATTCCACGAAAGGAACTTTAAATCCGCAGAAGCTGCAGGTTCGAAGGGAGGGAGAGCAAGTTTCTCGAGAACAAAATTCAAGTCCCAAGGGGGAGCAGCAGTACGGATGGGGGGCCTCAGATGGAGGACCCCTCTTAGAAAGGTCTTAGAGAACTCCAGTTGAGCGAAAGCCTTGTCTGCGAAGGGAACATGATAGGCCGAGATGGCCGCCATGTGTACCTTCAGCGAAGAATGGCTGAGACCCAGGTCAAACAGATGACGTAGATACTCCAGAAGAAGCCCCGCTGAACAGGAGAAGGGTTCCACGTTCTTGGAAGCAACCCAGATAGTGAATCTTTTCCACTTCATGGCATAAGTGGATCTGGTGGTGGGTTTTCTGGCCTCCACCAAAATCTCTGCCACTTTGGGAGACGCTCCAAAATGGGATTGAGCCAAGTCTGCAGAAGCCATGCATGCAGTTGAAGGGATTTGAGGCCTGGATGGACCAGGGTTCCCTGATCCTGGGTCAAGAAATCTCGAGATAGAGGAAGAGGAGGATCCCCTGAGTATGGTTGTAGAAGAGAGAACCAAACTTGCCTGGGCCAGAAAGGAGCGATCAGAATCATGCGCGCTCCTTCTGAAGCTAGTTTCTGCAAGACTCTTGGGATAAGTGGAATTGGGGGAAAGGCATAGACGAATCTGTCCTTCCAGTCTCGAGACAGAGCGTCACTCCAAAAAGTGCCTCACTCTGGAACGAGCGAGCAGAAGACTGGAAGGTTTGCGTTTAAGGGGGATGCAAACAGGTCGACCTGTGGTGTTCCGTAAAGTTGGAAGATATTGTCTAGGACCCCTTGGTCCAGTTCCCACTCGGGAGTCAGAGCAGAAGAGCGACTCAGCTTGTCTGACAGGGTGTTGTCTACTCCCGGAGCGTGAATTGCCGTGAAGTGAAGATCGTGTTGTGTTGCCCAATCCCAAACCCTCATTGCCTCCCTGCAAAGAGGGTAGGACAGAGTCCCTCCCGGTTTGTTGCTGTACCACACGATGCACATGTTGCCCGTCTGGACAGCTAGGTGACCAGGAAGGATGTATTGGTGAAGGGCTTGGAGAGCGTACAACACTGCCCGAAGCTCAAGCACACTGATGTGGAGAGCTTGTTCTAACTTAGACCAGGAGCCCTGGGTCCGATGAGGGCCTAAATGGGCTCCCCAAACTTCACCTGAGGAGTCTGTGGTTAAAGTCTGGGAGGGGGAAGGATGAAAGAAAGGAACTTCCCAAAACAAGTTCTCTCAAACCATCCACCATTTCAAGTCTTGAATCATGGGCGAGGAGATCAGAACTGAGTGATGTAGGTCATCCACTAGCTGGTCCCATTGAGAGCATAGAATCCACTGAGAAATCCTCATGTGGAGTCAAGCACAAGGCACCGTTGGGATAGCAGCCACCATGAGCCCAAGAAGGAGAAGAACCGACCTCGCAGAGACCATCCTGTGGTCGGACAGACTTATTTGGGTCTGAAGGGTGGACGCCCTGTCCGGAGGCAGAAAGGTCTTGCCCGTGGTTGTATCGAGAATCACCCCAATAAACTGTAGCCTCTGGGATGGATCCAGATGAGACTTGGAATGGCTGATGGCAATACCCAGGCAGGCAAAAACCTGCTGGGTAAGAGAGGAAACGCAAGAGTTCCTCCCTGAACGAGGCCGCCAGGAGCCAGTCGTCCAGGTACGGGAAAACCTGCACTCCCTTGGTACGCAGGTTGGCCGCCACCACTGCCAGGCATTTGGTAAACACTCGGGGGGGGCTGAGGATAGACCAAACAGGAGCGCCTTGAACTGGTAGTGGCCCCCCTGGAATGCAAAACGAAGGTATTTGCGATGAGATGGGCGAATGGGAATGTGCAGATAAGCATCCTGCATATCCAGAGCACAACGCCATTGACCCAGCTGGAGAGGGTCAGAAGGCTCTGCAAAGAGAGCATCCTGAACTTTTTGTATTCTACGTAAAGATTCAAGGAACTGAGATCCAAAATCGGTCTGAGATCTCCGGTCTTCCTTGGGACCAGGAAGAAATGGGAATAGTAACCCGTCCCTCGCAGATGAAGGGGAACGGACTCTAGTGCTTGTTTCAGTAGGAGAGCCGAAATTTCCTCCTGGACCAAGAGAAGATGCTCCCATGAATACGACGACTTGAGGGTGGTGGGGTGGTTTCTGAAGAAATTCTATTGAGTGTCCTTCTGCTATGAATCTGTGGTTATCCTCTCCCATCGCAGGAGGTGGAGGGAAAACCTCCCTCCTACCGGTTCCTCTGGGGAGTCTGGAGGCAGTGGGAGAGGAAAGGAGTCAGGTGGTGTGGGGCAGCGCCGCAGCTGAAGCACCCGCTGCTTTTTTGGGTGGGGGGGCCCAGCGTTTTGTGGCCTGCCTTCCCTGGGGTTTCACCTTTGGCCGATTCCGTCTGCGAAAGGGACGGCACTGCTGCTGATGCGGTACATGGAATCAACTGACTTCAGAGCCGTCCCCTTCTCTTGCAAATCGGTGATAATGTCCTTGACATCACCGCCGAAAAGCACTGACCCCCGGAAGGGTGCTTCCTGGATAGCAGATTGCACCTCCGGGACCAACCCTGACACACGGAGCCAAGCAGGACGCCGTAGGCCTACAGCGAAAGCTGAGCTCCGCCCAGCAGTGTCCACTGCATCGTATGTCGCATGTAGCATGTGTCGACTGGCTGAACGAGCAGAGCGGATGAGATCAGCCGACTCCTGCTTGACTTGGGAGTCACGCAAGGAGTCCAATTTGGCTTCCGCCTGAGTCAGAATGGCCTTCTGGTAGTCCCCCATATGGCAGACATAGTTCAGGGCCCTGATCCCCAGCATGGAGGAAGCATAAATCTTTCTCCCGTACTGGTCCAGAAGGTGAGATTCCTTATCAGGTGGTGACGAGCTAAGATACTTGGGGTTCGCCGACCGGCCGTGAGCGGCGCTAATCACAACCGAGTTGGCACGAGGGTGAGAATCTAGAAAATCAACACCCTCTGAAGCCTGATATAGCCTGTTCGACTTCCTAGGAAGTGGGGCTAAGGCAGATGGCTGCTTCCATATTGTGGTAACAAGGTCGGCGTGCGGCTCTATCCAGGGTGGCACCAAGGTAGGAGCTGTCACGGGCAGATCCAGATGTTCAGCGAGTTCCAGACACTGAGGATCTGGTTCCAGAGAGTGCCACTGATGAACCTCCGGGATTTTCCTAAGCAACTCCGTAAAAGAAGTATCCTCTGGAGGAGACTTTGGAGGAGTCCTTGGCCTGGGCTTCGACGGAGAGCGTGGCTCATTGTCTCTCTCAGAGCAACCTTCGGAAGAGTCCGAGGATGAAGAGGAGGAAGACTCCCTTTCCCGACCCGTGGGAGGAAAGGACCCCTTGGGAAGTCCCCGGGGAAGCATGTCCTGCCCTTCTCTGGATCCAGACTGGACTTTAGGACAGCTGACTTTGCCAAAATGGGTGAGTGCCTAAGGAATGCACTAGCAAATGGGCAGGACGGATGGGTGGAAGAACAATGGGAATAATAAAAACTGCCATCACAGAGGTAACAAGCCTTTGTGTGAAGCAAATAAACAAAACGAAACAATGTAAGAAACCAGTATGGTTCTCAAAGGAAGTGGCAGTGAAGGTTCAAGAGAAAAAGAAAGCATTCAGGAAGTACAAGGAATCACAGAACGAGCAGGACAGAGAACTGTATCAGTTAAAGCAAAAGATAGCTGGGAAGGCAGTCAGAACAGCAAAGGCCCAAACCGAGGAAAAGATAGCCAACTCAATTAAGAAGGGGGATAAAACCTTTTATAAGTACATCAGGGAGCGAAGGAAGACCAAGGGAGATTTAGTGAGGCTTAATAAAAGAGGAGGGAGGGAGGGTGGGCAGAAGGTGACTGTGAAAGGCAGAGATACTAAACAAATATTTTTGCTCAGTATTTACAAAGGAAGTGGGGAGGTACCTAAAACAAACAAGAAACACTTTGGATACAGAAGTTGATACCAGCCCATTTACAGAAGAAAGGGTTCTGAAAGAACTCTTAAAACTGAAGGAGGACAAAGCAATGGGGACTGATGGGAATCATCCCAGAATTCTAGAAGAACTAAGGGTAGAACTAGTGACACCACTGACTACCCTCTTTAACAAATCATGGGAGGATGGGGTGGTACCCGAGGACTGGAGAAGGGCAGATGTGATTCCCCTTCACAAAAGTGGGAGCAAGGCAGAAGCAGAAAACTACAGACCTGTTAGTTTAACCTCAGTGATAGGGAAAATGATGGAATCACTTCTGAAGGAAAGAACTGTTGAGTATCTAGAGGTCAGAGGGGCTCAGGACCCAAGCCAGCATGGATTCACAGCAGGAAGGTCATGCCAGACAAATCTGATAGATTTCTTTGAGTGGGTGACCAAAGTAGTAGATCAGGGAGGGGCCGTGGACATGGCCTACCTAGACTTTAGCAAGGCATTTGACACAGTCCCACACAAAAGATTAATATACAAGTTAGCCAGCATGGGAGTGGGTCCCAAGACGACAGCCTGGGTAAAGAATTGGCTGGAGAATAGGACACAGAGGTAATAGTAAATGGAGTCCACTCTGAAGAAAGGGGTTACTAGTGGGGTACACTGAGGTTCCAGTAGGACGGTCCTCTTCAATGTCTTTATAAGCGACATTGCAGAGGGACTGGAAGGAAAAGTATGTGTCTCTGCAGATGACACAAAGATCTGCAACAGAGTTGATGCACAAGGTGGGGTGGAAAGGATGAGAAGGGACTTGGCAAGGTTAGACGAATGGTCAAATGTATGGCAGCTTAGATTCAATGCTAAGAAGTGCAAGGTAATGCAACTGGGAAACAAAAACCCAGTGGAAGAGTACACAATGGGGGGGAGATACTAAACAACAAAAATGGAAAGGGACCTGGGGGTAGTCATATCAGATGACCTAAAGGTGGGCAAGCAATGTGAGAGGGCAGCAAGGAGGACTGGGGGGATACTGGGATGCATAGGAAGAGGCATCGCCAGTAGAAAACAGGAAGTTATTATCCCTCTGTACAGACAGTTGGTGAGACAACATCTGGAGTACTGCATGCAGTTCTGGAGACCCAATCTCCGCAAAGACAGACAGGATGGAGGCTGTCCAGAGGAGGGAGACTAAAATGATGCAGGGTCTGCACCGGAAGACATATGAAGAGAGACTTAAGGAGCTGAATATGTATAGCCTCGAGGAAAGGAGGGAGAGGGGGACAGGATAGAAACTTTCAAGTACCTCAAGGGAAGCAACAAAGTCCAAAGAGGGTACAGCATCTTTCAAAAAAGAGGTGTGGGAACAAGGGCACAATTTGAAGATAGAAATTGGCTCAGAGGTAATTTAAGGAAGTATTTTTTACAGAGAGGTTGTGGATGTATGGAACGGCCTTCCGGAGGTGGTTGTGGAGTCAAAAACAGTGGTGGAATTCAAGCATGCATGGGACAGTCATAAGGCAATTTTAGGGGGTTGGGGTAGGAAGAAGTAGGCTGCTGGTTAACTAGGATCTGCAGCTTATCCATTAGGTAGGGAAATGAGCAGACTGGGTGGGCCAAGCGGTCCTTATCTGCCGTCAAAATCTGTGTTTCTATGAACTGTGAATGTGTACTGTGAGCCTTTTAGATGGTCAGTTCCAGCACCCTCAAATTTTGCTGGTTCTGTATCCTCCTCAGTCTCAGTGGAGGGAACATCTAGAGACTGCCTTAGAAAAGGGGAAAAATCCTATTGACTCTGGGTGGTGAACCAAAGTTATGTTCAGGGGTCATCTCTGGTTCTATTGGTTCCCCTTCATCCTCTTCCTCCTCCTCCAGCTCAGGTTAAAAAAATGCCAAGGGGTTGGGGGGCAAGAATGGTAAGTAAGGTTTTCCAGGCCTTTCAAGCCATGGGAAAAACTACCACATTTTTGTAATGCCCTCTACTGAGGGCATCGCTTTCTGTTCTACTGCTGGCTCCTGGTCCCTTCTGGGGGGAGGTGCAGTCAGATGCTTGGTGAATGAGGTATAATGATTGCTGGGGAGGCACAGACCCCTCTGAGAACTTGTATAGGTATTTCTTCTCCTCCTCAGCATCAAAGCCTAATTTGGCCTGAACTATCTTGGGAAAAGCCTGAAATGACATCCTCAGGAAACCAAGGCGTGCTTTTGAACACAGTCCTCCAAGCAGGAGAACAGAGCGGAGCTGGAAAATACCACATCCAGAAACTCCAACTCATCCTCCATGGTATCCTTCTCATCTTACATATGTTGTGGGTTATATTCCAGCTTGTCATCAACATCTTGTCACTGGCAAACAGTCAACAGGACAAGGTGACAGAGGAAGAGAAACCACTGACAGAAACACCACAGGACGTTCAGGGCCTGACAACAGCGGGGACATGGAATTCTTTTGTCACCGAAAAGATAGACGGCAGCATCTCCTATGGTGTTTAAGGCGAAGGTGCTGATAAAGGCAACAGCATCAGTCACTAACAAAAAGCTCTGACAGTCTGGTATAGGAACTGCGAACTGACGGCCCCAAGGGGGTCGACAACAGCAGAAACCATTGACGGGACGGTGGTCTACGGCAGTATGAGCGACCAGTCCCCCAACAGGGAAGACTAACCTTTGCTAGACACATACCTCGGTTTCTGTTAGACAGTCGGGGGAGGGGGGCAGCAGGATTGGTGGCCGTGGTCTGGGACGGTCTTTCGTTTAACTTACCTCTTAAGATACCATGAATACAAAGAAGCAGCCTTTTTGCTATGATGCTGCTCCTTTTCAGAGTGGTGGCGTTTTTCCACCAATTTGGTGAACTTAACCTTTTTTGTGGAATCAGCAACAGATGCTGTTGACCGCAGAGAACCAAAGGTGAACCAGAAAGACGGCTGACAATGGTGAAGCTGCCTTTCACACAGCCTATGTCTCCTCCATTGCTTTTATCTTAGATACAACTCAAACTTCATTGCAATGTCTCCTGGTGGCCTGGTTAAAATGACACTGTTACCCCCTTAGGCCTTAAAATTAAAAGTTAAAAAAAAAAAAAAAAAAAAAACATTTTATGATTGTTCACATTCTATAGAGACTGATGATGCAGCTGGTAGTTTGATTCAGATCCCTTTTTTCTTTTAAAAAGTGAAAAACTGACTTCCCACCATACTGGTGTTTCCACACCAAAACATGTTTGTTTACATTTCTTGACCAGCTCCCTCTGCATCTTTCCTGGACTCGGGAACACCCCTAACACAATCTAGTCACTGATTAGGCAGTGGGAGTAGAGGAGACTGTTGTATCATGAGTGGCTTCACTGTTTGAGGGCGTTTCTGATGTTCAGGAAGTGTGCAGTGTGATCAGTCAAGTGATATGAAGCAAAACAAAGTTGGGCATAGCTATAGATTACCATGCATTTCGGTTCTAATAAGCAAGGGGGCAGATAAAACAACCAGCAACATCAATGAATTTTAGAGAAGTAAGCAATCATAAAATGTGGATTTTTACCTAAAAATAATATAATGTATGGCACGTGTGCCCCAGCAACAGGGAATAGGGAGAAAATCAATTCTCCAGTCACAGGTTGAAGCCAGACTCTCAGCAGGCTCTGCTCCTGGGCTGGGCAAAAAGGTAAACCCCAGTAATTCCGGGATGTTGGGGCAGGGCCGGTTGGTCAAAAGGGGGCACGGAGAATTAGAAGCACAAACAGAATATGGGGAAAAAAAAAAAAAACACTACAGGGAGCATCCCACAGCAACATTTGAATGGAGCTCCAATTCCACAGCATCATTTTAAACTTCGAGGCAACATCTCAGAGTGCAGATGATGCCGTTTTTGGACTCATGTTGTTAGAAGGGAACCTTTTCTATGCACAGCATGAAGTCTGGCACTTTGCCAACAATCTATGAGCGATGATCACTGAACTGACTGCCTCTGCCATCGGTGTTTCCTCCATGTCTTCCCTTCCCACTGCCTCCGATGTAAGTAACACTCTTACCATCCACTGCCCAACACTGGCTCCCAGTGACAGATGTGCAAAAGCAGGAAACGGCACTTTGCAAAATTTCCCAACTTTGTGCTATGCGTAGTGGCACTTCGCAGTTCGTTGCTGGGCTAAAGTCTACACATAGTCCTTCACCTGGTGATGCACATAATAATACTTCAACATAGTAGTCACTACGTGTAGTTTTGTTTCCCTCAAAGAAAAACTACTCTACTCCCTCCACCCTTCAGTACTCCCCTATTCCTCCGCCCTTATAAGACCCCACTATCCTTTTTCTCCCAAGTGCAAGTACTTAAATAACATTTATATTCTATTCACGATCATTCAAGTCAAAATGACCCCCCCCCCCCAAAACCATCTTCCAATCCCCACAAAAAAGGAAATCTGTGCCACGGTTGGCAACCAGCACAGCCCTCCTTCCACCTCAGCCAGTTGCCAACTATGTAATGGAACCAGGCATGCACTATTTAGTGAGCACTTGACTGGCTTGTGCTGGAACCAATCAGCCAAGTACTACAGATTGCACCAACATGATTCCATTCAACAGACAGCAAGTGGCAGAGGTGGAGGGAGGGCTGTGCCAGGCACACGCTATGGGGCTGAATCCTTTTGTTTGCAGTTAAGTGGGGGAAGGGTGGAGGGTGGAAACCACTGCTGTGCATACAGTATGTAGTCAATAGGCTTAAAAAATGTTACACATATCTATATACACCATGCAAAAGTGGGTAAAGACAGGAATACTTTGCCTGGCTACACATGATGCAAAGTTCCCAATTTTACACAAACTGTCAGCAAAGTTTTGAATTGGCTGTGACTGCATACAAGTCCATTTTACATGGGATCCCTATGGGGACACCCCTGAGCTGGCAAGTGGTGGCACACTCAAAAGCAGTGCCTCATTCACCAGATTATTTTCCTTCTTCCTTCTGGCATACATACTCCCGAGTGCCTGAAAATTGCCTGCCAGCTCACGCTGAGCAGCCTTGAAAAGGGAAAGAATCACAGAAGATATGTAGGAAATATCAATTGAACGTATCTAAATCTCACTGTTCAAAGTGTTCCCAATGGCTTTTTAAATCGGGGGAATACACAGGCACTGTCAGTATTATCTTCTATTTACCCACTTTCCAGAATTAATTCTGCTTCAATCTCCCCCGTATTATTTTTTTTTTTTTTTTAGCTTTACAGTTTATTTCCCAGGTTCATTTCTATTGAGGTCTTAACCAATTTTATGGCTGGGAGGACAAAAGTACACAGAGAGTGACTTAGAATGGTCACAGTGAGTAAGTGATTCTGCTGGGATTAGAAATGAAGTTTCCTGGTCCTAAGCCTGTGCAGTAACCACCAGACCACACATTAGACAGGACTACCCCCAAATTAATCTTTTGGTAGTACCTCAATTCCATGGCTGGCTCTCCTTTTGTCTCACTCACAAGCCCACCCATGGAAAGGATAACCTATTAGGCATGTTGTGAAATTGTAAATAACATGCCTCTGGTGAGCTATGAGGCACGAAATGTAGCCAAAGTGTGGTTACTGCAGCATCGCCACACACATGGAGATTATTCCACTGGGTAAAAGGTGATGTAAAAGGGTACATTCACTGGGTGGTAACTGGCAAATACAGTGACAGAGGCTCTAAAGACCATGGAGTGCTTTGGTTTCACGGCTCTCCCTTCCTCCTGTACACTAACCCTCCCCATTCTCCAGATTATAAAGTAGTGAAACTGCCTCCACCAATCAGAGTGCAGCATCACTGTACCTCTTAGAGTGTACAGTTGCTGCCTTGTGCTGTACAGCAGAGATGATTCCCGCCACAATAAGTCTCGTTTGTCAATCTTTCTGTCAGAGCAGAGTACCCAAAAAAGAGAAGTGCGGTTTTACATGGTAAAGTTAGACGAATTTCCGTGACCCCGTCTGTGTCAAATCACTTAGGTTTGCTGGCTGAAGTGTTTTTTCTTACACCGACAGGCAATTACTTCGCTTCTGTCTTTCAAACTATGGCTGTAGGCAGGATGGTCTCACAGCTTGTGTGTCAGTCTTCTGACCGCTACAGTGATTGTTTACTTTACAACAGTACAGAAGAAAAAAGTAAAGTTACCGATGAACTCCAAAGACACCATAAATAAAGCCTCACAGCTGTACCAATACGAGTGAGGGATAACAGTAAAGAAAAAAGTAAAGTTAATGAAATCACTGCAGCAGTCAGAAGACTGACACAAAAGCTGTGAGACCATTGCTTAAAGGATCACTCCTGCTGCCACAGTTTCAAAGACAGAAACAAAGTAATTGCCTGTCACAACCCCCAACCCACTGCCAATGTCACCACGCAAAAAGTGCCAGCGGAATGAACCAAGATTTAAGAAGCCACAGGGGACACCACAAAACTCTGCAGGAATAAAAACACATTTTAAAACAAAATTTATGATGTTCTGCAGTGAATGAAGTTCCACTACTTTGCAATGTATTAATACGTTGAATTACAGATGTCTCTTATGAAATAAGGTTATCTCATGCTGTTTTGGGCTGACAGAACTGCTCAGCTTCCCAGTCCTCTCGCCCAAAACAGCACGAGATAACCTTATCTCATAACAGACACCTATAACTCAGTATTATTGTGTGTGTGTGTGTGTGTGTGTGTGTGTGTGTGTGTATGTATACACACACACACACGTATATATACACATACATATATACACACTGCAGCACACCACCTGACAGCTAAAGACCATGCAGCTCTATGTCAGAGACTCCCGCAAGGTTAATAGCGCCATTATCAAGCACATTTAAAAACTTCTTCGAATAAATGCAGTTCAATTTTCTCCGTTTTAGTGGAGGAATGGCAATCCCCTTCCCCAAACACTGGAGACAAACAAATGTGAAGCTCTCTTTGCAAATGTAGCCAGCTAGCAGCGGGTGCTCAAACATCTGACAGATATGGGGACATGCAGTGGGCAAGTGGGGGCCCAGTCCTGAATGCTGTATCTGACATATGATTTGGAGCTTGTGGACGACCCCAAGCGAAGAGAGGAAAATAAAAGTAAACACCTCCATTCAGCCACAATAGCAATCATGACCTCTGTGGCACTCTTGTGCCAGTGAATAAATAAGCCAGAGTTGATCATTAAAAGCTTGCTGAATTAAAAGCTAAAAAAACATTCTGGGCAGTTTTATGGGAGTTTGTAACAACTGTGGCAGAGGCACTGTTAGGGTAACAAAATGATCTGCGACCCAAGTCCTGCAAAGCTGGAGTAAACTGCAGATTTTGGGAGGGGAGGACTCAATTCAGCACAAGCAGTCAGTAAGGGTTTGGGGCCCATAATAAAAGATCCGTCCCTCAAACCCTTGAAGGCAGGTGGCCTGGCAGTGTGACAAGGTAGTAGGGAGGGTGAGTGAGTGGGATGCTAGGGTGCATAGGGAGTGGTATCACCAGCAGGAAGAGGGAGGTGTTGGCCTCTGTATAGATCGCTGGTAAGACCCCACCTAGAGTACTGTGGCCAGTTCTGGAGACCACATCTCCGGAAGGACAGAGTGGAGGTGGTCCAGATGGAGGGTACCTAAAATGGTGCAGGGTCTGCATCAAAGCCCTATGAGGAGAGACTAAAGGACCTCAATATGTATACCCTGGAACAGAGGAGGTATGACAGACCTTTAAATACCTCACGGGACAAATATAGTACAGGGGGAGTATTTTTCAGAAGAAAAGATGCTAAAGAACAAGAGGACATGCTATGCAGCTGGGGGGGGTAGATTCAGGATAGATACGAGAAAGTACTTCTTCACAGAAAGAGTGATGGATTCCAAGAAAAGCCTTCCAGCGGAGGTGGTGGGGGTAAAAAACAGTAGTGGGGTTCAAGAAAGCATGGGATAAGCACAAAAATCAGAGAGGAAGGGGTAAGGGAGGAAAAGCTGTAGATGGGGCACGGTCTGATGTAATAGTGTAGGTAGGGAGCAATGGCTAAGCGGTCCTTATCCGCTGTCAAATTCTATGTTTCTGTTTAACAGTGCCCAGAGTCTTCAATGGAAAGTCAGGCACTCCCCCCACCCTTCAATGAAAAGTCAACCCCCAAAATCACAGGAATGCTAGGAATGCTGTTAGGCCAAGCATGAAGCAAGGAAATGGGCACACTGGATGGAGCCCTGGGTCATTTTCTGCCAACAATCTATGTTTCTATCCAGACATGTTCACACTTGACCTTGCCATGGAACAGAAACTAATTTGAACACAACAGTGGGAAGCTCTCCAGAAACCCTCTCTTCAATAAGAGTGCCTTGGAAACATGTATTAATATGTTATAAATCCATCAATGTTTAGTTTGTATTAAAATAACTTACTGTTTTAACTGCTGCTCCAGCTCTCCATTATGACAACCATACAGCTAGTACAAAAGACTCCACAAAAATAGCATATTTTGTGCTAAGAAAAGTGCACTTACGATTAGCTAAAATGAAACATTTTACAGTAGATATGTACAGGCATGTGGCAAAACAGCCTCCCACTGGTACTCCACTTGAAGTCACCTTGGTCCCCATGACAGCTGCATACCACTAAGTTTTGAGCCAATCTCCGGTTAGGGCAAAGGGGAAAGTTCAGACCTATAGACTGTATGGCCAGGAGAACACAGGTGGTTTTGGAATAAAACTGATCATGCCACTCCCTCTTATCCAGTACTGATGCGTAATAAACATGCCCAGGCAGAGCTGTGGGGTGGTGAGTCAGTGCAGCAACCTGCCACGTGGGAGATCTGTTCACAAATGCTGTAGCTGAGTGGCAGACACCCTACTTCCCTCACCAGGAACCAAGTGTTTCACCTCTGGGATATGCCAGGACCCCTGGGCCAAACACTGATGTTAATCTAGACTTTTTTTTTTTATTTAGGAAAATAATCGAAAAGTTACTGCCCTCTCCTAAAACACAAACATCTCCCAGATTGAGTTGCTTTGATCCTATAGGAAGATCTGGACAAGAGAGCATGTTACCAAGCACCTTATGCCCCACATCCCTACCCAAATTAAGGATTCGGGTTATTTTTTGGAACTGGGATGTCATGCCCTTAAACGTCATGCTTCTTTCACCCCTACCCCTCCAGCAGCACCTCTTCAGCTGCTGAAGACAATCTTTAGAACAGCATGGATAGTAACAGAACACAATAATCTGGGGGGAATATATCAGAATATTAACTGGATATCAATTCAGAACCCTGCTTTTAAAACAATATGAATCAAAAGGAAGGAGAACAATAAAAATCGGTTAGGAAAATCCTAAAGACTACCAGCATATTAAAAAAAAAATCACAAAACCCCATTCACATCTACTACTAAATATGAACAAGCAGAACAGAACCAATCACGAGCAGCAGGCGGTGAGTAGGAGGCCAACAGAAAGCCGAGCGGAGGACAGGCAAAAGTGCAACCAATCAGAATGCTGTCTCAAGGCACATCGCCTGAGAGGGATGGTCACCCAACTTACTATAAGTGCCCATGACAGTGGAGGAGCATTTTGGGCTGTGGGACTTTATGTCTGGAGGTACCACTGGGCCAGCTAAAGCAGTAAAAAAAAAAAACAAAAAAAACAAAACCATAAAACACATAAGCACTTCTGAACTGGGAAGTACCAACCCAGTTATGGGGCAGTACAGAACCAGTACCAGCGCTACAGTCCTCAACAGGAATCTAGTGGTTATGGGTGGAGGGACACAGTAAATCAAATGGGTAAAAGGAAAACAAGTCATCTGGTACATCCAATATTTGTTAAAAACATGGGTGGTTTAGGATGTGGGATGCAAACAGAAGAGAAGGGGTTAAAATTAATTGCACACGTAAAATAGAACCAATGTTCTGACATCCATAAAGACAACTTATCCTATTCACAGATTACCATTAATTTCGAAGTTATTTTCTATTTTTAGAGTACAGATAAAATAATCCTCAATCAGGTGAAGTGAGGACCAGCAATGAAAAATGAACTCATTTTCATTAGTTATTCCTAAACTGCAGATTTAAATTAACTCTGATCCTGTTTTCCACATTTTAGTGCCACTAACTTATTATTCATTTCTCTACTTTGTTCACTGGGTAAGTACACTGAGCCAAAGACCCAATTTTCAGGAACGACCCAGAGCAGCATATGTGAAGCAGCTGCTAGATGATACAAAACAGGAAAACATTGTGCAATATGTAGGAATAATGCTTAAACACAACATCAAAAGATGTAGTCACTTAGAGACTCACCACAATTAGCCCCTGCACAATATATATATTATATTATATTATATTATATATAGGTGCCTTACTGCCAAAAGATGCTAATATGCTGCATATCCCTGAAAACTGTTTTGCATTTAAAAAGTTATTTCCCTCGTAAAATACTTAATACTGGGTCCCAAGAACTTCCTGGTCATAGATTCTGCCCACGCTCCACCCCTGCGTTCACTGATGTGATGACGAGATGCCAGTGAGAGCGTAGGGCGCGCTCCATTATAATGAATGGTAGGATATCTTTCAATTTGTTTTTAGTAATCTAATGGCCACTTTGCAATGAAATGTGGGCACCAGTCGACTCACTAGGCCCTCGTTAGTCAAGCGGTGTCCACGTTTCATTGCCAAGAGGCCATTAGATTATTAAAAACAAATTGAAAGATATCCTACAATCCATTATAATGGAGCACGCCCCACTCTCACTGGCATCTCATCATCACGTCGGTGAGTGCAGGGGTGGAGCGTGGCTGGCAGAAAAAAAACGGGAAGTCCTTAGGACCCGGTATAGAGAATTTTACAAAAGAAATAACTTTCAAACAGCAAAACAGTTTTCAGGGATATGCAGCATATCAGTATCCTTTGACGGTAAGGCACCTGTACATATGGTGCAGGGGCTTCTAGTGTTATCTTGGTGGGGCTCTTTAAAACAAATACAATGCAGCTGTTTTGACAAGTAATGCATTAATTAATTTTTAAAAACAGTATAACTTTCAGTATTGTGAAGAAAATCTGGCAAATTATTCCAGCATTTAGCAGCATAAACAGAGAACGCACAATCAATCCATTACAGAAGAAGAAGTTGGAATGGATAACAAGAGAATAATGGACAGATGCCCATCAGTAACACGCCTGTTAGATCATCGCGGGGTTCCCAAGGTGACCACAGCTCAAGAGGTTAGGTCACTTTGGGAACTGCGAGATGATCTAATGCGGTGTGTTACCGACTGGGCATCCATCTTTTTTTTTTTTTTACACTGTAGGATGCCAACTGTTAAGTTCAAAAGTAAAATGAATAGTTTGAGACAGTATTTGGGATCCCTACTTTGTTTGTTCCCCCTGATGTGCCGCTCTGTGTTGCTCTCGTTTTCCCTGCCACTGTCACTTCCTGGTTGCCTAAGGTGCATGTGCTAGCGCGTTCATGTTGTTACACTGTAGTAGCTACGTAGCTAGTGCAGCATAACCGCTACAATGACGTAGCTATCACAGCATAACATTTTGAAACTGATGGATTTTAATGAACAACAACGTTCCATCATACACTATAAATAATTTCCAGTTGATCTAAGGTTCCTACATTATGCATTTCGACATATAATTAAAACTACAGCTACAAAAGGCCTGAACCCACATTCTGCTGTCACCAGTGGGAGGCTGCATACAGCTCCCTGGTTGTGGTGGTAGTGATTTCACCATCTGTCTTCTACTGGTAACCAGTCAGACCACAGCTTCACACATTTTTACTCCTAAACTGCAACCCCCACCCTGGGCAGCCTTTAAGACTACCCGCTGGGCTTTCCTGTTCCCCTCCACTAGCAACCACCAGACTCCCTTGGGTCCTTCAACATAGCCCCAAGCTCTGTAGATCCCCTCCAAGGGAGGGGCTAGAGATAAAGAAAGCAAGAAAATACCTGAAGGACATCTGCAGAGGGAAGTCACTGAGGCATGCAGAGGGACCTGGTGGTATGAGGAGGGAAGACAACAGGCCTTCATACAGTGCCCCAAGCCAGTCAGTTACCCTGTTCTCCCTCCCGTCTCCCACAGAGGTGTGCCTGCATCGATGTCTGGCATGTGGGTGGGGGGTGGGAATCAGGGTGGCATGAGGTCAAAAAGGTCACGAAAAACACCACTACCACAACATTATCAGGAGCTGATTTCTGAAGAGTAACATGTCACACCAGGAGGACAGTGTCTTTGTGGATACTCCATCCACCCTGCCAGCAACCGCGCCAGACGTCCCAGGCTCCAAGACCGAACCTGGGTTATCAGCATGTTGAATGGACACCCCACTACTCAGCACCATGAAGCTGGCTCAAACAGCAACTTTTAACGTTTACAGATCAATTCAAACAATCAATAACTATGAAATGAAGGAGTGATCTGGGTCTAAATATTGTGTGTGGGGTGCACAAACATCTTAACAAAACTGACATTCATTTAGGTTGATCAGTAAACATCATGGGAAGTGACCATGGCTACAATAAAAACAATGGGTGTGAAGACAAATTTACATGTGCTCATGACGCAAACTGGTAAGACCCCTGGACTGGCTCAGTATAGTGCAGCGGTTTAAGGCTCTGAGCTGCAAATCTGGAGACCTGGGTTTGAATCCCACAGCCCCCACTTGCATACTGTGTGACCCAGAGCAAGTCACTTAACTTCCCTGTGCTCCCAGGTTGCACCAGTAAACAAGCTTTCAGCTTAGTGCATCTCACCTGGTTAAACAATTGGGGGAACCCCCCAAAAAAAAACTGCATGACTAAATACATCTTGGGGCCTACAATCAGAGCTGCCTAGAGCCCATATATCTTAGCCTACCAACGTGGAATAAATGACAAAATTGAGGAACACCAAGTTGTGTACTACATTGCATTTTTTTTGTTCCATCCATCTCAATTTCCTGCAGGCTGTTTGGGGGAAGGGGAGCATTAACTGGGATACAAACATACTGAAAACCCAATGGACTTTTCGGAATGACACGCAGCAAGTTCTATTTTGTGGAAAAATATAGAGCAGACTTGGTTTTGGGGACTTGAAATGTTGAATGTTACATGTAATACAGTTAAATTTTTGGCGGCAACAATGGTAGGGGAATTCAAGAATGCGTGGGATAGACATACAAGTACTCTTACAATAGGTAAGAGTGGGTAAGCTACAGATCAACTAGGGTCTGCAGTATTACATTAGGTAGGGAAAAGGGGCGGACTAGGTGGGCCACGTGGTTCTTATCTGCTGTTATCTTCTAGGTTTCTGTTTCTATATGGAACATTTGAGAAGCATATACAGGAGCTTCTGCCTACAGCCACAGCCTGAGGCCTACACACAAGTTCCTAAGTATAGAACATATGAAAGACCACAGAGTATGCCGGATTATAAAATGGGTAGAAATCTGGTACTGTAACTGGTGGACTCCAGTAATTACAGTGCAATTTTTATTGCTGTAATGTGATGCTGTACGAGCAAATAATGGCACTGGGGTCAGCAGATAAGGACCAAGACCTGAAGGCTGAGGTCTTTTCTGTCTAAAATGCCATTATTCCAGAGTTCCAACATCCAAAGCACATCATTATTGCTAGTATAACAAGTGGAAAATTAAAAAAAAGAAAGATTAACGAACTGGAGTTTTCAGTGTACAAAGTAAGCTTCTGGCAGAACATAAACATGCTGAATGTTAGGGTCAGCTCATTAGCATACCAGGAGCGCCTTTATTGGCCAATAAGCATATCTAGTGTGCACTAGTAGCCTGATAAAGCCATGGTACACAAGTCCCGATTGGCTGTGCAAGTCTTCATTTGCTATAATACAGTGTAACTGCAGGGGTTACTTAAAATGCCTTTTGAGTTTTTAGACTCTAGGCGGGTCTGCAGTTATGCTGTAATAACTGCACAGTAACATCTGACTTCAGCATCAAGCTGTCTCAGAAGAGAGGTTACCATAACATAATCCTAGATCTGGAATGCTTTATTCCACTTATAAAATGGCTTGAGTGTCATATGCTAGTTCTAAAACATTTTTGTAATGAGAATGAATCTGTTTTGTAACAGAAGCTTGAGTTTCATTGCCCCTCGAACAACTGGGTCTCCGTTCACAACTGGGTTTAGAGCTACAGCTCTTCAGGTGAAAATCTGTGCTCACTGACTGCATTTTCAGCATCTTTTGCAGAGCCTTCCTGTTTCAGTCAGGCAACATATAAAACAATGCATGGGAAGTTGTGTATTATGATCCCTCCACACACACCCAAGGTGTGTGATGTCAAACCTCTAAAGCAAAGCTAAAGAGCTTTATGTGGGCATTATACACACCATTGGTGATATTTTGCATTTTAATATTACTGGTCCCCACACACACACACACACACACACACACACACACACACACACAGTATTGCACTGTAGTTTGCTCCAAGTGAAGCCACCACTAAAAGTGAAAGTGAGAAGGAACCTTGAAACAAGTCATAATAAACATGGATTACTTCAGTTGTGTCATTTGATTGCAGTGCATTAGTCACCCTAACCAGTAAATGTAAATACAATAACACACTCCAAGAATTGCATTAAGCCCTAATTGATGCAAAATCCAGGTGTCATACAGCACTCCACCAGTGGCCTTGTGACTCACTACACACTTGGGATGTGCAGCAATATAGCCATGTACCACATCATGCATTACTGCTTAAATATGTAGAATTTTTGATTTTGTTCTGTGTATGTGTTAGCGCGTGTGGAAGGTTAGATCTTCCAGGACCTATCTTCACCAATGATCCACACAGATGGGTTCCGAGCTGGAGGTGCTAGGACCCTGCAGGAGCCAGAACTTTTCAGGAGGGCCAGCTCCAAGGTAAGTTATGCGCATGTGTAACACTGCGAGACTAGTTCGGGCTGCATGGCTTACCTCGGCAATGGCCTCAGTTCTTTTCTTCCCCACTGTCGAGTGCACTTTAGTGATGACATCATCCACCTACCAGGAGTCAGATCTTCACGTCTATATGACAACAGCATTCGGTTCATTCCCTTTTAGTAGTTTTAAGCTAGTGTTTATTATTTTTGCATCTTAAACAAAAAAAAAAAAAAAAAAACTTTTCCTGCCAATTTCTCTCAGCCCTACCAAACAACAGCCAAAGACCATGGATGGCGACAGTGACTGTAGGGAGCCTATTCAGGCATACTGCTCCAGCAGCGGGGTCATGTCCGGTCCACTTCCCTCTCCGAGGGAGGGTTCCGACGACAGGCGGTCCTGTGTTCGGGAAGGAGGACAGCCGTCCCATAAACACAAAAAGCAGCAGGCCCATTCCCAACCCCACTCAGAGACCTGGTGCCGTTCAACCTCAAGTTCTTCCTCTTCCTGTTGGAAGGGGAAGAAACTGTAAGTAAGTAAAACTATTTATCTAGTGCCCAATCCCGGAGGCTCTGGACGCTTTACATAAGGAGCAGCATTTAAACAAAAACATTTTAATAAATACAGTAATTAAGTTGTAAGTTATAGCACTATATAATAAATACATAAAAACTCTAAAACCTCATTATTAAAATACTATTAAAGATTAAAAGCTTGGGTAGTCAGATTAAATACATAAAGATACTTTATGTTTCTTGTTGATATTATTAACAAGATACAGGGATACAAAGTTTACATAAAAAGGATTAGCCTTTATGATGCATCTAATCACATGTGAAGATGCTGTTACAACTATATGCGATATGAATGTTCTGGAAGGCATTAACATGTGTAAAGGCCTAAGTGTCTAATTGTACTCGGACCTGTACTTGCTTTATAAACTTGAGTTTCAATAAAAGCTTGCTTGACCAGGTGCGTTTAAGTCTGTGCATAAAGCTCTCCACAGTGGGTGCTACCCTTAGAGGTCGTGGCAATGAGTTTCATAAGACCGGCCCTGCAACCTCAAAAGCACAGTCAGCAGATGTCTTAAGCCGTGCACTTGGAACCACAAGGAAGCCCTCTGGGGGAGCAAAGTGGGTATACTGGGCAGACAGGTGTCAGAAGGTCCAATAGATAACCAGGACCCAATCCACATAGGGCCTTATAGGTGAGCAAGCCCACCTTGAAGGCAATCCTCCACCTGACTGGCAGCTAGTGTAGTTCGCACAGAACTGGATTTATGTGAACGGACCTGGGAAGGCCAGTTAACAGTCTGACCGCAGCGTTCTGCACCAGCTGGTTACCCTCACTGACCCCGAAGTAGAGAGCGGTAATCAAGTCTGGATGTTACAAAAGCATGCAACAGTGCGGGCAGGTCGTCAGGCGGGATTAAGGGCTTAATCTGGGCGCTATTCCTCAGATGGTAGGTACTGCTCAAGGTCGCCCTCTGGTAGGTCTGCCACGAAGTCTTCGAGGACTGTGAGAAAGAGACCCTCTCCGGCACCATCAGTATCCCAGATGATTTCCTTCTCACGGTCGTTCTAGGTCTTGGGGGCCCAGAGCCCCTCACTGTCCTCTTGTGAGAATCCCGGTGGGCAGTTTCACCACTGGGCAGCTCTTATGGAGCAGCGAGTACAGCGTCTGGCTCATTTGTCCCTTCTTGCGGAACCGGTTCCAGGCCCCCTTTGGGCCAGGGACACAGTTGGGACATTTTAGCCAGGTAGAACATACGGCTCAGACAACAAACCGAGTCCTTGTCAGTGACTGCGTCGCTAGTTCCACTAGCTGTATCCCCTCGCAGTGTCACTGTCTTGGGACTGGCCCTGGTACCTTCTCCGGTCACATCTGTGCCAGCTGGACCTACGCCACAGGTGGTACTGAGTTCGGCGCTGGGCTCAAGCCTCCTGGAGCCTGTCCTGGCACCGCCTTCAGTGCTGAGGGATTCCTTGGCGCCGGGCTCAGTCTTTGGTGGCACCGTCCCCAGTGCTGGCTCCTCCTGGGCCGGTGCCAGCTCCTCTGCTGGTGCTGGTTGTCACCTGTCTTTCAGACCCCTAGAGTTGGGCTGGGCATTCCTAGGTCAACTCCTTTCCTAGCTCATTATTTCTGAGGGCAGTGACGACTCATTACAGTCTGGATAACCCAACTCCAGGCCCTCCTCCTGTTCCACAGGAGGACCTTTCTTTCCAGGCTTTGCTTCACAATATGTATGCAACCCTTGCCATCGAGACTTCTGCCACTGACACAGGGAAGTGATTGGCTGGAGTGGCTCAATGTTCTCAATATACCAGTCAATCTTATACCTCTCCTGTTCCACCTGCTTATGAGACACTCTGAGGCCATGTGGGCCAGGCCTGCAACCACTGCCTCTGTCTGTAAGCAGATAGATCATAAGTATACTGCCCCCCCAATACAGACCAATCCTGTTTTCCCAAACTACTGCTGATAAGACTGTCATTCTGGCTAAGAATGACAAGGTCATTAGTCCTCAAGAGGTCACAGCATATCCCATCAATAAGGAGTCACACAAGATGGACACGACTGGAAAGAAAAAATTACTCACCTTAGTAATTATGTTTCTTCTAGTGGAGTCTTGCTGTATTCTGACAAATGCAGTTAGGTCCTGCCTTTCAACTGCCCCAGAGAACACAGGGTTAACTTTTCTATGCATGGCATAGAATGTTCATCTCGAGCTCAGTTGAAGCCTCTGCCTGTTATTCGAACTGCAACAGTCAGATCTTTACGAGCAAAAACTCACTGAGGGTTCTGTGCGGAAACTGTAAAATTTTTAACTAACCAACTGGCAGAAATATAATGTTTTTGGTTCTCAAAGGAAGACTCAAGTCGAGAAACCCAAAAACCAAAACCAATCAAATGAACAACATTCCACCCAAAGAAAGGGGGGGGGGCACATCTAGGGTGCCAACACTGCACCTGCCCACCCACATCCCAAAAATCGAGGTTCTGAGAGGGGAAGCAGGGGGGAAGTCAGAATACAGCAAGACTCCACTAGAAGAAACAATTACTAAGGTGAGTAATTTTTTCTACAAACATAAAGTCTTGCTGTATTATGACAAATGCAGACTACTCAAGCAGTACCTCCATGGAGGAGGGACAGAACCTACTTTGGAAACAGGCTCTGAAGTACTGCTGTGCCAAACCGAGCATCACTCCTAGCCTGGATATCCAGAGAGTAATGCTTGGTAAAAGTATGGACTGTTTTCCAGGTGGCTGCTTGACAAATCTCTAAGAGAGGGATATCCCTGGCAGCAGCTGTACACCTTTTGTGGAATGAGCCCTTAGGCCTGAGGGTGGAGTTCTACCCAGTTCTTCATAGCAGAATTGTATACAAGAAACAATCCACCTGGCAATAGATCTCAGTGGCAGGTTTGCCCTTCCCAACTTCTCATAAGTGAGGAACAACTGGAGGGATTCAAACCTGTGACCCTTGGTACCCTCTATGTAGTAGCTAAGGGCTCTTTTAACATCCAAACTATGTAGCCTCCTCTCTCCCGAGGAAGAATGATCAGTTAAGAAAACAGGGAGAGATGCAGACTGATTGAGGTGGAAATCTGAAACCACTTTAGGCAAGAACTTTCTGTTAGTTCTAAGGACCACTTTATCTCTGTGAAAAGAGATGAAATCAGATTCCACTGACAAGGCTTGCAATTCACAGATACGTCTGGCAGAAGTAATGGCTACCAAAAACACAGTTTTCCAAGTCAAGTACTTAAGCTTTGCAGAGGACAAAGGCTCAAAAGGGGGTTGCATAAGCTGAGCAATACAAACATTAAGATCCCAAGCAGGAGCATGGTCTCTAAAGGGGGGGGATTGGTGTGAAGCAATCCCTTGAAAAACTTACAGAATACAGGATGGGATGACAGACAGGAAGACTTGCCTACAAACAGGAAAGCAGAAACAGCTGCCAAGTGTACCTTGAGAGCAGCTGGTCTGAGACCTAGGCCATTAAGATAGATTATATAATCCAGAACCGTAGGCAATTCAGCAGAGTCTGGAAAAATATTTTTCTTAGAACACCAAATGCTGAATCTTTTCCATTTGGAGTTGTATGTCTTTCTGGTGGAAGGCTTTCGAGAAGCCTTAAGGATATCCAGAACCCCTTAGGAAAGATGCAGATCTGCAGACTAACTCTTCAAGAGCCAAGCCTTGAGATTGAGAGACTGAAGATTCAGGTACCAAATCCTCCCCTGAGAGGATGTTAACAGGCTGTAATTCCTGGGAAGAGACAGGGGAAGATGGACTGCTAGGGACAGCAACAAGGGATACCATGGCTGCCTGGCCCAGTCTGGAGCAATCAGAATCACTTTGGATGGTTGTGACCTTATCTTGACAAACACTTTGAACAGGAGAGGGAAGGGGAAGCACACAGAAATTTCCCTTCCCAGTTCAGGATCAGAGCATCCAGGGGGACTGAGCCCAAGACTGGGGGTCTGCAACAAAAGAGAGGAAGTTGGTGACTGTCTGGGGCTGCAAAAAGATCCATCTCTGGAGTGCCCCATCTTGAGAAAATCACTTTCAACACCAGAGGATCTAGGGCCCATTCATGATGGCCCTGGGATATTCTGCTCAGTGCATCTGCTAGGACATTGTCCTTCCCTGGGAGGTGAACTGCTATCAGAGAGGTTTGCAGGGAATAGGCCAGGGACCATAATTTCATCGCTTCTGTGCACAAGGCCATAGACCGAGTGCCTCCTTGCTTGTTGATGTACCACATGGTGGTGCTGTTGTCTGTTCTGACCTAAACCACCTTGTTCTGTACAGATTTGGAAAAAGCTTGCAGTGCCAGGAACACTGCTCTGAGTTCCAAGAGACTGATGTGAAGCAGAGATTCCTGAGGCGATCACAGTCCCTGGGTGGTAAGTTCCCCCAACTGGGCTCCCCAGCCCAGCAGGGAAGCATCCGTGGTGAGGACCACTGAATGAGACTGAGTGACAAATGGAACCCCTTGCCTCAAATTGTCCTGATCCTGCCACCACTGCAGGGCTTGGATCAGAGTTAGAGTCACTGGAATTAGTTTGGTAAGGGAATCCTTCCTTTGGGACCAAAAAGCTCTTAAGTGGAACTGAATGTCCCTCATTTGGAATCTTGCGCCCTGGACCACTGCTGTAGAAGCCATGTGGCCCAGTAGCTGAAGGAAATGCCTTGCTGGTCGAGACACTCGAAGGGTGAATGAAGAGGCCAGTTCCATAAGGGTCCTCGCCCTTTCCAGGGGAAGGAAGGCTCTTGCCTTTACTGTATCCAGTTCTGCACCTATGAAGGTGAGGAGCTGCACTGGTTCGAGAACTGACTTTGGTAGGTTGAGAAGAAATCCTAAAGAAGTGACCACTTGCTGGGTCACTTGCAGGTGTGACTTGACTTGGTCTGGAGACTGGCCTACTTTGTGCCAGTCGCCCAAGTATGGAAAAATGGAAATCTTTTGTCTTTTTAGGAAGGCAACAACTACTGCCTGGCACTTTGTGAAGACCCTTGGGGCTGAGGTTAGGC
This sequence comes from Neoceratodus forsteri, assembly GCA_016271365.2. Taxonomy (NCBI): domain Eukaryota; kingdom Metazoa; phylum Chordata; order Ceratodontiformes; family Ceratodontidae; genus Neoceratodus; species Neoceratodus forsteri. The sequence goes on from CM028129.1 coordinate 288,554,140, forward strand.
CAAAGGGCATTGCTCTGAACTGATAGTGGCCTGAGGGCAACTTGAACCTGAGGTACTTTCTGTGGGAGCACCTGATGGGAATGTGAAAGTAGGCATCTTTGAGGTCCAGGGAGGCTAGCCAGTCCCCTGGCCTTGAGAGGGAAGAATAATTCCCAGAGTTATCATTTTGAACTTTGGCTTTAAAAGATGTTTGTTCAGGTATCTTAGGTCCAGGATGGGTCGCCACTCCTGTCTTTTTGGGGGTTAGGAAGTACCTGGAGTACAATCCTTTGTCCCACTGTAGGGTAGGTACGTACTCTATAGCTCTGAGAGCTAGGAGAAGAAACCTCTGTCTCTAGGGCAAGGGTTTCTGAGATTTGCACGTGGAAAAGATCAGTCTCAGCTTGGGAAATTTTTTGAAGCGGAGAACCAGACCCTAGCTTACTACTTCCAGGACCCACTTGTCTGATGTAAGAGACATCCAAGTCCTGGACAAAGTAAGCCAGCCTGCCCCCTACTGGGATAGGAGAATCGACCCGGGCAGACCCATCAGGGTGTCTGCTTGGCAGGGGCTTTAGGCAGAGGGGTGGATGCAGGCCTGCTCATCCCCCTTCTGTCTCTCCCTCCGAAGAACCCCCTCTGTGAAAAAGAAGAGGCCTGTGCTTGGTAAAAAGGCCTCTGGAAAGGCCTGCCCCTGCCCCTGGATTGCTACCTTTGAGGAGTTGCTTGCCTTTCCTTGGCCTGAGTGCTCCTGTAAGTGGTCCTGTATTCATCAATTTTCTTCATGTAATTCTCATCTGCTCCCCAAACAGAGAATTACCCACTACAGGAAAATCCATGGCCTTAGCCTCGGAATCCTGTGAGAGGCTAGTACATCTGAGCCAAGCCATTCTCCGAAGAGCCACAGATGTAGCCATGACTCTTGATGATACATCATTGGAGTTTACAGCAGCATGAAACTGAACTTTCGATGCCTCAATCCCATCTGCAGCCACCTCCTCCAGCTCCTTGGCAAGCTGGGGAAGCCTGTTTAGCCAGTGCCAGTACAGTGTCCCACCTGGACTTCTGGTACCTGGCTGCATAAGCCATATAATTAGCCTGCCTGAGTCCTAAGGATGATGCCATGTACTGCTTCTTTGCCATGGCATCAATCTTCCTGGAATCCTTGTCTGGGGGGTGTGATGCCAAGGGAATGCTTGCCTTATCACAGGCAGCAGCCTGTACAACCCCAACATGGCTACATTGCTGATAAAGGAACTCCGTATCTGAGCCTGAAACAGTATACCTCTTGTCCATTCTTCTGTCCACAGGAGGTATGGAATTGGGAGACTTGAGAAGTTATTGTGTCTGTTTCCCAAAATATTTGTGGAGGGGAATAGACAGTCTCCTGGACTCTGGGATGTCCATCACCTCAACATAGTCAGACTCTTCCTGCTAATCCACTGCCTCCTCCACAGGAAGCTGGAGGGTATCAGCCACCTTTCTGTAAAACATGTAGTGTGAAGGGGACTCAGAAAGCCTAGGAGGAGAAACACTTGAAGGTCTGTCTGGGGAGATGTCCGGGTCAACAGGCACATCCAGACTTTCACCATCACCATAATCATCTTCCAACCCTCCTCCCTCCTCAAACTCCGGTTCATAAAATTCTTCCAGGGTATAATCCGGAACCAGGGGAACTGACCGAACTGAGTCCCTGCCAAAAGGTGCCGGTTCAGTCAGAACTGATCGAAGCGATTCCACAATCCGAATCGCTTTGGTTATTTTATCGGCAGTCGGAGTATGAGATTCTGGATCCGAACTGGTCAGCTTGTCTTTTCTTTTTGTCTGAACAGATTCCTCGGAATCAGCCTCTTTTTGTCCAAGAAGTATCGCCTCTGGTCAGAGGGCACTCTCCTGTTTGGTTGGAACGAACCGGCTGGCCATCTGGGTCAGTGGATTTCTTGGCCTCCCTTTCCTCAGTCTACCTAATCTCTTTTCCAGGATTGATTTGGGAAAATTGTTGCAAATTTGGCAGTATGAATCAAGGTGGTCAAACCCCGGACAATAAACACAGGTGGTGTGGGTATCAGCCTTTTGCAAAGACCTCCCGACACACACTGCAGTGTTGAAACCCAGTGGGCCCGTTTTTTTTTTTTGTTGGGTTTCTCAGACATGGCCAACCTAACCAAACTTACCCTTTTTTTGGCAATCCGCCAGGCAAGACTCCCCTATCGGTTCCTGACTGTGTCACGGGTCTTGGAAAAAAAGTACTAAAACCCCTTTTTTTTTTTTTTTTTAAGAACAGATACGGACCGGTAACCACACACTAAAGTAAAGTACAAATTTTACCTCAAAATGATCGGTTCCCTTTACAAGTTCCACACAGAAAACAGAACAAAACCTATCTATTACTCACAGCACCACAGACAGAGACTTGAACCAACTATGCGGAAACAATTTCGGAAGAAAACCGACCGAAAACAGACACTTCAACCGACTTTGAACAGAGCAGCAGGAGAAATCTCCGGAGCGACTGTTCAGTGAGGCGGAATAAAGAATCCGACGGTTGCAGTTTGAACAACAGGCAGAGGCTTCAACCGAGCTCGAGATGAACATTCTATATGCAAGCAAGGAAGTAGGAACCTGAGTTCCGACTCTGTGGAGAGTCTTCTGCTGCTGCAAGGCTCTGCTCAAGAGAATAAAGCCTGATAAAAAGAAAGGGGAATTAACAGACTGGGCAGTTGCCTAGATCTAGGAAATGTCTCTGAGAGAAATCTCTTAGAGAAAGAGATGACCCATACTGCCGCTGGATCGGACTCCCCTAGGGGAAGAAGAAATCAGGTACTCTTTACCGTACTCTGGAGAAGAGCGCCTCAGGGGCTGAGGCAGAACCTGACCAGATCCAAAAAGGTGGGTATCTGTACCTGCCAGGGCCCCTGTGCTGTGATTTTTTTATTAGTCCAAGCCTAACAAGGTTTTCAGGCTGCTATTTTGCAAGGATTGTCTTGATACAAAAAGATGAAAATGTTCTCCATCTGAGTGCAGAAGGAGCCTGAGTGTCCATACTGAAAGCATGACCGGACTAACAATCACAGCTGGAGAGATGTTAACCACCTGTGCCGAAGAAGCCACCGAAGAGGCACTATCACAAGGGGGCTATATACCCCTATCAAAGGAGCGGAAGAGTCAGAGCGGCTCCCGACCATTAAATTAGAATGTTCCACAGAGTGCAACTGTCTTGACGATTGAAAAAGTCTAGACGAAGAAGTGTATGGTCCACGGACGCAGTGTGAAATACTATAGTGGATCCCATTACTGAGGAACTACTGAAAAGATTTTCCATCACGGACTCTGATGATAGAAAGGACGTAACCTTCAGTATATAAAATGAGTCGTCCGCTGTATTACTAACCAGAAGGACAGGGAAAGACCCATCCAGATGCACTTCTACCCCAGAAGGACCTCCAAGAGAGGTCTAGGTCAGAGCCACTAGAGACTCCGCCATCAGGAAGGATGTGGAGGGGCTTGGTACCACATAGGGAGCACAGAAAGTGCTGAGCAGAAGAAGATTCCGCTGGCAGAGCAGTACAACAGAGTTCCATCAGCAGAAAACCGCTGGATGACAAGATCCCACATAGACCGCCACTCACTAAGATGTGTGGAAAAAATAATTTGCAGAACAGGAGTTCACTCTGCAATAAACATCCAGCCACAAGTTCTGTGGAAAAGAAGTCCGAAAAGGAAAAATGTGTCACTAATTCTGCCATACAGCACTCACTAGCACCCGTGTGGCACCAGCACCACTTGTGGCACAGGAGGACACCAAGCAATGCCTATGCCAACCTGGGAGATACCCGAGGGTAGCCGAGGCAGTATCTGCAGGGACCCACGCACCCATGTAGCAATGGCACCCAAGGGCACCCCCGACAACATGGCGCCCGAGGACACCCCCGGCAACATGGCGCCCAAGGGCACCAGTGGCACCCATGGTGCCCGAGGGCACCAGTGGCACCCATGGGAACCTGGGCTGCCACCTGCGGCACCGACAGGTGCCCCCCAGTGTCACCCTGGTACCCATGGCACCAGTGGCACCCACTGCACCACCTGTGGCACCCACAGGTGCTCCTGGCACCACCCATGGCACCTGCAGGTGCACCTGAGCCAAGCGGCAGTACAGCCCCACCCAGACACCAAGAGGCACCACTGATCGCGGCAAACCAGCGGCAGCAACAAGAGCACCCACGGCTTCAAGACAGATTGATGGTAGCCACGCACCAAGGAAATGCCAATGGAAATCTTGAGAAGGGGAGAAGGAAAAAGGTGGTGCCCGTGCCGGCCCCTGCATGGAAAAGGGAGAAGGGGGTAGGAACGAAGGGTCAACATGATGGCAAAGGCACCAAGAGGGCACCTCGCTATTCGTGATCCAATCCATCCAGCTCCGAGGCCCGGAAGTCACCAAATCAGGAACAGAGCCAGGAAAAACTGGAAGTCAAACTCCCTGCTCCATAGGAGCGGCCCAGGGGTGAAACTGCCCACTGGAGCTCCAACGAGGACAGAGATGGAGCTCAGAGTCGAGAATGCAGCTGTTAGGCACGGGGCCAAGAGGAACCCATGGAAGTAGATTTAGGCCCATCGCCCCTCCCAAACAATCCTCGTGCAGACGTACGAATGGGCAACCTTGAGCGGCACAGATTCTTCTTCCTCCAATGAGGAAGAGGAGCTGAGGTTAAAAGCGGGCGGATCCCCGGAACCGCTAGATTTGATTCTTCGGAGGACTGCCCCCCGAGCACAGGACTGTCCTTAGTCGACACCCTTAATTGAGGGCATGGATCAGACACAGCACCTCTGCCATAAAACTTTCAAACCTAAGTCTCCTACTGTCACCGCTACTGTCCAAGGACGACTTCGTTGATGGCAGGAAAATACAGGTTACTCACCTGTAACAGGAGTTCTAGGAATGGTATATGTTGTTCATCCACACTCATTGGGCAGTATCCTTGCCGCTTTAAATCTTGCCGGAAGGTCTTCAAGCTTGCTCCTCCCACCCACCCGGGTGGTATAACTCTCGGCTCCGCCCCATGACGCCAGATCTGGCCCGCTGGAAGCTCAGGTTGTGCGTCGAAGGTCGGGAGGTCGGGGGTCGTGTGGATGAACAACATATACCATTCCTAGAACTCCTGTTACAGGTGAGTAACCTGTATTTAGGACATGGATATGTTGTTCATCCACACTCATTGGCAGACTCTAGCAGTTCTCCGGGAGGAGGGAGGCAAGACGACACCCCATATACTTACTTGGGAAAGAGAGACTGGAGAACCGAGGCCCCAAAACCAGCATCCCGGCGTGACTCAAGGTCGATGTGGTAATGGGTAATGAAGGTGTTTGCTGACTTCCAGGTAGCAGCCCTGCAGATTTCCTGGATAGGGCGTCCTGGAAGCAGCCACTGTTGCAGCAGTATGGCGGGTAGAATGAGCTCTTATCCCTCTGGGAGGCTCCATGCCCGCCAACTTATAGCAGAGATCTATGCAGGAGGTTACCCACCTGCTTATCGTCCGCTTGGCTGCAGGTCTGCCAGATGCGGCTTCAGCGTAGGGTGACAAACAGCTGGCTGAACCTCTCCCGAATTTCAGCCGCGGCCCTCTTATAATAAGCGAGCCTTCTAGGGTCCAGAGTATGGAGCCTATATTCGGCCTCCGAGGTGTGATTGGGGTAGAACACCGGCAGAGTCAACACCTGGTTAAGGTGAAACTCCGACACCACCTTCGGAAGGAATTTCGGGTGGGGGGCGCAGGACAACCTTGTCCCGTGGAAGACCAGGTAAGGAGACTCGTGGAAAGCGCCTGGAGCCTCCCATCCTTCTGGCTGGACGTGATAGCCACCAAGAAGGCGGTGTCTCCACGACAGGTGAGAGAGAGCACACCTGGCATAGGTTCGAATGGCTTGCCCATGAGCTTTGCCAGTACCAGCAGTAGATCCCACGGAGGTGGGGGTTCCCGCACTGGAGGGGAAATGTGATCAAGGCCTTTGAAAAAGCGCCAGACCACCTTCTCCTGCGCCACCGACTGCTTCCCGGCCCGCGCCCGGTAAGCAGAGATGGCTGCCAGGTGCACCCTTAGGGTCGTCGACCTAAGCCCTTGACTAGAAAGGGACCATAAATAGTCCAAGATGCTTGCCAAGGAACAGGAGGAAGGGTCCAAGCCCTTGTTTTGACACCAAATGGAAAACCTTTTCCATTTGAAGGCATAGCATTTTCTGGTCGACTCTCACGGGACGCCTCAACTACATTGAGGACCTCGTCGGAAAGACCCAAGGCCTGGAACTCTCAGCCAGGAACCAGGCGTCAGGTGCAGGGATTGAAGGTCCGGATGGAACACCTTCCCTGATTGACTGAGAGCAGGTCCGGCGAGCTGGAAGCTGCAGCGAGTCCTGGAGCTGAGACTGAGGAGATCTGGTACCAGAACTGGCGGGCCAGTCTGGGGCTATCAGAATCACCTGCGCTTGTCCCTCCTCGCCTTGAGAAGCACCTTGTGGATCAAGGAAATGGGGAAAGGCGTAAAGAGGCCCGGGTCCATTGCCTCAGAAGGCATCCCTGCAGCGAGCCCTGCTGAGGGGGCGGGCATGGAACAGACTCAGCTTCAGCTCTCCATGGAGGCAAACAGGTCCACCTGAGGTGTGCCCCAAAGGGAGAACAGATGCTGTACTACCTCCTGCAGGAGAGACCACTGTGGGATGCAGCCCCTATCCGCTCAGGCATCGGCCAGGGTGTTGGAGGCTCCTGCCACGTGAATGGCTGGAGATCCGCCTCCAGGCTGCGCACGAAGTGACCAAATGCGGAGAGCTCCTGCATAGAAGCATGGAGCGCGGCCCCGCCCTGGCGGTTTAGATAGTACATGGTCGTGGTATTGTCCGCCTGGACTCGGACCACTTGACCCCGGAGGAACGGAGCAAAGGCGGTGAGAGCTAGGCGGACCGCCGAGCTCCAGCAGGTTGATGTGGCATCGGACTCCTGCGGGACCAGAGGCCATGAGCCCGGTGTTCCCCAGATGGGCACCCCAACCCATCAGAGAGGCATCGGTCGACAGAGAGACCGCGGCTCGGGCGGACGAACGGATGCCTCCTGCAAATGATCTGGAACGGTCCACCACTGGAGAGCGCTCCACATCCCCTGTGTCACCGACACAAGCTGGTCCAAGGGATCGCAGTGCCGGACCACTGGCTGGCCAGTCCCCACTGAAGGGGACGATGTTCCAGCGGGCCCAACGGACCACGCTGGTACAGGCCGCCATGAGACCTAGGAGGCGAGGAAGTTCCGGCAGGGCGAATTGCCTCAACCAGAAATGATCGGCAAAGGAGGAAAGAACCTCGGCCCTGTCCGCCGGGAGCGCCGCTCTGGCTCAAGAGAGTCGAGCTGGCTCGATGAATAGAATCACCTGCTTGCGCTCGAGGTCTGACTTGGCCTCGTTGATAAGGAGGCCCAGTTGAGACAGACCTGGAGGCCAGATCTCTGGACCACTCCGCCTCCTTCCTGGAGGGAGCTGCTATCAGCCAGTCGTCCAGGTAAGGGTACACCCGACCCTCGCCGTTAGGAATGCTGTCACCACTGCCATGCATTTGGTGAAGACCCTGGGAGCTGGAGACAAGCCAAGGGCATGGCTTGAATCAAGAGAGATCCTTCCGCTGAAGCGAAGGAATCTCGTGAGACGGACGGATAGGGACGTGAAAAACGCGCCCTGCAAGTCCAGAGAGCAGAACCACACGCTGCTCCAAGGATGGTATTATCTGAGCCAGAGTGACCATCCTGAAGGTTCGAGACCTTAGGAACTTGTTTAGGTCGTAGGTTTGTGAGTGGGGCGCCAGCCCCCGTCTGCTTCGGAACCAGGAAGAACCTGGACACAAACCCTGGGTCTGAAGGAGGGTCCACCACCTCTTACCACCTCCTTCTGGAGGAGGAGAGTGATGTCGGCTCGACGAGCCGCCAGTGAGGCTGGGGATCCAAGTTTCCCGAGGGGCGACGGCCTGAAGGGTGGTGCCTGCTCAATTCCAGAGGCAGGCCTCTTCCCACCACCTTCAAGACCCACCTGTCCGTGGTAACAGCGACCAGGTGAACGAAGTGCCGAGCCGTCCCCACGGGGACCTAGGGGGGTAAGGTGAGATGGGGCGACACCCTCAGCCCGTCACTGGGCAGGCTTGGAGGAGGGACCGGCCGAGGGACCTCCTGGGCCCTTCCTCCCTGCCTCCTGTTAGAGGAAGCCGGCGCTTGGGTTTGGGATGCCAAGGTCGAGCCTGCTGGCCCTGACGGTTGCTGGGTCAAGGGGCACAGAAGGACGAAAGGGCTTAGGCTGTGGTTTCGGCCTTGTCCTTCTGAGCGGAAGAGACCGAGTCCAAGGGCATTGGACTTCTCGATCCTCTGCAGGTGACTTCCACCCCAGGGTCAAGAGGTCAGTCCCCAAAAGGAACATCCGCCAACTTGTGCTGGTATCCAAGTAAAGGTGGATATCCTCAGCCAAGCCACGACGATAGCCACTGCGGCCGCCACCGATCTGGCACATGAGTCCCCTATATCCAAAGCAGTCTGGAGCTGTGTTTGGCCACTGCCCTGCCCTGGTCCCGCACCTGCTTAACCGTAGTCTGCAGATCGGTAGGGAAGATGAGGGATGACCTCATCCAGGGAGCCCAACAGGGCATGAGAAAATGTGCCATGAGGGCGGCCGAACTGGCCTGACGAAGGCCGAGAGAGGACGCAGCGTAGACTTTTCGCCCGACGTAGTCCAATTTCTTGGACTCCTTGTCAGGAGGTTTGTCCACATCCCTGGCGTTGCCGGCGCGCCGGAAAACGCTGTCGGTAACCAACCCCTCAGCAGAGGGGTGTTCCGAAAAACCGGACAAGGAACCGGTAGGGACCGCATACTTCCTGGCCATCCTGGCCGAAGGCGCAGGGCAGGAAGCAGGGCGCTGCCAAAGTTCCAGTGCCGGACCCACTATGGCCTCGGCCACCGGAAAGGCCTCCGTCGGAGAATCCCCTCGGTCCAGAATCTCCGTGAGGGGATACCTGGCCCGCTTGGAAACGGGTTCGAGCTCCATCCCGGTAGACTCCGAGATGAGCCGAAGCAGTCCTAGGAAGGACGACAGGCTATCGCCCATTGACTGACCCTCCTGAAGACTCCAAGTCCAGTCGCTTGAGAAGAAGGAGGAATCATCTTCGACTCGGAAGAGTCCTCAAGAGCTGCCTCTGGCCTGAGCCACCTTCTCACCTGCCGAGGTCGGTCGGGAGTGAGGGTAACTGACAGCCGATGGGGTAAACCCTTAGTCGACCGAGAATCCTTGGTCGAGCCCCAACTGGTGGCTGTGGAGGCGGAGGTTCCACCGAATCGGTGGAGAAAGTGGTTTTGGCCAACAACCGCCTGGGTATAGGCTCCTCGGACAAGTCGAGGGTTGTGTCGGCCGCCCGTGACAGCTATTAATGGTCGGAAGGCGCCGGAGTCGGCTTATTCCCGCCAGAGGAGTTGTTGAACATAAGGTCTCCGACTGGCCGACGACTGACCGCCAAGCCTCCTCATCCGCAGGGAGGAGGATGAGGACGAGCGGCGACGCGCGCATCGCTGTGCCGAGACCGAGACCGCTTATGACGGTGGGAACGGCTGGACCGCCGAAGAGGTCCGAGACCGAGACCGAGTCCCGGAATTTCCGGGTCGGTGCGGGAGGTGTCGGCCGAACCGCACTCCTTCGCTCGAAGGTCCATCCGAGGGCTCCGGAACCGAGGCACAGACGAGCCCACGGGATCCTCAACTCCTCCGGGAACCGGGAGAGGGAATCTGCTGCTAAAGGCGACAGCCTCGTCAATGGGTCGAGAAAATCTCGACTTATCAGTGGGAGTCTCGGTCAACTGACCTGACGGGACACCGAGGCCAGTGGCCGGCCGAGCCGGTCGCATCAAGCCGACGGACGACGGCCCGGGAGAGGGACCTTTCCCGCTCCCAAGAGCGCCGACGGAGGGATTCTACCCTTGTCCCTCTTTTTGACCGAGAATAAGGTCCAGCAGACGAGGCCTTCCTCCTTTAGTGGAGAGGACAGACAAAGCTCCTAAAAGAAGCCGTGTAGGAAGAACCCAGAGAGAGCGGATAAATGCCGGGCCGAGAAGATACGGCCCGCGCCCGCCTCTTCGAGGACGCACCATCCGCCGAAGCTGATCCGCCGAACCGCGCCGCGGACACCGCCAACCGGCCTCCTTGGACTTCACCGGAGGGAACGCTTCTCGGGACGGCCCAGTTGCAATCGGGCAGCACGGTCTTCGAGGACGTAGGCCGAGAAAGATGAGCACAGGTCGCAAGCCTGCGGGTCGTGCTCAAGGCCTAGGCAGTAGACACACGTGGAGTGTGGATCCGTCCGAGACATCTTCTGCCCGCATGGGCATCTCCGAAATCCGAGTCGATTTGTCCATCGCAGCGAGGGATCAAGACTGAAGACTTTTGCAAATTTTTATTTTTAAATCCGCAAACGGAGAAATAGGAACCAGTCGCAAACGCAGAGCGTTAAGGAGGGAACCTGAGCTTCCAAGCGGTAAGGAAGATCTGGGGTCATGGGGCGGAGCCGAGAGTTATACCACCCGGGTGGGTGGGAGGAGCAAGCTTGAAGACCTTCCGGCAAGATTTAAAGCGGCAAGGATACTGCCCAATGAGTGTGGATGAACAACATATCCATGTCCCTAGAATAATTTTTCTTCATAATCTTCTTGTTCATAAAATATGAAATTACTACTTAAAATATTAAATGTTAAAGCTGCTGTTGTATAGATGAAAACTTCAACTCTGGCAGACTAGCGACATCGACATCCAAGCACACCCGACGGCAGGAGAAAAGGAACTGAGGTGGTTGGAGGGTCGACGCCAAGATAGCCTACACAGGCGCAAGCTAGTCTCGCAGTGCCATGCATACGTGGTCCTCTCTCGGCACCGACCGTTCAGAAAATGTTAGGCTCCCGCTTGGTCCTACAGCCTCCAGCGCCATCCCACTAGTGTGAATGGGTGATGGAGACTTAGTCCAGGAAGATCCACATGTTTTGCTCCAGAGATGGTATGATCTGGTTCAGAGTTACCATCCGGAAGGTGAGAGACCAGAGATATTGATTCAGATCGTGGAGATCTAGGATGGGGCGCCAACCCCCCCCCCGTCCACTTGGGCACCAGGAAGTACCTGGACATGAAGCCTGGGTCTGTAGGAGGATCCGGCACTGGAGCCATCGCCTCCTTGTGGAGGAGCTGAGCAGTGTCATCCTGAAGGGCTGACTGAGTGCGAGCCGAGATTCTTTCCTCCCCAGGGGCGCAGGCTCGGCTGGGAGGGTACTGTTTGAATTCTAGAGGCAGTCCCTGGCCGACCACTTCAAGAACCCATCTGTCCAAAGTGATACCGGACCAGGCAGAAAGAAAGTGGCGGAGCCGGACCCCCATGGGAGGACCCAGAGCTGGCATGACGGGTGCAGGGGTGGCAACCCCTGACCTGTCACTGAGCAGGCTTAGAGGAGGTGGCGGCTCCTGGACCAGCACCTCGGCCTCCTTTATGGGGCTGTTGAGGGCCAGCTTGGGCCTGGGGCGCCAAGCTAGAGCCTGCTGCTGCTGACGACCTTGATAGAAGGGCTGTCTAACCGCAAGGGAAGAGTGCCGAAAGGGCTTCTTGCACTTCTGCTGGTTCTTGCCCGAAGAACTCTTTGCCGAGGTAGCATCCAAGGTGGCACTGGACTGCTCTATACGCTGGAGGTGACCTGCCACTCCCGGACCGAAAAGGTCGGTGCCGAGGAAGGGCACGTCAGCTAACTTGTGCTGAGTATCTGCTGGGAAGGAGGATAACCTCAGCCAGGCCCCGCGGCTAGTGGCCACCGAGGCTGCTAAGGAGTGGGCACAGGAATCTCCAATATCCAGGGCCATCTGGAGTTGCTATTTAGCAACAGCATGGCCCTGGTCATGGACCTGCTTAACCATGATCTGCATGTCCGCTGGGAGATGGGGGAGGACTTCATCTAGTGACCCCAGAAGGGCATGCGAGAAGTGTGCCATGATCACAGCCGAGCTGGCCTGATGAAGGCCCAAGGATGAGGCCGCATAAACCTTCCGGGCAGAATGGTCCATATACTTGGACTGCTTGTCCGGAGGGTGGTCAGTGTCAGCTGAGCTACCCGTGCGTCTAAACACAGAAGCAGTCACAAGGCTCTCTGCCGTGGGATGCTCTGTGAAACCCGCTAGGGACCCCATGGGTACCATATACTTGCGGGCCATGCGGGCAGACTGAGCTGGGCAAGAGGCAGGGCATTGCCATAGCTCAAGGGCCGGGCCAACAATGGCTTCAGCCACTGGAAAGGCCTCCGTCGGGGTATCCCCCCCTCGAGGATATCCATGAGGGGGCACTCCGTCTTTTTTTGGATGGGCTCCAGGGGCATTCCGGTCGATTCTGAAATTAGGCAGAGGATGCCCTGAAAGGGGGAAGGACCTTCCTCCAAGCCTGCCACTGATGACTCATCATCCCCGGGTGTGAGTACAGACCAGTGGCATCTGAGTCCAAAGAATTGGGATATAAGGGTCTCGCAGCTATGTCTCCCTCGATATGCAGAGGGTGACCGGGGACCACTGTAATGGACAGACAATGGGGAAGGCCGGTGTCTGTCCTATCCTCTTTTGAGGGAGCCCCTCCCTGAGGCTGCTTAGGTGGTGGTTCCACCAAAATCGGTGGGGAGACCGAAACAGGCAGAGCTGGAATGCGTACCGGCCCTACGGGTGGAGGAACTGGATTCTTCCGTTCCGGAGGGGTCGGCGTCGGCCTAAGAGGCTGAGGCCAAGTAATGGCCGGTGGTGCCGATGGAGCCGGCTTCTGACCGGTCAGAATCAGCTGTTGCTGCATGAGATCCTCACAACGTCGACAAAGTTTCCGTCAAAGTCTCTCCTCATCCAAGGAGGATGAAGATCGGTGGCGCCGCCTCTTTCTAGAGTGCTTGTGACCATTCTTCGGTTTTTCGACCGAAGGGGTCCTGGTCCTTGAGACAGACGGGGTCGGCTGGTTCGATCGGGAGAAGCCGGAGGCAGTGAGAACCGAGGTTCCGGCACCTTTCCCTCGATCGGGATACCCGAGGGCTGGGTCTCCTTGTCGGGGAAGGAAAGGATAGGTGTCCTTTCCAAGGAGTCGTCGACAGGAGTCTGCAACAATGGCTCGATCGGGTCGAGAGAAATCTCGGCCGGCTCAGCCGTGTCCTCTGCCTCAGTGGCTTGGCCTGATGGAAGGTCCGAGAAGCCGGTGGCAGAGGAACCGATTTCAACCGAGGTCGAGACCGCAAGATCCTGGGAATCGGACCACTCTCGGTCCCACGAATGTCTTCTTCAGCCAGAAGGTGATTTAGGGTCCTTGTCCCTTTTCTTAGGGCGGGAGGAGTGCGAGCCTGAGGGTGCCTCACCCCTGGTGGGGAGAGACTGGCACAGCTCCCGAAAGGACCCAGTGAAGGTGGAACCCAGGTTAAGCGGCATGAAAAAAAACTTTGGTTGGCCAAAGCTTGAGCAGCTTCCTCTTCAAAAGCTGCCATCTGGTAGAGCTGCTCGGCGGATCCCACAGCTGCGGAAACCGCCCACCTGGCCTCCTTCGATTTCACCGGTGGGTTGCGAAGCTCCAGTCTCCCTAGTTTTAGGCACGCCTTGCAGTCGTCCAGGACGTTGGGATGGAGGGCCAGACAAATGGTGCAAGGAGTGGTGTTATACACGGCACCCAAGCAATAGACACGAGAGAGGTGGGAGATCGGTGTCGACATTTTCTGTGCATGGGACACCGAAACCGGGACGCATTTGTCCTCCTTGTCCGATGCGCTGGATCGGAATCGTAAACTCTGATGAGTTTTATGGAAAGTGATTACGGTGAAAACAGTCGTTGAGAATCCAGGGCCTACAAACTGCAGAAGTAGCAAGAGGGAACCTGAATCTTCCAGCGGAAAGGAAGATCTGGCGTCACGGGGCAGAGCAGAGGTGTTTATCACCCGGGTGGGTGGGAGGAGCCAGCTTGAAGATTTTCCGGCGAATTTAAAGGGGAAAGGACATGCCAGAAAGAGTGGATGAACAACATATCCACGCTCCTAGAAAAATGCTTTTAGAGAATACAGGGACATCACAAGACACGTAACAGAACTGAATGAGTGTATTTATTTATTAAATTTGGGTGACCGGGTAAGACCACTGGGCCCCGGAGGTCCCTTTTTCAGGGGCGACCCGGGACTATAGCCAGTAGAAGTATAACTTCTGCTGGCTTGTGCATGTACGCATCAACTCCCATGATGCCTTGCACGAGTGGGGTCCTGGCCTTTGGAATGCAGACAAACAAGTTTTCACATCAAAACAATGTAGAGAAAAAAATATGTTGCTGGTGATAATTTTGTTAGTCCAATAAGAGGCATCACCAGCAACATTTTTTTTTTTGGCTCTACATTGTTGACAGGACTAACATGGCTACCACATTTGTTTTTGGTTTTTCACATCAAGACAAAAGAGAATGATGCAACCTTATTTATATTTAAATTAGGATGAAATTAGCAGGCTGTATGGAAGAGAGGGACTCATTGTTCATGCTTACAAACCACAACACGTATACAGAAAACAGGTTGTGGGGACTTTCCCTTTAAAGAGCAGACGCCTCGAGGAGAACTGAGAAACATAATACTTGGACATAAAGCAGCCCATATTTCTCTTTAGCTCTGAATTTCTCATTCCCATTATTTATTACTGAGGTCACGTGCATGAAAACAGGATAGCTGTTCCATGAGGGTTCATCAGCTCTCTATTCTTCCCAACCCAATGTCATAATACTCTGCTTGTGACATCAGTTATTCCCATGGCAACAGTGATGTCATCAAAGCATTATAATTGCAAGTAGGGAAATAAGCTACAGATGCAGATGAACTATAAGAGATCAACATAGATACATACACAGTGTCGGCAGATAAGGGCCTATGGCCCACCCAGTCTGCCCATTTAAGTTTGTAAGTTCAGTTTGTGTTTTCCAGGAAGTCTGTTGCCCCTTACCCCTGACCTCCAGAATTCCTTTATGTCTATCCCATGCATTCTTAAATCCGTGATTGTTTCAGCCCCACCACTTCCTCTGGCAGGGTGTTCCACTTGTCCACCACCGCTCTGTGAAGAAATTCTTCCTCACGTTTCCTCTGAATCGTCCTCCTCCAACTTCATCCCATGCCCTCTGGTCCTGGAACATCTTTTCGGCTTAAAAATAGTGCATTCCTGCACCCTGTTCCTCCCTGTAAGATACTTGTATGTCTCTATCATATCCCCTCTCTCCCTCCTCTCCTCCAGGAGTACATGTTCAGTGCCTTCAACCTGTCCTCATAGGACTTGTGATGCAATCCATGCACCATCTTTGTTGCCCTCCTCTGAACCTTCTCTACCCTGTCTATGTCCTTACGTAGGTAAGGTCTCCAGAATTGCACAGTGTACTCCAGGTGCGGCCTCACTAGTGTCTTGTATAGTGGAATTATGACCTCCCTTTTCCTGCTGGTGATGCCCCTGCCTATGCATCCCAGCATCCTATTTGCTTTACCTGCTGCCTTGTCACACTGTTTCGCTGCCTTGAGGTCATCAGAGATGATAACTCCAAGATCCCTTTCCTGCTTGGTGCATGCTATATCCTCACCCCCCAACTGATATATTGTGCCAGGGTTTTTGTGCCCCATATGCATTATCTTGCACTTCCTTGCATTGAATTTCAACTGCCAAACCCCTGACCATTCTTCAAGTTTCTGCAGGTCCCTTCTCATTCTGTCTACACCCTCTGGTGTGTCTACTCTGTTACAGAGCTTTGTGTCATCAGCGAACAGTGAAATTCTGCCTTCTAGGTCCTGTGCAATGTCACTGATGAAGATATTGAATAGTACCGTCCCAGCACTGATCCCTGTGGTACCCACTGGTCACTCTTCCCTCTGTGGAGCGACAGCCATTTACCACCACCCTCTGTGTCCTGCTGCCCAGCCAGTTACCTACCCACCCACTACTGTCCTGCCCACACCCATATTCCCCAGTTTGTGCAATAGTCTTCTATGTGGCACAGTGTCAAAGGCCTTTTGAAGTCCAGATAGGCCATGTCCACTGCCTCCCTGATCCACCTCCCTAGTCACCCAGTCAAAAAATTCAATGAGGTTGGTCTGACATGACCTTCCCCTGGTGAAACCATGCTGCCTTGGGTCCTGTAGTCCATTGACAACCAGATGTTCCACCAATCTCTCCTTCAGTAGTGCTTCATGATCTTCCCCACTACCGAGGTGAGGCTGACTGGTCTGTAGTTCCCCGCCTCTTTGTTCCCACTTTTGTATAAGGGACTACATCTGCTATCCTCCAGTCTTTGGGTACCTCCCTGTTTCTAGTGATCGGCTAAACAGGATAGCAAGAGGTTCAGCCACCATCTCTCTTAGTTCTTTAAGATCTGCAGTGCACTCCATCTGGCCCCATTGTTTTATCAACTCATTACTTTCAGTTCCTTCAGGACCCTTTCGTAAAGGACTTGTGTCCATTTCTGCAACATTCTCACCCTTGTACTCCATTCAGACCCATTACCCTCCTCTTCCTCAGTAAAGACTGAGCAGAAATACCTGTTCAATATGTCAGCTTTACTGTTGTCATCCTCCACACAGCCCCCATCCTCCCCTTCAGTCTCACTATCCCTCCCTTTGCCTTTCTTTTTTCACTTATGTACCTGTAAAAGGTTTTGTCCCCTCTACCCACTGATTTTGCAATGTGTTCTTCTGTCTGAGCTTTGGCTTCCCTTACTGACCTCCCTGCCTCCCTTTGCTTCTCCTGGTACTTCTCCCTATCCCCTTCTGCCTGTGTCTTTTTGTATTGCCTGAATGCAATCTTGCTTTTGTGGTAATTTCTTCAGTCATAAATAATGGAGAGAAAAAATACAAAGATATATGAAATACAAGTTGGGTTGTGTCTAAATATTGTTTTCCAAAGTTTCACCAAAGGCATCAGCTGCTCTTTAATGTAACACGAAGGGGGTTGGGGTAGAGTCACAAGGAGCAGCCTTACAAACCCGAAGGCAACTCAAGCCCCGGAGCTTCTAAATGCTAGCAAACTAAGATGTTTTACGTTTTATAGCAATACTGTTTTTACAGTTTAAATTGTTCTACTGTACATGACTGTTTCCAGTCTAACCTTTAGAATGCCTGTCAGCCAGTCAATATGAATGCTCCATTTCCTGCCACTGTTTAATCCACACATATACACCATCTGGGCAATTTCAATTTTAATTCCCTGCTACTCAGATATAAAATCAGACTTCAAACTGAAGCATAATTTCTGGGGAGAGGCCCTTCTGCTCCATGTCATACAGGCATAGACTCACCTGGCCAAGTGGGGGACCACTTCCCCTTTGCACTCAGTGCAGTCACATCAGACATCAAAACAGGAAGCACAGTCCACACTTACGGCACTACACTCATCTTGAAACTTGTGTGCGATCCTGACAAAGTCTTTTTGTCTGTCTGCAAATTATGTGTTTAGGTCCTGTAGAATGTTGGCATGTTTTTGCCCTGATCATCCTTGAAAATGGGCATCTGTACGCTTAAGGAATTATCTGGCCATCAACAACCAAATACTGTAGATACACAGGAGTGGCTGAGAATCTAGGTACAAAGCCTCTACAGAGGCAGCATCTTGAGAGAAAGCATCCCCACCAGTAGCTTACAGACTCATGTGGCTACAATTCAAGGTGTGCAGCAGTACTGATGAAACAGGACAGTTGCAATGTAATGTAAATGGGGCAGGATTTATCACTGTGCTAGAACCCCCCCCCCCAAAACACACACACACACACACACACACACACACACACACACACACACACACAAAATGGTCCAAAAAGCCCTAACTTTTAGAGAGCCCAGTAGTGAGACATGCAGACAGGTCAAATCACAGGATACAGAAGGAAAGGGAAGGAATTACAGAGAAGGTTATGTCCCTGTAGAATGCAATGATCCACGAGTCCAGGAAAAAGCAGTTAAAAACTCCATTTCCCAGCCAGCAAGCTGCTGTGGCAGGAGCACAGACCATCAAAAGCAGGGTTCTAAACTGGCGCTATCCCACTAGCTATATGCTGGTAAGTTTGCACCAAACTAGTACATTTTCTTTAACTGACCTGTTGGCTAGTAGTGGAGGAGATAAAGTACACCATCTGGGCCGGTTAAATGTCTGTAGTACCAGTAGATTTTCCTAGCCATTAAAGAGCAGCTGACGCCTTTAAAGAGGACAGGAAATTATTTCTAATCTGCAGCTGTTTATAATGTTCCCATTTGTAGAAATTATATCCATAAGCCTAAATGATCCATATGTAAATATATCTGGATAAAAAGTGATGTGAAAAATTATTTTAATTTTCATGGGCAGCATTCCGTTACAATTCACTTCACGGAACCAGTGATCTGGAGTTTTATCTATGCCATAGTTTGAGCACAGAACCCTAAACAATGGTTCTGATAGGACAATAGCTCAAATTTAGCATTCTGTACTCAAACCATGACATAGTGAGAACTCCAAATTACTGGTTCCATTAAGGGAACTGTGCAGAATGTTGTCTATAGAAAGGAAACAACTGAAAACACAGTTTCACTTCAGTATTTATTCAGGTACAGTTAAATATGGCTCATTTGAAGGCAAGTCTTTCACTTCTGTTAGTACTTAACATTACTAACAGCTGCTAATTAGCACTTATTTCCTGTCCCCTTTAAGAACTTTCACAACACATAATATTTAGACAGTTCAGCTTGTATTTCACATTAGCTCTTTTTCTCCTCCCAATTATTTATTACTGAGGTCATTTGTATAAAAACAGGATCTTTGCTCCTGAAGAGTTGATCTATTTCTGTTGCGTTCTCCCTACCAGAGGTCATAATGCACTGTTTGACAGCAGTTACTCCCGTGGCAACAGACTGATGTCGCGGCAGAGGATTATAACTTGAAGTAGGGAGTAAGCAACAGAGGCATATGAACTCTTAAGGAATAAAGATCATGTATTTGAGCAAATTTTCTCAGTAATAAATACTGGGGAGGTGACTTGTATAGAATATATATGGAATGCAAGCTGAACTGTACCCAATTCTGTTTTTCAAAATTTTCTTTGAGGCGTCAGCAGCTCTTTAGCCATTACTAGTAGCTCCAAAGAATAGGTTACTCACCCATAGCCGTGGTTCTAGGAGCGGTATATGGTTCAGTCACACTGATAGTTCCATTGGAACAACGATATTGGCCAGAACATCAAAGTTAAGCTCCTCCGACCAGGCAGTATATTCCCCCGACTCCGCCCCATGACATCAGCTCTCACACACTAGAAGCAGGATCAGATGCCACTTGTCAGGGAAGCTGGGTGGGTTGTGTGGATGTGAACAATATAACCATCTGGAACTCCAGTTACAGGTGAGGTAAAAGTACAGATTATGCAAGAACTTCCATAACAGTAGATCTTAGAAGGAAGCTCTTGTAGTAGTCATTACATATATAGGACCGGCCTGACGACAGCGGTAGGACCGGATGAAAAAATTTCTAGCTAGCAGTCCCTGGTGAGGGACCGCCTACGTCAGGTGACCCCAGGCCAGGAGAATGCTGTATAAAGGGGCGGTCCCGGACGCCCACCTTCCAGTTCTTTCCCGCCACAGGCCAAAAGAGACCAGACGAGAGAGAAGCGGAAATTTCCCTCAATGGAAAAGGAGCTGAAAAAGCCTAGGGGGATGGAGGGTGGGAAGGTATTACCTACTGCAAGAGCCTCTCTCAAAGATCTACTGTTATGGTAAATTCTTACCTAACTGTACTATCTTACTTCAAGAGGGTTCTTGCAGTAGGTAATTACATATAGGACTGAATCCCAAGCAGTCTGGAACCAAAGAGAGGCACCAGGAGGAGGAAAACTATTCCAATAGGTAGTTCTGGTTGTGCAAGTCTCAAGATAGGAAGCCTTGCAAAACAGCCAGCCTGTAGCCTGCTCTACGGCGAGAGGCAACATCCAAACTGTAGTGTTTAGTAAAGGTATGGACGGAAGTCCAGGTGGCGGCAGCGCAGATGTCTGCCGCAGACACATTCTCGAAACAAGCCACTGAGGCAGCCACTCCTCTTGTGGAGTAGCCTCTGACTTGACCTGGGAGGGTCTTGTATTTGTCATAACAGAAAGTGATGCAATGAGCCAACCACTTAGAGAGGCATTGCTTGGAAACAGCATTGCCTTCCCTTTTGTGAGCAAAAGAGACAAACAACTGATCAGTCTTTCTGAGATCCTTCATCTGTTGGTGTAGTATCTCAGAATCCAGTGAACATCCATAGTATGGAGTAAATACTCCCTTGATTAGAGTACTGCGTAAAAAGGCAGGTAACTCTATGGACTGATTTAGAGTAGACTCGCCACTACTTTAGGGAGAAACTTAGGATTCGTGTGAAGAGCAACTCGTTCCTTGTGAAAAATCAAGTTCGGGATTTTACACATCAGGGCCTGGAGCTCGGAGATTCTCCGAGCCGAAGTAATGGCCACCAAGAAGAGAGTCTTCCATGAAAGGAACTTCAAATCCAGAGAGCTGCAGGTTCGAAGGGAGGGACAGTAAGTTTCTTGAGAACAAAGTTCAAGTCCCAAGGGGGAGCAGAAGTACGGATGGGGGGCCTCAGATAGAGGACCCCTAGGAGAAAGATCTTGGAGACCTCCAGTTGAGCAAAAGCCTTGTCTGCGAAGGGAACATGATAGGCCG
The DNA here is from genome assembly GCA_016271365.2 of Neoceratodus forsteri. NCBI lineage: Eukaryota > Metazoa > Chordata > Ceratodontiformes > Ceratodontidae > Neoceratodus > Neoceratodus forsteri. Next base: position 288,574,847 of record CM028129.1, read on the forward strand.
AAATGGCTGCCATGTGTACCTTCAGAGAGGAATGGCTGAGACCCAGGTCAAACAGATGACGTAGACACTCCAGCAGAAGCCCCGCTGAACAGGAGGAAGGTTCCACGTTCTTGGAAGCGGCCCAGATAGTGAATCTCTTCCACTTCATGACATAAGTGGATCTGGTGGAGGGTTTTCTGGCCTCCACTAAAATCTCCGCCACTTTGGGAGACACTCCAAAACGGGATTGGGCTAGGTCTGCAGGAGCCATGCATGCAGTTGAAGGGATTTGAGGAATGAATGGACCAGGGTCCCCTGATCCTGGGTCAACAAAACTCGAGGAAGAGGAAGAGGAGGATCCTCTGAAAATTGTAGAAGAGAGAACCAGACTTGCCTCGGCCAGAAAGGAGCGATCAGAATCATTCGCGCTCCTTCTGAAGGTAGTTGCTGCAAGACTCGTGGGATAAGTGGAATTGGGGGAAAGGCATAGACGAATCTGTCCTTCCAGTCTAGACAGAGCGTCGCTCCAAAAAGTGCCTTGCTCTGGAACGAGCGAGCAGAAGATGGGAAGTTTTGCATTTAGGGCGGATGCAAACAGATCGACCTGTGGTGTTCCCCAAAGTTGGAAGATATTGTCTAGGACCCCTTGGTCCAGTTCCCACTCGTGAGTCAGAGCAGAAGAGTGACTTAGCTTGTCTGCCAGGGTGTTGTCGACTCCCGGAACGTGAATTGCCGTGAGGTGAAGGTTGTGTTGTGTTGTGTTGCCCAATCCCAAACCCTCATTGCCTCCCTGTATAGAGGGTAGGAGCGAGTCCCTCCATTTGTTGATGTACCACACCATGCACATGTCCGTCTGGACGGCTAGGTGGCCGGGAAGGAAGTATTGGTGAAGGGCTTGGAGAGCGTACAACACTGCCCGAAGCTCGAGCACATTGATGTGGAGAGCTTGTTCTAGCTTGGACCAGGAGCCCTGGGTCCGATGAGGGCCTAGATGGGCTCCCCAACCTTCGCCTGAGGCGTCTGTGGTTAGAGTCTGGGAGGGGGGAGGATGAAAGAAAGGAACTCCCCGAAACAGGTCATCTCGAACCATCCACCACTGCAAGTCTCGCATCATCGGCGAGGAGATCAGAACTGGGTGATCTAGGTCGTCCACTAGCTGATCCCATTGAGAGTGTACAGTCCACTGAGAGATCCCCATGTGGAGTCGAGTGCGAGGTACCGTCGGGATAGCAGCAGCCATGAGCCCGAGAAGGCGAAGGACTGACCTCGCAGAGACCATCCTGCAGTCGGACAACAGACTTATTTGGGTCTGAAGGGTGGACGCCCTGACCGGAGGCTGGAAGACCCTGCCCATGGTCGTATCGAGAATCATCCCAATAAACTGTAGCCTCTGGGATGGGTCCAGATGAGACTTGGAATGGTTGATGGTAAGACCCAGGCAGGCAAAAACCTGCTGAGTAAGGGAGAGGAAACGCAGGAGTTCCTTCCTGGACGAGGCCGCCAGGAGCCAGTCGTCCAGGTACGGGAAAACCTGCACTCCCTTGGTACACAGGTGGGCCGCCACCACTGCCAGGCATTTGGTAAATACTCGGGGGGCCGAGGATAGACCAAACAGGAGCACCTTGAACTGGTAGTAGTCCCCCTGGAACACAAAACGAAGGTATTTGCAATGAGATGGGTGAATGGGAATGTGCAGATAAGCATCCTGCATATCCAGGGCACAAAGCCATTGACCCAGCCAGAGAGGGGCAGAAGGCTCCGCAGAGAGAGCATCCTGAACCTTTTGTACTCTACGTGAAGATTCAGGGAACTGAGATCTCCCGTCTTCTTTGGGACCATGAAAAAACGGGAATAGTAACCTGTCCCGTGCAGACGGGCTCTATTGCTTGCTTCAGCAGAAGAGACGAGATTTCCTCCTGGACCAAGAGAAGATGCTCCCGTGAATAAGACTACTTCAGAGGGGGGTGGCGGGGTGGTTTCTGAAGAAATTCTAGGAAGTGTCCTTCTGCTATGAGCTGGAGCACCCAAGAATCTGTGGTTATCTCCCAGCCCGGAAGGTGGAGGGAAAACCTCCCTCCTACCGGTTACTCCAGGAAATCCGGAGGCAGTGGGAGAGGAAAGGAGTCAGGTGGTGTCGGGCAGCGCTGCAGCTGAAGCACCCACTGCTTTTTTGGGCGGGGGGCTTGGCAGCTGGGCCCCGGTGTTTAGTGGCCCGCCTCTTCCTTGGGTTTCGCCTTTGATTCCATCTGCAAAAGGGACGGCACTGCTGCTGATGGGGAAAGTACATGGAATCAACTGACTTCAGAGCCATCCTCTTCTCTTGCAAATTGGTGATGATGTCCTTGACATCACCCCGGAAAATCACTGACCCCTGGAAGGGTGCTTCCTGGATAGCAGATTGCACCTCCGGGGCCAACCCTGACACACGGAGCCAAGCATGATGCCGTAGGCCTACAGCGAAAGCTGAGCTCCGCCCAGCAGTGTCTACTGCATCGTATGTCGCACAAAGCATGTGTCAACTGGCCAAACGTGCAGAGCGGACGAGATCAGCCAACTCCTGCTTGACTTGGGAGTCAGGCAAGGAGTCCAGTTTGGATTCCGCCTGAGTCAGGATGGCTTCTGGTAGTCCCCCATATGACCAACATAGTTCAGGACCCTGATCCCCAATGTGGAGGAAGCATAAATCTTTCTCCCATACTGGTCCAGAAGGTGCGATTCCTTATCAGGCAGTGACGAGCTAAGATGTTTGGGGTTTGCTGACCGGCCATGAGCAGCGCTAATCATGACAGAGTCGGCACGAGGGTGAGAATCCAGGAAATCAACACCCTCTGGATCCTGATATAGCTAGTTCGACTTCCTAGGAAGTGGGGCTAAGGCCGACGGCTGCTTCCATATTGTGGTAACAAGGTCAGCGTGAGGCTCTATCCAGGGTGGCACCAAGGTAGGAGCTGTCAGGGCAGATCCAGATGTTCAGCAGTTTCAGACGCTGAGGATCTGGTTCCAGGGAGTGCCACTGATGAACCTCCTGGATTTTCCTAAGCAACTCAGTAAAAGAAGGATCCTCCGGAGGAGACTTGGAGGAGTCCTTGGCCTGGGCTTCACGGAGAGCAAGGCTTGTCGTCTCTCTCGGAGCAACCATCGGAAGAGTCTGAGGAGTCCGAGGGTGAAGGAGGATGAAGAGAAAGACTCCCTTTCCCAACCCGGGGGAGGAACGGACCCCTTGGGAAGTCCCCGGGGAAGCGTGTCCTGCCCCTCTCTGGATCCAGAGGGAAGAACCCTGGAGTCCGGAGGTGGTGAGGGAGTGTGCCGCCTCAGACGTACGGGAACCTGGGACGGCACCATCACCAGAAGGCAGCTCTTGACCTCTTTGGTGAGCTGAGCCTTGGCCTCAGCCCCCCAGGAGGCCAGAGTCTCCTGCAGGTCCACCGGCGGCCGCGAGGGCGGTGGAGGAGGAGGAGGAGGCAAGGGATAAGGATACTGGTTGCGAGCGTATCCAAACCCGCTGCAGGTAGCCCGGCATCAGGTCATTGGGCGCCTGGTACCGCGCGCCGGAAGCCCGCCGGCGTACTGTGGTGCCGGATACTGTGGTCCCGGTAAACCAGCGTTGAATAGGACGGAGGATACCCGGGAATCGGGGGGGCTGCCGAAGCAGACAGCCCGGCCGGAGGCCTCATGGGCGGGTCCATAGTGGAGAGCCCGGACGGCCCGACGAGAGTGGAATGTCTCCCAGAGTCGGTAAGGCCGACGGCGGAGGCCCTGGCGCTGGAGGGGCAGACGTCGGAGCCGACGTCAGGTCCGGCGCCCCAGATGGAGGAAGGACTGACGGAGGCAACTGATCCCCAGCTTCCTCTGGGGACGGAGGGGAAAAGTCCCTGGGGTCGGGTTGGGGAGACTCTGGTTCCCCAGACTGCAGCTAAAGCTGCGGAGAACCGGCACGACGGACTTGAGGGGGTCCGCTGCCTGTTCCTTCGCCGGCCGGACATCAGACGAGCCGACGTGAGGCTTAGAGGCGAGCTCTTGGCGGCGCCGGAGGAGCCAACGCCTGACTTATGCGAGAGCCGCCATTGAGGCGGGCCGAGTAGAGCGATCGGCCTGGTCCGTGGAGTGGAGGCGCCGCCGCCTCAAGGGTCGATGTCTTTCTCGCCTCTCTGGGCAGACATCAGAGGAGCGGCCTGACCTGCAGGAGCTGCCCACAGTGGTAGGCATAAGCCTGCGGCGAACCAAGGGGCGAGGCCTCAACTGCCGGAGGCACCCGCAAGGCCAGCGCGAGCCAGATGGGTGGGCCGACGCCCCCTCAGAAACCTCAGAGGCGGCCGTCAAGGATCTTACCTGCGTCCCAGCGACTCCCGAGGGAGACGCGGTGGAGGAGCCCTTGTCCCGGTGCCTCTCCTCCTTCTGATGGCCTTCGGGGGAAGTGGACGCCTGCCTCAGTTTTTTGAGCTCCTTCACCATAGAACTCATTTTCTTCTTTAGAATATGGGCTTCCAGGGATTGCTGCCGCCTTTTCCGGGTAGCCGCGTTGAAATTGAGGCAGTGCTGGCACTTCTCGACCGGGTGATCGGGGCCTAGGCAGAACAGGCACAGGGAGTGGCCGTCCTTGTGTGGTGGTAGCTAGGCGCCGAATGAATCGCACTTATTCTTGTGCTCGGAGGGTGTAGAGGACGACATACACCGACGATAGTACTGACGTTAGTCGAAAATTAATTATTTTTTCGAAAACGATAAAGAAGGGCTGATGAAGCACTAACTTTACAGCGAGGCGCTGCACGAGCTAACGGCGGGAAAGAAATGGAAGGTGGGCGTCCGGGACCGCCCCTTTATACCGAAGTCTCCTGATGCCGGTCACCTGAAGTGGGGGCGGTCCCTCGCCAGGGACTGCTAGCTAGAAAGTTTTCCGTGGGGTCCTGCCGCCTGCCGGTGCCAGTCCTATATGTAATTACCTACTGCAAGAGCCCTCTCGAAGTAAGATCTATTCTTCTAGAGGCATGGATATGGTTCACTTATCCACACTGGCAGACTCCTAGCAGTTCTCCAAAGAAGGGGGCAAGGCGCACACCCCTAGTTAGCGAACAGATACTGGAGAACCAAAGCCCAAAAACACACATCCCACCATGACTCAAGGTCTCTGCAGTAGTGGGGAATGAAGGTGTGTGACGACTTCCAGGTAGCAGCCCTACAGATCTTTAGTATGTGAACATCCCTGAAAGCAACCACTGAGACAGCAGTATGTTTGGTGGAATAAGCTCTAACCCCTATGAGAGGCTCCTTACTAGCCAACCTACAGCAGAGGCCAATGCAAGATGTGATCCACCTTGCAATCATCCACTTTGCTACCAGTCTGCTAGGCGCGGCTTCAGCGTAGGTGATGAGGAGCTGGCAAGCCTGTCCCCAAACTCCAGGTGTATGCTCCATATAAGAGTGCTTTCCACTGGTCCTGGGTATAGAGCCTGTGGTCGGCCTCCAAAGATGGGTTGGTAAAGTATACCAGGAAGTTAATCACCTGGTTAAGGTGAAACTTTGGACACTACCTTCAGGAGGAACTTATGACCCTTGTCCCTGCTGAATACCAGAAAGTGACAGTCCACAGAGAGCTTGAAGCTCCCCAATCCTTCTGGCAGACATTATCACCAAGAAGGCAATACTCCATGAAAGGTGTGACAACTCACACCTGTGCATTGGCTCAAATGGCTTGCCCATGAATATAGATGGGACCAGCACTAAATCCCACAGTAGAGGTGGTTCACATACTGGAGGGGACAAATGGTCAAGGCCCTTAAAAAAAGCACCTGACCACCTACTCCTGGACCACTGTCAGCATACTGGCCCACATCCAGTAAGCAGAGATGGCTGCCAGATGCACTTTAAGGGTCGCCTGCAGCTGGGAAAGGGACCAGAGGTAGTCCAGGAAGCTAGCAATAGAGCAGGGAAGGGGATCAGGCGCCTTGCTCTTACACCAAATGGAAAATATCTTCCATCTAAAGGAACAGCATCTACAAATAGACTTTCCTGGAGGCCTCCACCACATGGAGGGCATCCTCAGAGACCCCCCAAAGCTTGGAACTCTAGCTGCTCAGGAAGCAGACCATGAGGTGCAGAGACTGAAGGTCAAGGGGCAGGACTGTCTCCTGAAGTCTGGTTAGCAGGTCTGGGCAGACAGGCAGAACCGCGGAGACCTGCTGCTGAGGTGAGGAAATCTGGGTACCAGAACTGCCAAGGCCAGTCTGGAGCCATCGAGATAATCCACACCTTGTCCCATACACTCCATGGATCAGGGGGAAGGGAAGAAAGTTGTACACAAGGCCTGGGGTCCAGGGCCTCATGAAGGCATCCTACCCTTCGGTGTCCTAGATGGGGGGGCAGGCACAAAACAACCTCAATTTGGCATTTTCCTAGGAGGCAAAGAAGTCCACCAGCGGAGAGCCCCACAAGGAGAAAGTACAGTTACACAAGAACAAAGGAGCTTAATATGTATACCCTTGAGAAAAGAAGGGAGAGAGGGGACATGATAGAAACTTTCAAGTACCTCAAGGGAATCAACAAAGTCCAAGAGGGTAGCATCTTTCAGAAAAAGAGATGTGCAAGAACAAGGGGGCACAATTTGAAGATAGAGGGAGGACGGCTCAGAGGTAATGTGAGGAAGTGTTTTTTTTCACAGAGGGTTGTGGATGCATGGAACAGCCTCCCTGAGGAGGTTGTGGAGTCAAGAATAGTGGGGGAATTCAAGAATGCATGGGATAGACATAAGGCAGCCCTAGTGGGGGTAGGAGGAAGTAAGCTGTTGGTTAACTAGGATCTGCAGCTTATCTGTTAGGTAGAAAAATGGGCAGACTAGGTGGGCCAAGCGGTCCTTATCTGCTGTCAAATTCTATGTTTCTATGTAACTTACCGTAACAGTAGATCTTTGAGAGAAGCTCTTTGCAGCAGGTAACATGTAGGACTGACGCCACCTGGCGGCAGATCTCGGCAATTCTTTTCTCGAGCATAACCGACGTGGGACCGCCTACCCGGCTCCTCCCCCGACATCACCCAGTATAAAGGTAGTAGGAGGTCCCCACGTGCTCCGGTTCTTGTACACCAGACATGCCAAAATAAACATCTGTGGAAAAAACAAGTCCACACAGAACTCCGGGCAAAACGAGGCCAGTAACAGAAGGCTAAACGTTTGGCTTAGAGCAAGAGGCTTACTCCCGGGGGAAGGAGGGAGGAAAAATCATACCTGCTGCAAGAGCTTCTCTTGAAGATCTACTGTTACGGTAAGTTCTTACGTAACTGTACTATCTTATTTTGAGAGGAAGCTCTTGCAGCAGATAACACATGTAGGACTGATTCCCAAACAGTATAAAACTAAAGACAACCTTAGGGAAGGGGTGGGATAAACATGCAGAAATGCACCCAAGTGGTATGAAGCTTAAGACAACCTTTGGGAAGGGGTAGTCAACATAGAGACACTCTCAAACCGTATAAACTTAAGACAACCGATGGGAGAAGGAAGGAGACACAGACACGTGGGGAGGGAGACCTCTCAAGAAATAAGGCCCTGGAGAACTGCCAGGCCAAAACCTGCTCGGTGCCTGGAAATAATATCCAGATTGTAGTGTTTGATGAAAGTGTGAACAGAATGCCAAGTGGCAGCAGCACAAATGTCAGCCGGTGACACTCTTGAGCGTCATAAAGGAATTAGCGACTGCTCTGGTGGAGTGCACCCTGATCGCACCCAGAAGGGTTTTCCCAACCTTTTCATCATAAAATGAAATGCAATGAACCAACCAATGAGACAGCGTTTGTTTGGTGACAGGGCGCCCCAAGGACCTGTCCACAAAGGACACAAAAAGCTGATCTGATTTCCTGATCTCCTTGGCTCTGGACAAGTAACAGCGCAAAGCGTGATGCATGTCTAAAGTGTGCAACAGCGCCTCACTCCTACTGGAATGTTCTGGGTAATAAACCAGAAGTTAAACCACCTGATTAAGAGTAAGCTCTGAAACAACCTTGGGAAGGAATTTAGGATTGGTGCGGAGATGCACCCTATCCTTAAGGCTCTCTACACATCAAGGCATGGAGCTTGGAAATGCATCTAGCAGAGGTGACTGCCAACAACAGCAACGTCTTCCAGGAGAAGTAGCGAAGCTCACAACTCGTGGCCAGTTCAAGGGGGTTGGGGAGAAGCGCAAGTCTTTCCAGAATGAACAATAAGTCCCAGGGTCCCGGACAGGCGGAAGGAGATGCAGGATCCCCTTGAGAGAAGTTTTAACTACCTCCAATTGAGCCACTGTCCAGTCCTGGATGCAGTGATGGGCAGAAATAGCGGCCAGGTGTACTTTAATGGAGAAGTAGTCGAGACCAGACTCCAACAGGGATAGCAGGTATTGAAGTATAGAGTTGGCCGGACAAACCAGAGGGTCCAATCTCCTGGCTGTGGCCCAAAGACAAAAGCGCTTCCATTTCATGGCGCAAGTGCCCCTGGTAGCAGGCTTCTGTGCCACAACCAAAATTTAGGCTATATCATCAGATACTCCGAATCTAAGCTTAGTTAGGTCCACAGGAGCCAAGCATGCAGATGGAGGGAGCGCAGATTGGGATGAGAGGGCTCCCTGTTGCTGAGAGAGTAACTGATATGAAAGAGGAAGGAGCCATGGAAGCTCCACCGTCAGACGCCCGAGAAGTGGAAACCAAAGCTGTCCGGGCCACAGGGGTTATTAGGATCATGCGCACCCTCTCTAACTGGGCTTTGAGGAGTACCCAGTGCAAGAGGAGGGAGGAAGGGAGGAAATGCATAAAGGAACCTCCCTTTCCAGGATAGGGACAATGAGTCTTGCCAAAAAGCTCCAGGCTCGAGACGGAGCAAGCAGAAAATGGGCAGTTTTGCTTTGGATTGAGACACGAACAGATCCAACTCTAGCGTTCCTCATCTGGCGAACAGTGTGTCTGCCACAGACTGTAGCTGGGACCACTCGTGAGAGAGCAGCCTGGCCCAGCTGAGAGCATCTGCAATCACGTTCCGGGAACCCAGAACATGAATTGCCGAAAGAGTGATGTGATGCTCCATCCCCCAGTCCCACACCTTCATAGCTTCCCGACATAGGGGATAAGAGTGCATGCCCCCTTGCTTGTTGACACAGATCACCACCAAAGTGTTATCCATCTGAACACGAAGGTGACCGGGCAGAAGAAATGGAGCCAAAGCCTGTAAAGTGTACAGGAAGGCTCTGAGCTCGAGCACACCGATATGCAGGTTCTCCTCTAAAGAAGACCACAGCCCGAGAGTCCTGTGGGTCCCCAGATGATCCCCCCATCCCGTCCCAGACACATCTGTTGTGAGAGTCAGGGCAGGAGTGTCTGGCTGGAAGGGGAGACCTTTGCAGAGATTCTGAGGGGACCCCCACCAGCAGAGTTCCCAACGGATTGGCTCCAAGATCTTGATAGGCAAATCCAAGTCGTCCCTGGTTTGGTCCCAATGGACACGAAGCGTCCACTGAACAGTGCACATGCGCAACCTGGCGTATGGGACCGAAACTATGGCAACTGCCATGTGGCCCAGAATCGTGACAATGGATCTGGCGTGTACGACAGATGCTGAACAGATCTGTGTTGCCAGAGCCCTGAGGCGCTCCACTCTGTTGGGATGAATGAAGAAACTCCCTAGGGAAGTATCCAAATGAGCTCCTATGAATTGGAGATGCTGAGAAGGCAGGAGCTGAGATTTTTCTGGGTTCACTGTGATCCCCAGACATTGACAGAGGGAGAGAGTGTCCAGTATCGTCTCCCAGAGACGCGGCCTGGATGGGGCCAGAAGAAGCCAATCGTCTAAACAGGGGAACAGGAAGTGTCAGTCTCTGCACAGCGTTGCTGCGACAACAGCAAGACACTTTGTAAAGACCCTGGGGGCTGAGGAGAGGACGAAAGGAAGGACCTTGAACTGGTAGGACTGACCTTCGAACCTGAACCTCAGGAATCTCCGATGTCTCTGGCATATTAGAATGTGAAGCTATGCGTCCTGCATATCCAAAGACGCCAGCCAGTCCCCGACCATCAAGAAGGGGAGGAGATTTGGGAGCGACACCATGCGGAATCTCTGATAGGAGATCCAGCGGTTGAGGTCGCTGAGATCCAGGATAGGCCTACCCCCCCCCCGCCGACTTCTTGGGAACCAGGAAGACGTGGGAGTAGAAACCAGAGTCTACCTCTGCCTCCGGAACGCATTCTAGGACGTCCTTGTCTAGGAGAGACTGGATTTCCTGCCTGATAAGAGCCCTGTGGTCTCTCGGATAATAAGACGGTGGCAGTGGTCTGTCTGGCGGTAGGGATTCAAACTCGATGGAGTGCCCGAACTCCACGAGATCAAGGACCCACTGAACAGTGGTCACTTCTCTCCAGGCTTGGTCGTAAAGAGAAAAACGACCTCCCACCAGCTCTCCCGATGAAAGGTCTGGGAGAAGAGGGTCGCCTGAATAATCAGGTTGAAGGAGGAGTTGGGAACCAGGGCGGAGGCAGAAGGTCTAGAGGGGGTAGAGGCAGCACCTCTGGACCCCCCTAGTCAACCAAATCCTCCTCACTGTGCGCGAGACTGAGCATGGGGCTGCTGAGGCAGATGCCCCCTCTGGCACGAAAACGGGGCTTGTGAAAATGCTCCCATTTCGGGCGGTACATGGACTACATGGAACGGATGGCCTTTCTGGAGTCCTGCAGTTTGACAATAACCTTCCCCGGAGAGCACAGTGCCTCTGAGAGGGGCGTCCAGAAGGGTCGTTTGAACCTCTGGGTCGAACCCTGAGTCCTGGAGCCAGGAGTGGCACCAAAGGCAAATTCCAGTTGCAGCTGCCCTCGCCGAGGTGTCCGCAGAGTCATACGCCACTCTGAGGACATGGGTACCCACATCCGAGCCAGTTTGCAAAAACTTTGCAAGCTACGCCTTCTGGGGTCAGTCAGGCACACCTTGCAGGATGTCCAGTCCTTGGTCCCAAAGGGTATTTTGGAATTGGACCACATGAGACAAAAAAATTAAGACTCCATAAGCTGTAAGTGGCAGACGAGTACACCCTGTGACCTAAGGAATCCAGCTGCTTGGACTCCTTGTCAGGGGGCTGGGCACTTAGGTGCTTCAGCCTCTCCGAACGATCATGTGCAGCCAAAATAACCACCAAATCAGCTGTGGGGGGGTTTGGCAAGGTAAGAATGGTCCTTGGGGGCCCAGTACAAGCGACTGGCCTTTTTGGGCACCGTAGAGGAAGCATGTGGGTGCCTCCAGGTTGCCAAAGTGATGTCCTGGAAGGTATCCACTAATGGGGGGATAACCACCAGCTTGGGGTCCTTCTGGCATAGGTACATTGCCAGAAGCAAGCGTTCGGGGTCCAGGGCCTCTGTATCCCATCCCATATTCTCCTGTATATGACACATGACCTCCATTAAGCTGGGGTCATTGGGAGATTTAGGCTGTTCCTCTGCGTCACCAGGAAGCGAGCCAGGGTTGGAATCAGGAAGGGAAGCTTCCGATTCCCAGTAAGCATCGGAGGAAGAGAAGGAAGAGGAGGAAGAAGAATGTCTCCTCTTTTTAGGTCTAGGCCTCCTGGGAGAAGGAGAGCAGGAGGATAAAGGAGTTATTGTCCTCCTCTTATGTTTGTCCCTGTGTTTCCTGGGGCTAGCAGGAGTCTTATCCCCCTCGTTCCCAGATGGGACAGGAGAAACCTGGGCATCTGGCTCAGGGACTGGAGGAGGCTGAGGAGTAAGAGGGGAGAACAGATCTTGTTTTATGGTTTCCCACCAATAAGTAAGAGCTCCTTTACGTGAGACATACCCAACTTGGGGGACTCTGGCTTAGGAGGCAAAGGACGGCCAGGACCCGCACCTGCGTCGGTCAGATCCATCATCGGTGGAATAGGCGACATCGGTAACGCCTCCGTAGCACCGCTGTCGTGTTCTGGCGTTGGGTGGACTGGCGAATGGTCTCGATGACAGACGTCAGGGATGCAGACAGGAGACTGAGGGATCAACAACGGCTGAGGTATGGTTGTCTTAGCTGGCACCGGAGGAGCCAAAGGCGTATCCGGCATCTGAGTCGAAGTGTTGTCTGACGGGCGTCCCTTGACCAGAGATGGGTGGGGATGGTCAGAACAAGAGGCGGCCTTAGACAGCCTGTCTGACGACTTGTGGGACTTATCAGAATGGCGTCTGTCAGAGTCAGCAGACTGACGCCGGTTAGGCTTAGACTTGGAAAGCAGGGAAGAAGCCCTGGAAGCAGTGTGTCCCGAAGCCTGTTTGGCCTCCCGGAGAGCGACCGAGGCCGATCGTGAGGAAGATTTATTCTCAGCCGCTGTGGAACCGGTGTCAGATAGCCTCTTAAGGGGCAAAGAGCCGGGGTCAGAGGGCCTATGAGCCGCTGCAGTGCTGGAGTCTGGTGCCCAGATCTTGATGGGTTGTAAAGTGTGTCCCTTGGAAAGAGTGGCTGAGGCGGGAGGCTTGAGGGAAGTAAGCCAGGCCTCATGTCCGGAGGAGCCACAGCGACCAGCAGACTGGGAGCTGGATGACCTGGGCCTAGAGGGCGAGTGGTCCCAGTCCCAGTGGTGGTGCTTCTCCTTCAGATGTTTCCTGGGTGGAAAAGGGGAATGAGATTCCCGCCCAGAGGACGTCTCCTGCTGCATCTTGGCCAAACGTTTTTCCGCCAAAAAGGCTTGAAGAGACTTTTGCCTGTGGATCCTGGTGTGGCTGTTGAAGACCTGGCAATGGGTACAGGCGCCAGTGTCGTGGTCTGTGCCCAGGCAAAAGAGGCAGGCCGAATGTCCATCCTTGGTAGGGATCCGTTTTCCACAAGAGCACTTATTACGGTGCCCGGTCGAAGTAGAGGACATACGTTGCAGTTTCGTGGAGAAAAACAAGGAAGAAATAACTGTTCTTAGCTGAGGAACCGATAGAGAGCCGAAAGCTGATCCAACGTGTTGCCGCGGTGGGAAAGAACTGGAGCACGTGGGGACAGCCTACTACCTTTATACTGGGTGACATCGGGGGAGGAACAGACACCAGGTGGGCCGTCCCATGTTGGTACTGCCAGAGAAAAGAATTGCCGAGATCTGCCACCAGGTGGCGTCAGTCCTACATGTGTTACCTGCTGCTAGAGCTTCCTCTAAGATCAGGTGGTTCACATCTCCTGATTCAGAGACCACTCATGTGACACGACTCCCACCTGGCTGAGAGCATCTGCTAGCTGACTGTTCTACCCCATGACATGACTCGTCAGGAGATGGGTGCCCAGGCTGCTCATGAGAGTCCAGGTGCGGAGTGCCTCAACACAATAAAGGGGGTGCGTGCCACCCTGTCTGTTCATTAAAACATAGTCATGGTGTCAGTCTGGACTTGAATGACCCGACCCCTGACTGGTGCAAATTCTGTCATAGCCAAGCGCACTCAGAGCTCCAGCAGGTTTATGTCATGATGGGACTCCTTGGGTGACCAGAATCTGTGGGCCAAGTGGTCTCCCAAGTGTGCTTCTCCACCCTACCAGAGACGCATCCTTCATCAGCAGGACAGTCTGCTCTGGATGGACAAATATGATTCCTTCCTCCCAATGTTCAGGGACAAGCCACCACTGGATGGCATCCCACATCAGCTGGGTCACTGTGACCGGCTGGTCCAAGTGGCCTCAGTGCTGGGACCACTGATGGCCCAGCTCCTAAAGAAGGTGGTGCACCCAGATGGCCCGGTGGCACTGAGGGCTGAGGTGTTATGCCTTACCTCATGCTACGCTGGTGACTCAAGTTCGGGAACAACCTCGGGTCAGGGTGCCGGCATGAGGGGGGGGAGACTGAGCAGGATCGAGCCGCCTAACGGCAGCTCTCCTCTCCAGGGTGGTGGCTGTCGCCCCCCTACATAGTTCCGCTGCCACTGGGTGGAGTTACTGTGGCGACGTAGGTGAAAGGGGGTGGCAAGCCAGAAGGGCATCTCGGAATGTAGTGTGTGCGTGCCTCCATACGCGCATGTGCGTGCCCCAGAAGGGGCAGGGCAAAAAATGGGGGAAAGCACTAAAAAAATGTAAATAAAAAAAAAAGGAAAGAAAGTGGTGCATCTGCCAGCAGGCCCAGATGACCACGGTGGTGCTGGATGCCATGTACCCCAACAGTCGTAGGAAATCCTGAGCAGGGCACAAGAGCCCAGCCTGAAATGTTCAGGCAAAGGAGATAAGATCCTGTGCCCAGTCTGCCAGGAAAAGGGCCTTGGACCTCACGGAGTCTAGTTCTTCCCTAATGTACTTAATCATCTGCTTCAGTAACAGTTCAGACCTCTCCAGGTTGACCAACAGGCCCAAGACTTGGCAGGACTGGAGAGCCAGGTCTGAGGATCTCTCTATGGACTACTATGGAATCCCTCAGAACTACCTATCCTATTGGGTGTCCGGGGTTGAACCATCCCAAACATGGACATATTTTTTAGGTTTGTTTTGTGTGCCATATTTATCTCATAATTTGGGTTATCCCTCTGTATAGGCCTGTTTCAGTCCCTTATATTTAGTTTTTTTTTTAATTCTTACCTTGTAACTACCTGTGTTTTATTGCTATGTCCAGGACCACTTTGAAAATGAGCTTGCTCAATGGTGTTATGCCTGGTTAAAGTTTGATTGATTTGGCCTTTGGATAGACCAGCTACCAGCCAGTCATCCAGGTAGGGGTACACTCTGACCCTTAGGTGCCGCAGGTGGGCCGCTACCACTGCCATGCTGTTGGTGAAGACCCTTGATGCAGAGGAGAGGCCGAACAGCATGACATGGAACTGGTATAGACCACTTTCCGTTAGAACAGGAGGTACCAGCAGTGGGACCCATAGATGGGAATGTGGGAGAATGCATCCTGGAGCTCCACGAAGCAAAACTATACGTCCTATTACAGGGATGGAATAACCTAGCTCAGTGACCATCCAGAACTTGTGCTTCCGTGTGTACTGGCTGAGATCATGCAGAGCCAGTAAGGGGTGCCAGACCCCTCCCCCCATCTATTTCAGGACAATGAAGTACCTGGACGCATAAACCCGACTGGCAAGGGTGTCCAGGACATGGGCTGTTGCCTCTTTCTCAAGGAGCTGAGCAATGTCCTCCCAGAGGGTGGACAGCGTGTCCTCAGACACCCCGAACTCTCGAGGTGTGTGGAGACGGTAGGGTGGGAGAGCCTCGAAGTCTAGAGACAATCCTCTGCCCACTATGTCCAACACCCCCCTTGTCCGTTATGACAGTGGACCAATGTGGCAAGTAGTGACATAGCCGACCTTCAACCAGGAGAGCAGTTGGGGATGGAACAGGTGGCAGGAGGTCACCCCTCAACCAGTCACTGGGCAGCTTTTGTTAGGCACTGCCAGAAATGAACCACCACCCATCCCCCCCCCCCTTTTTTTCCCTCATTTTGAGCCTTGAGCCCCGGACTTCTGCATGTGCACCAGGCCTGAAACTGCCCCTGCTGGGGAGGCTGTGACTAAAAGAACCAGTGCTGAAAAGCCTGTTTCTTACGCTTTTTCTTCTTGTCCTTCTAGGATAAAGTTACAGAGTAAAGGGTGGTACTGGACAATCCAAGTGAGATGCCCTCCCAGCCAGGGCCAAAAAGGTCAGTGCCCAGAAAAGGGACATCAGCCAACTTCTGGTGGGTGTCCATCATGAAGGCGGGCAAGCGCAGCCAAGCCTTGTGACACATGGAGATAACTGCTTCTACTGCACAGGCACGTGAATCGATCATGTCCAGGGCTGTCTGGAGCTGGTGTTTAGCTAGTGACTGACCATGGTCTCTGATGAGCTCCACCGCCATCCACCGCTCTAAATGGAGGTAGGAGAGGACTGCATCAAAGAGTCCCATCAGGAAATTACCATAATAAGCCATCATATTGGCATAGGCAGACTGACAGAGAACCAGAGTGGCTGCAGCGCACACATTTTTAGTGGCACTGTTAATCTTACAGGACTCCTTGTCCAGAGGCTTGCCAACATCCCCTTGGTGTCCAGATTTATGGAAGTGACCAGTCCCTCGGCCGAAGGACGGTCTGAGAACCCCAAAATGGAGCCCATAAGAACTGTGTACTTGCAGGCCAAGCAAGCAGAGGTTGCCAGATGCCGACAAAGCTCCAGGGACGGTCTCAAGATGGCCTCAGCCACCAGAAGGCAACCCCTGGGGATGCACTCAGCTTCAACATGTCCACAACAGGGTACTTGGCTCTCTTCCGAACTAGCTCTAGCAGGATCAACATGTGCTCAGATATGTCACAGCATCCAACCAAAGGACACTGGCCCATGATTGGTGGAAGGCTCCTCGAAGAGCTACGGTCAAAGAACAGATTCCCTAATGAGGCCATGGAACCCTGATAGTCATCCGATGACTCCTCAAAGACAGCCATCAGCCGTTGATCATCACAGACCTCGCTGGAATCCTCACTTGGAGTAATCTGAACTGACAACTGGTGTGGCAAGCTGGTGGCTGACCGACTGGCCTCCTTGGTAGGAAGCGCTGACTGGCAGCTGTTGGGGTGATGATGGCTCCACCCTAATCAATAGAGAAGCAGGTGTGGAGAGCACCTGTGGAAACTGGACCAGTGGGGCAACCACTGGAGACTGCCAAGCACTTGGGGTACAGCCCTGCCCTGAGATGACCAACTGCTGACAGAGGAACTCCAAGTAGCACCTCCACACCTTATGACTGTGCCTCTCCTCATCTGATGATTATCAGGAAGAAAAGGGGAGGAGGACGACGACAAGGAATGTTGATGGAGTCTCCCACTCGAGCAGTAGCAACAAGGGTATCAAAGAACGAACCCTGGGTGGAGGCTGATTCCCCGAAGGCTCAACAAGGGTCACCAATCAGTCCATGTCCTCCTGAGAGGACCAGGAGCACTGAGGTCTATGAGGCCAACTCCATAGCCTCCTCCAACAATCAGTTTACCGGATTGAGAAATCTCGATGGCCTGGCCAACTGGAGCCGAGGTCGAGAGATTCGACGGCGGAGCCTAAGAGCCCTTGACATGCCCAACCTGGGGTGCTCAACAGTCACTGAGCAGTCAGGCAAGCCTAGGGACTGGGAGGACCTCAATCTCTCCCCATCCCAAGACCGGTGCCAGTGACACTTAAATTTGGAATCACTGAGGGCAGGGCACTCCTCCAAGGTCGAGAGGGACCAACCCATGTCATGGAGCTGGTCCATGAAAGACCCACTAACACTGGCCCCAGCCAGGAGCAGTGCCAATTCAAAGGAGGCGACTGCTGCTGCAGCCACCACTTCCGCATCAAGGGACACAAGCTGCACAGCAGATTCTGCTGCAACTAAGGTCTTTTTGCAGCCCTCAGGGTGCTCCTTCAGTTCCCTTTCCGAAGGCCGACACAGCAAGAGATGAAGCTTCCTGTCCTTGAGGGACTCGGGAAGCATGGATAAGCACAGACCTCAACCGGCCATGTCATGCTGCCTGCCTAGGCAGTACATGCATGTGTCATGCAGATCTATGACAGACATCTTCTGGTGGCATCAAACAGAATCTGAATGCTGGTTTCTTGCGTTCTATTGTTGGTCTGGAGACGGAGTCGAAAGAACTGTGAAACTTCAAGCAAATGACTTTTGAAAACTTTGAAAGGAAAGGTTTGCCTATTGTGCAGAAAAAACATATGCACGGCGCAAAGGAGTTGACCTGTTCTTCCAGCAGAAAGAAAAATCTGACATCGGGTGGAGCAGGGGGATATACTGCCTGGGTGGTAGGAGGAGGAGCTTAGTTTAAAAGAAATTTCAACCAATAACATCGTTCCTGTGGAACTGCCAGAGTGTGAACGATATCCACACCCCAAGAAACTTAATTTCAACCCCCAAAATGGCACTGACTTTTTGTAACTGGACTTTGCAAGAGAAACTAAACCCTCTCCTCTCAGAGGCACATTATACAAAGCATGTTAACGCTTCCTCCTTTCACAAGCAGATCGGCTTGTGATCTGTGGGACTAGGCTCACTTTTGTCAAATATTGACAGATTTCCAGGCAGAACACACATTCCATTGGTATTTTAGGCACTGGAATTTTATTAAGGAAATAGATAAACAAAAATTCAACGATCTGTATGCCAAAGATCATTAGTGTTACATGGCTTTGCAAACCTGCTTCACAGAATTGGTGCTCACGGCCGTTCCCTGGTGTTTCGGCAACCCCATGTCAAAGTCAATGTTTTTTCCCAGTAAATCATGGTCATCTAAACATTTAAAATTCACATAAACATGGATTGCCATGCTTGTTTTTAAGTTACATTGGTGAGAATCTCTGTTTATGAAAAAATCTGAAAGGGTCAGATTGTTTTATGTGGTTATAACATCAATATTTTAGATGTCAACATGAGTATAAAAGAAAATGTGAAGCAAGGACTTCATTTGTCATGATGCTTGCTTCATTTTTTCCATAAATGCAAAAAAGAAAAAAAAAAAGTAAATCATCAATACTACAATACCCTCTTGAACCAATATTCACCCCAAAAGGGGGAAATATTTGTATGTTTTTATACATAAAACCATTTCAAACTCATGTCATTTTCATAAAACATTTTTGACAGATGTAGAATATGGTTATGAACATAGAAACAAAGAAATACACGGGTTGCCATGCTTCTTTTGGTTTTTCAAAGTTGCAGTTTCAGAGGTGGTAGGCTCAGGACAAAAATAATTGAAACATCCCAATAAAAAATAAAACTTGCAAGAATGCTATTCAAACAATTAAAAAGTAAATGCAGAATGGCAAGGTCTTTAACAAAATAATGATATCAAAGACAGGCAGATATTTAGGTAAAGCGCCCTTAATTATTCCAACTGCTGCAATTGTGGGAGCCCACATCCTTGCTGCCATCCTGAAGATATTCTTAGCTGGACAGGATAATTAATATTCTAATGCTTCCATATGTTTATGAATGTACCTGTGCCAGTAAACAACCTTGAAAACATTTTCGAGCGCATCAGAAAAATGGGAATTAGAAACACCAGGGAATATCTTTAATGTTCATTTTGGTCCCCCTCAAGTTAGTAAGTTATCTCCTGTAGTTGCCTACCAAACCCCATTATGGTTCAGTCCCCACAGCCTCATCACCCAGCTTTTCTGGGACTTACCCATTCTTGCCATCCGTCCTCTGCCTGTGGACCCAGGAGAACCTAGTTGCCAATGCGGGGGACAGAGCCCTCATCCTGTCATGGTCGGGAGGGGGTGTTCCTCCGTCTTTTTTCTCCCCTGGACCCACGGCGCATGCAGTGACACACTGTGCGAGCACTGCCTCCATAGAGATGCCCCCAGGGTCAAGCAGGCAAGACACTTTCCCTGATGCGTCTCTGCACTGCCACTTGGAACCTCCAGATGGCAGCCACCTAGCAGGTCACACCAAGGGAGCAAATCCTCCCTCTATGGGCTGGCCCCAATATGACCCAAGTCACTTCCGAAACCCAGCATGGCAGGAGGTGAGGCGCTCAGGGCCTTAGCCCTCCACACCACTGGGTCAGCCCATTCAATTTGTGCTCTTAACCTGGGACTGCCACAGTGACACTGCCCTGTTTTTGTTTCGTTTTCCCAAATGGCCACTATGACCACCAATCAAAAATCCAGCTGTTAAAAAAAAAAAAAAAAACTAAATACGAGGTAGCCAAGAAAATAATTTTACTTAACTAGCTTATGCAACAATTGTTTGTTTTTATCTTATTCCGTATGTGATTTTTTGCTATATGTTTGTAACCAATATCCTGTCCTGTTGTCTATCCTCGACTTGGAACCTTTGTAAATGAGCTCCACAGCTCAAAGGTATTAATCCGAAATGGAAATAAATAAAAAAATAAATACATTTAAATATCAGTAAGGCAATATCTAGAAGAGACTGGATTTGATTGCACGGTCACAAAAAAAAGAAAATGCAGGCAGCCGTTAAGATAGAAAAAGGGAAATGTACAGAAAATATTAAGATTTTACTGGATTATCCATGACATGTAATTAGCACAGCTTTAACCAGAGGGCACTTGTTACTTAAAATATGAAGGAAATCAGTGTAGTCTTTTCGAAGCAAATACATGCTGGCAGTCAAAAAAAAAAAAAAAAAAAAAAAAGGTTACTCACCTGTAACCTTAGTTCTAGGAGTGGTATAAAGTTCACATCCACACACTGGCAGTTCCACTGGAAGTGCAGATTCATCAGACGTCTTGAAGCAAAGCTCCTTCCACCACCCAGGTGGTATATCCCTGAACTCTGCCTCATGACGTTAGATCTTTGCATGTTCTCCACCCCCAATTCTGTTACTGCACCCTGACCTACCGGACTTTCTCTGGCGTGGACACTCTGTATGGCTTCTCCCATCTGCATGAAGCCTCCAGCTCCCAAACTTTCCAGCTGGATCCTTTCTCTCCTCTCCTGACAGTCTCTGAGCCCCCCAGGGCAGGTGTGCTGAACTCCTGCTGGCGCTCTTTAGAGTGACCAGGGACTTGGAGGGAGAATAGAAAGCGGGGGCTGGGAAGCCCAGCATTGGATGTGGGACCGACCAGGGGGATTTTACTTGTTTACACCCCTATTGGCACGGTTGTGCAATGGCGACAGTGCACGGAGGACGTGCTCCTGCCCCCTCCTGCTGTCGCCCGCTGATGCCATCCCCATTGGGTGTCTCCGCTGTGCAGTGAAGCGTCCCCAGGCCACCACTAGGAGCTGCCACTGCACAGGGAATCCATGGAACCCTCCCCAGAAGAGGAGAGCAGTCCTCTGGACGCTCAATCCTCTCCTCCTCCTTCCGACCCCCGGTGGCAAGAGTCTGTATTCGAACCCAGGTCACCGGTGTGGTGTCCAGCACCTCACTCAGCGCCACCGGGCCGGCAGATCTTTGTTTGGACGCAGGAATTCATGTGCCACTTGCCTGGGAAGGATGGGTGGGTTGTGTGGATATGAACTATATACTACTCCTAGAACTATGATTAAGATGAGTAATCCATTTTCTAGTGGCATGGATATATTTCACTATCCACACTCTGGCAGACTCCTAGCAGTTCTCAGAGAGGAGGGGACATGGCACACACCCTATCTGGCAAACAGAGACTAAAGAACCAAGGTCCCAAAAGTGCCATCCTGACAAGACTCAAGGTAGATGCTGTAATAGAAAATAAAAGTGCATGCTTCCAGAGACAAACCCTATCCAGGAGATCTGCAGTGCTGTTACCAAGAAGTCAGCAGCCACTGAGACAGCAGCAGCATGTCTGGTGGAATGAGCTCTACAGGAGACTCCCTACCTGCCAACCTATAGCAGAGGTCGATGCAAGATGTGATCCTCCTGGCAATCGTCCGCTTTGCTATTGTCTGCTGGTGCAGCTTCAGCATACAGTATGTTACAAACAGCTGTAGAACTTCACCTTGAACTCCAATAGTGCGTTCCTTTAGAGCACCCTGTGCAGGTCCACAATATGGAGTCTACTGTCTGCCTCTGAAGATAGCTTGATAAAGTATACTAAAAAGGTTGATCACCTGGTTAGGGTGAAACTCTGATAATACCTTCGGGAGGAACTTTGGGTCGGGGCAAAAGATGACCTTGTCCTTCTGAAAGATCAGGTAAGCATACACCACCAAGAACACCTGGAGCTCACGTATCCTTCTGGCTGATGAGTCACCCAGAACACTGTCTTCCATGACAGGTAAGACATCTCATCTGTGAACAGGCTCAAATGGCTTGTCCATGAGCATAGCCAGCATCAGCAGTAAGTCCCATCGTGGTGGTTCATGCACCAGAGGGGACACGTAGTCAAGGCCCTTTTAAAAAGTGCCCGAAAATCTTCTCCTGGGCCACCGTCAGCTTACAAGCTCACACCTGGTAAGCAGAGATGGTTACCAAGTGCACCTTGAGGGTCACTGCTCACAGTTCCAACTAAGAGAGAGACCACAGGTATTCCAAGATGCTCGCCACAGGGCTGGCAAAGGGATCAAGCTCTTTGCCTCTGCACCAAATGGAGAACCTCTTCCATTTAAATGCATTAGCATCTGCGAGTTGACTCTTCGGGAGGCCTCCACAACATAGAGCACATCTTCAGACAGACCCAAGGCCTGAAACTCTAGCCACTCAGGAAGCAGGCCATAAGCTGCAGGGACTTCAGGTCCAGGTGTAGGACTGTCTCCTGATGTCTGGTCAACAGACCTGGGCAAAGCAGCCACCATGGAAGTCTGCTGCTAAGGCAGAGATCATCTGGGTAATAGAACTGCCTTGGCCACTTTGCAACCATCAGGATCCTCTGTGCCTTTTCCTTCTGGGCCTTGACCACCACCCTGTGGATCAAGGGGAAGGAAGGAAAGAAAACGGATACACAAGGCCAGGGTCCAGGGCCTCACAAAGCCATCCTCCGTCAGTGTTCCAGACTGTGGGGTGGGGGCAGGAACAAAACAGCCTCAGTTTTGCGTTCTTCCAGGAGGCAAACCGGTCCACTAGAGGAGTTCAGGGAGAACAGGTGGTTTACCACCTGATTCAGGGACAGCTCGTGCAACATCTCTCCTACCCAGCTGAGAGCTATTGCCAGTGGATGTTCAGGGACCAGCCACCACTGGATGGCATCCCACATCGGCTGGGTCAGTACGACCAGCTGGTCCAAGTATCCTAGGTCCTGGGACCACTGATGTCCGAAATCCCACTGCAGGTGGCACATCCACCAGCATGCCCAACAAACCATACTGGTGCAGGAAGCCACGTACCCTAGCAGCCACAGAAAATCCCAGGCAAGGCGCAAGAGCCCAACCGGAAAAGATTGTGCAAAAGAGGTAAAATCCAGTACCTGGTCTGCATGGAGGCAGGCCTTGTTCCCAGAGAGTCTACTTCTGCCCCGACGAACTTGATCACGTGCAAGAGTACCCATTCAGATTTCTTCAGGTTGACCAGTAGATACAAGTCTACAGATCTGGAAAGCCAGATCCCTGCATCTCTCATCTGTCTCACTGGATGGCCCAGCTATCATCCAGCCGTCTATGTAAGGATACACCTTGCCATCACGGCACTACAGGAAGGCTGCCACCAATGCAATGTACTTGGTGAATACCCTGGGCACAGAGGAGAGACAGAAGGGCATGACCCAGAACTGGTACATAACCCCTTCCACTTGGAACCTGTAGGATGGACAGACTGGGATGTAGAAGAACGCATCCTGGAGGTCCAAGGAGC
Organism: Neoceratodus forsteri; assembly: GCA_016271365.2. Taxonomy (NCBI): domain Eukaryota; kingdom Metazoa; phylum Chordata; order Ceratodontiformes; family Ceratodontidae; genus Neoceratodus; species Neoceratodus forsteri. The sequence goes on from CM028129.1 coordinate 288,597,958, forward strand.
AGAACCACATGTTCTGTTTCAAAGATGGAATAAGATTCAGAATGACGATCCAGAATTTGCGCTTCCACATGAACTTGTTCAGATAGTGCAGATCCAGTATGGCACGCCAGCCCCCCACCCATTTCAGAACCAGAAGTACCTGGATACATAACTAACTGGCAAGAGCATCTGGGACTCAGGCTATGGTTCCTTTCTGAGCTATGTCCTCCCGAAAGGCAGACAGTGTGTCCTGAGACACCCTGGACTCTTGTGGGGCATGGAGTTGGTAAACTGGAAGAGCCTCAAGTCCAGAGGTAGCCCTCTGCTTACCACTTTTAGCACCCACTTGTCTGTTGTGACAGACCACTATGGCAAGAAGTGATGCAGTCAACCCCCCAACCAGAAGCTCAAACAAGGACAGGGTGGGTGGAGAGATGATGTCCCCCCCCAACCCATGACTGAGCAGCTTTAGTGAGGGCACAGGCTGCTACAGCCAGAGAGGCACCACCACCACCATGACTACCCCCACCTTTCTCAGGGCCCTGGTTCCTGAATTTGGAATCGAGACGCCAGGTCTGGTACTGCCCTTGCTGCAGCTGCAGCCAGGGAGGCTGTGTCTGAAAAGTTCATTTCTTAGGCTTCTTTTCGTCCTTCTGGGACGATGCCACAGAGTCAAGGGTGGCACTGGATTTCCCCAATCCAATTGTTTAACCAGGTGAGACACACTAAGCTGAAAGCTTGTTTACAGGTGCAACCTGGGAGCACAGGGAAGTTAAGTGATTTGCTCAGGGTCACACAGTATGCATGTGGGGGCTGTGGGATTCAAACCCAAGTCTCCAGATTTGCAGCTCAGAGCCTTAAACCACTGCGCTATACTGCCTCCCATGCAGGTGCCTCAATGCAGGTGAGATGTCCTTCCACTCCAGGGCAAAAGAGGTCAGTACCCAGGAAAGGAACATTAGCCAGATTATGATGGATGCCGCTGTGAAGGTGGACAGACTTAGCCAGGCCCTGCGACACAGACAGCTGTCACCAAGGCACAGGCACAAGAATCTCCCATGTTTAAAGCCATCTGGAGCTGGTGTTTCAGCAGCAACCGACCCCAGTCTCTGATGACCCTCAACACCAATTGCTGGCAAGCAGGGAGGTGAGGGGAGGATGATGCCAAAAACTCCCATCACGGAGTGACTGAAGTTAGCTATCATCATGGCACAGCTCGCCTGACGGAGGCCCAAGGATGCCGCAGTGTAGACCTTTTTAGTGGCATGGTCAAACTTTCTGGACTCCTTTTCTGGAGGCATGTCAACATCCTCTTGGCTCCTGGATCTGTGGAAGCCCGATTCAGACAAAACCTTCAGGAAAAGGGTGGTCTGAGAACCCAGATTGGGACCCAGTGGAGACTGCGTACTTGCAGATCATGCAGGTATAGAGTGCTGGCCAGAATGCTGGACACTGCCAAAGCTGCAGAGCCTGCCCCAAGATGGCCTCAGTCACAGGAAAGGTAACCCCCTGGGGAATCATCCTGGTCAAGAATATACATGAGAGTACTTTGCCCTTTTCTGGACTGGCTCGAGCAGGACAGACATGGACTCCGCAATTAGTCAGATTAGTGCCCCAAAAGACACTGGGTGATGCTCGGTGAACTCCTCAACCCAATCCCCATCACAGAGGAGAGTCCTAGATAAGGCCATGGACACAAGGTCCAAATTATTAGAGGATTCATCATAAATGTCCCTTGACAGTTTCTCACCATGGACCGTTCTAGTATCCCCACACAGGGTGATCAACAACCAGCCTCAAGTCGGTGGCCACACAGGCCTCCTTGCTTAGAGCACCCACCTTCAGCTGTGGTGTTAGCAGTTCCACTTCAAAGGGGTGGAGAAGCAACTGCAATGCCTGGACCAGTGAGGCACCACTGATGAATGCCAGGTTCCCCGAGGTCCCGGGGTAGAGCCGTGCCCTGCCCTACAACGGGCCATTGTTGCCACTGGAGCTCCTTGCAGCACTGCTGCAACTTGAGACAGTGCCTCTCCTTGCCTAAGGAGGTCAAGAAGCATCGATGGCAACTCCTCCTGGTCATGTGGGATCAACAGCAAGACAGCCTCAACTGAGACTTCAACCATGACCGTCAACTGGAAGATTGACATAGAGGTGAGCCTTCCAGCTTGCTGTGGTACACAACATGCCTGGCCACATTAACCAGGCCAGGATCAGAAAGCTCGGCCACTGCTGGAGGCTGCTCCTGAAGTGAACCAGTCAGGGGATACCGACCGGTCCACATCCTGATTAGGAGTAGCAGGATCTGCGAGATAGATTCCTTGATCTTGTCGAATGGCTTGAAAGGACTGAGGAAAATTTCCACAGCCTGCTTCACCGGAATCTAGATCAGTAAGCCCAAAGAGGGTATGTAGAAGCTCTTGACTAAAGAGGTCTCGACAAGAATCAAGTGATCAGGGAATCTGGAGGATCTTGATCTCTCCCAGTCCCACAACCGGCACTGGTGGTGCTTGTGTTTTCTTACCACAGTGGGCAGGACTCTCCACCCGTCTGAAGGGCCATGCACATTTCACAGAACTCCTCTGTGAACAACCCTCCGATGCTGGCTCTGATCAGGAGCAGTGCCGAGACAGAGGAGGTGCAGGCCTTCTTGCAGCTTTTAGGGCGGTCTTTCGGATCCTGTGCTAAAGGCTGTCCAAGCGTGAGTCAGTGCTTCCTGTCTGAGCAATTAAGGGAGCATGGATAAACAGAGGCCACACCCGGCTATGTCATGCTGCCTGCCCAAGCAGTACACGTATGTGTACGGGTCAGTGACCGATATCTTCTGCCAGCACCGAACGCAGAAACTGAAGCCGGGTTTACTAACATACTAAAAATGCCAGCAGAGTAGGCCTCATGGTCTATCGAGTCTGCTCAGGAGTCAGTACCCTGAATGTGTACCGATACCATCCCACCGGCCCCTCCCATGATCCCCCTTTCCCCGCCAGAGCTATCTCCCCGACAAGCATTCCTCAGCTTCATGTTGCTTCATCTGATCAAAAAGATGGGTAGAAGGAACTGAGGAAATAAATTCAGAAGAGTTGAGAAAACTTCGAAAGTAAAGGTTCGCCTACAGCGCATTAATTCCAAGCAACACAGGCAATACAGGCTCTTGTATGGTGAACAGTGGGGCTGGCCCTTCACCCACTCTGCTCCTCCTCCCTGTCCTTGCACTTATCTTAACAGTCTCCCTCCGCCTGTTCCTTGTGCTTATTTTTTATAGTGATCCTCCTGGCCCCTATACGAGCACCCTCTCTGCCTTCTCCGCCCAGCCCACTTTCTGTGCTCCCTCACTTCCCTAGCCCTTTCTCTTCTTTCTCTCCTCATCCCCTAAACCTGGACAAAGCCCAACTCCAGGCTGCTCCTCCATTGCTATGGATGTTTACTTTATTTCTGGTGTCGTCCTGGTTGTACTTTATTCTGTAAGTGTTCAATATTTCTGGTTCCAAGCAACCTTATTTCCGTTCGCTTTGTACTCACCAATGTTGATGGTTGTACCTTGTACTTGAATACCTAATACCTGTGTAAATGAACCACTGTTTTTTTACAATCGTAACATTTTCTTGTTGCTTGTGACCACTGTCATTGTAACTCTGTTTTGTCATGCACTTTGACATAGAACCTTTGAAAAAGAGCATTTTGCTCAAAGGTTACTTTCCAAATAGTGAAATAAAATCTTAAGGAGAAAGCTGCGAAGGAAGTGACCTGTTCTTCCAGTGGAAACAGATCCGACGTCATGGGGCAGAGTTGAGGGATATACCACCCTGATGATGACAGCAGTTTAGTTTCAAGACATCTGACAAACCCGGAACTTCCAGTGGACCTGCTAGAGTGTGGCTAGTGAACTATATCCACACCCCTAGAATGGCTACTATTCAACAGTCTTTGATCTGAAGCTCCCCAAAACCCTTGATATGAAGAGCAACCAGTCAGCACGATGGAGGGAATCTATTCAGCCTTTCTGCAGATTATCAAAACAGATGCCAGTCAGCCATACTGGAAAGGATCATCCTAAAAAAAATCTAACAAGTAAACTTTCACTTAAAGAGTAATTTATTGGTTAAATCTGCAGGAAATCCATTCAGTCATTCTTGAAAAACAATGGGAATTAGCCCACCGACACAGCGGTAGCACTACCGCTTGCGATGCAGATGACCTGGGCTCAGGAGCAACTTCAGGAGTCTGAGGGTCAGACAGGTGAGGAGGACCAAGTGTCCCAAGGACTGCTCTCCTCCTTCTCCAGGGGGAAGGGTGGGGACAAGCTCGGCAGTAAACTGGCACCTAGTGGAAGCCGGGAAAAGACAGCCTGAGCTCAAGGAGGTGGAGGGACGTGACAGACGTCAAGGTGTGCGTCTTGATGTCAGCGCACGCCACATCTCCAAGGGGAGAAAAACAGAAAATGGTCCCAGTCACACTGGATGACCATCGGCCTCAGCAGACTCCGCACCCAACAACTCAGGCGCCACCCCCGGAACTGAAGTCCTGGTGGGTAGAGGGACTCCCATCCACTGTGGCTATTGAAGGGCAAAATTGGGGGACTCCAGGAGATAGGTAAGCCCTGGGAGAAGTCGGGGTGATGGGGCTGGGAGGACCAGCGTGAATGATGGCCGACCACAGCGGGAAGCACAAAAGAATAAGTGGTAAAAAAAAAAAAAAAAAAAAAACACAATGGGAATTTGACAAAGATGGCCTTTCACAGGCCTTCTTTGATCCAGTACTCGCTACGGATGTAATCAGTCTATTTTATGCTGCAAAATATTAAGAAAGCCCACTAAGGTGATTTAGGAGTCAACACACAAACTGTGGTTGATGAAGCATGCACTGCTGTTTTACAAGCATCCAAGTTACTTGCATGTATCTCTGTCAAATTCGAGATGTACCATCCTCAGGTTATTGTTTAGCCCTGTCCTCAAGTTTTCTGCTGGCATGCTTTTTGAGAAGTTCTCCTCCAGATGCAGCAATCCTTTTACTGAGCCACTGTAAGAGCAGTTTAGGTAAGTAAGGTGGGAATGCCTGTTCTCCCCCCTGCAGACATGCAGGACCATTTGGCTTTACAAATCTGCAGCTGTTCAGCCAGCTGGATGCATAGCCTAGTTTTAAAGAAAGTTCAGAGACCAACTCGTCAGTGCAGTGGTAGGGCCGATGCCCGTAAAATCAGCAACAGGGGTCCAGGAATGTGCCACCGGCTGCTGGAGGGCCTTCTTGAGGTGGTTGCTGCTTCCAGCGCAATACTGCCAACTGAGTGATCACAGGTGATACTGCAGGGACACACTAACCAGGCTCCACCTCACCATGCTCCGTAGGAACACGCCTGGAGACCCTTTCGAGTCGGCATCCTTGGAAGTGGGAACGCAATGACAAACTTCACCAGCAGGATGGCATGAGGATATCCTCAGGCCCCACAGCAGCAACCAGCCCCCCCAACCATGAATACTTCCGACACCCAACAGGTCTGACCAGCCGAAAGGACCCCATCTTGGGGGGGGGGGGGGAGACAAGCACTGGAGAAGCTACAGATGGGGATGAAAGGGCACCTGGCAGAAAGTGAGCAGCTCTGGTGAGACAGGAGGTATAAAACTGTAAAGAATCTCTTTTTACAAATCAGGCCAGCCCAGTATTTATAACCAATGTGAAGTGCTCCCCTTATAAGGAGGGAGGGTTTTTGGGTACAACTGTACTGGGTGGATCGAAAGCAGGTGGGTGGAAGGAGCAAACAAAGATTTGAGTTACTGTGCAAAAATACGAAATGTCCCCGGCACAAAGGCCCTTGTTTCACTAGCTCATATATGCTGCTTTACCTTCCTGTGTGATACAGATGGAGCCGCTGCCCATTCCCACACGCAAAGCATCTACTCCAGCATCAATCAGGTTCTTGGCCTGAGCCGCTGTCACAACTAGATGAAAAGGGGAGAAAAAATAATCAGTAAGAACTGGCAAAGAAATTCAAAGTCCATTGGGACTGTACGTCTTTCAGGCCCACCACTTCATAAAGGTACAGCATTACAGTCTCTGCTTCACTTCCTATGTTATTCATCTCATTACACTATTGCACATCTCAGACCTCCTATATTAAGTACATTTGGTTTACTGGAACCAATCCAAGCCCCACAGCTTCTGTCGGCAGCATTTTTTTTTTTTTTTTTTTTTATTTATGCTTGGACACACTGCTCTGGCTTCCTTCTGGGTTGGATCCAGGTCAGATCCAATCCCATCCCCTCACATCTCTGTCTCTTGTCTGAGCCTCCTTTCAACCTCACTTGTGCCCCCCCAGACCCCCTTGGTGGGGTCAGGCTGAGCCATACCTCACCCCACCCCCCCCATCACCTCCTCCTGGGTACAGAGGTAGAAGTCCCTTTGGTGAAAGAGCAGTGGTGAAGGTCAGGGCCTCGAATGCACCCAGAGCCATCCTGAACAGAGTAGGGTTCTTTCCTTTGTAAAGCTCTCTGCCTCTTAGTATGCTGGCAAACTGAGCCTGTGTGTCAGCACACATAGCCTGCAGAGTGTTGCTCCACCAGCGTCCCCCCTTCCTGCTGCACTGCCACTGCATTGCCACCCAGGTGGCAGTGTTGAGCAGCTACAGCAACCCTCACTCCCCATGAGGAAGACAGCATCACCGGGGACACTTAGGTCTTCCTCCCCCCTATCCAGACCCCGATGACTCAAACTTTGTCTTGAACTCTGGTAGCTGGCGTCAACAAGCAATAGCGCTACCGCTGAGCAGATGGGTTGCCTTTTCACTGCAGTATATTACCCCTTATTTTCACAGGATCGAACAGCTACTGCTTCCTCAGTGTTACGGCCAAGAGGGACTGAAGCACAGGGCAGTCAAATGATGTCACACATTGGCTGTGGTGGGATTTGAACCTGTGGTCACATGAGTAATAGTTCAGTGCTCCAACCAGCAGACCACACTACCTTGCTGACCAGGGCTGGATTTAAACTAGTGATCCAGGATGAAAGACTTAAGCACAGTTATGCAAGAACTTAAATGTAACAGTAGATCTTCCAGAGACTCTCCTCCACTAGGCCACACCTTTGGAACTATACGCCGTCAGCGTTAGGACCACTTGGTAACTTTTGCTAGCCAGGGGCCATCCATAATGATATACAGAGTCTACACCTATATAAATGTTGGCAGCCCCATCACTCCTCAGTACCCCACAGAGATTAGCCTCAGAGGACCTCCAGCCGTGGGAAACTGGGAAACGAGACCAGCACCAGACATAGAAGGACAGGTATAGGGCTGGAGACAAGATGCTGGAGTAAGGTTTTAGGCACAACATCTGATACAACCCTCACTATTAAAAAAGGGGATGGGGGAGAGGGTACGGCATGGCCTAATTGGGGAGATCCTCTCGAAGATCTTCCATTACATTCTTATGTAACTGTTCTGTATTCTTTGAGGATATCTTCTCTGTTAGGCCACACCTTTGGAACGATTCCCAAACAATACAAAGTAAACAGAGAGGATGGCACAGTCCGAAATGTAATTGGGACATAAGGCCTTACAGTACAGCAAGCCCAAAACCAGCACGTCTAGGAGAGATTATGTCCAGACAGTAATGTTTAATGCAAGTATTAACAGTGCTCCATGGGGCTGCAGCACAAATATCAGCAGCAGGGACATTTTTGAAATAAGCAACAGAAGTGGCCATACCCCATGTGTAGTGACCATGAACAGCACCAGTAAGCTCCTTACGTACCTCCTGTAACAAAACGTAATACAATGTGCCAGCTAGTTGGACAGGAATTGTTTAAACACAGAAGCACCCTCTTTCCCAAGGGCGAACAAAACAAAAAGCTGAGAGGACTTCATTTAAAAGATGTACTGAGCTGAAAACAGCTGGTTTCAAGATGCGTCCTGGGGAAGAGGGGAGAAGGAGATAGCTAAACAATAAAACTGCTGAAGATAAGAAGTCAAATACAATAATAAAGTACTAAAAAGAAAAAAATTAGTCACCGTAGTAATGTTGCTTCTTCCAAGGTGTCTTTCAGTATGCTTGACAATAGCAGAATGCCAACTGGGTTCAGCTGCCCCAGAGGTGGAGACAATGCTAATGAGGTTTGTGAATTAGCCAATGAGGAGAGAGCAAAGGGTTGTGCTGCCTGCAGTCAACCTAGAGGGCTCCACAATTATTTTGAAGCTGTAAAGGGCAGAAACTGTGCCCACCCAAGAATGAATTGTCACAACAGGAATAAAAATCACTACAAAATATTCAAAAACATGATGACAAGAGCAACTGCAAAAAAAGCTTTGCTTTCAGAACAAAACCAGAGAAAACATTTGGTGAAACAAGGAGAGCAGAGCCATCCCCAGTCAGGTTATGTCGGGTAGGATGGGTGGAAGGTCAAGCATACTAAAGGACACCTTGGAAGGAACAACATTACTACGGTGAGTAATCTTTTCTCACCCCAGGGGTCCTTTAGTATGCTTGACAATAGTCTACAAAGCAGTGCAGTTGGAGGCAGGTACAGAACCTACTTTCGAAAAGGCTCTACAGCACCACTGTGCCAAATCTGGCATCTGATCTGGACTGTACATCAAGGTAGTATTGCTTTGTGAATGTGCACAGTCCTCCAGGTGGCTGCTCTGCAGATGTCAAGTAAGAGAATATCCCTTGCAGCTGCTACTGTGGCAGCGGTGCCCCTAGTTGAATAGGCCCTTAGGCCCCGAGGAGGCTGTTTGTCAGCCTTACTGTAACAGAACTTTATGTAAGAGACTATCCAGTGGGATATGGTCCTCATGGTAGCTAGCCTTCCTGTGCCTAAGTCACCATAGGTGAGGAAAACTGCGTATGGGAATCTCTAAGCTGCTTAATATGCTCCAGATAGTAAGTCAGGGCCCTTTTCACATCCATGCTATGTACCTTGCATTCACCTGGTGTGGATTTATCTATTGAAAAGGGCAGGAAATGTGACAGACTGGTTAAGGCGAACTCAGAAACCACCTTGGGGAGGAATTTCCTGTTCCCCAAGGACTACCTTGTCCTTGTGGGCAAAGATGTAGTTCGGCTCAGTACACAGTGCCTGCGGCTCTGAAATCCATCTAGCAGAGGTGATGGCAATCAGGTAGACAGTCTTCCAAGTAGAATACTTCAGGTCAGCAGTAGCCGTAGCTTAAAGGGTGGCTCCCTACGTCTGGCTACACGGAGGTTCAAATCCCGGGGAAGAACAGGCTCTCTTGAGTGGGGTATGAAAATGCAACAAGGCCTTTGAAAAACTTTTGAATATAGGTTGAGAGATGACAGATTTCCTAGTGCAAAGATATGCTGAAATGGCTGCTAAATGTACTTTGAGGGATGAGGCCTTGAGGCCTGCTGACTGAAGATGTACGAGGTAGTCCGGGAAGGTAGGTAGAGTAGCCATAAGAGGGTCAATCTGGTTCCCTTTAAACCAGATAGAAAACCTCTTCCACTTAGAAGCACAAGTCGTCTTCATGTTAGTTTTTTTAATTTTTGGTAATGAGGGGTTTTTAGAACTTGTTGAGAATACGGAGAATCAGGGAAGTCTAACTCCTCAAGTACTAGGCCTTGAGGTGAAGGGACTGTGTGCTGGGGTATGCTACCCCTGTCTGAGGGAGAGGCAGGAGACTGCTGGTCGCTGGAAGGCGAATGGGTTTCCTGAGTGACCTGGCAAGGAGAAATGAATACCAGGGTTGCTTTGCCCAGTCTGCAGCTAGCAGAATCATGGTGGCTGGCTGATCTCTGAGCTTCAGTAGAACTCTATCAGGGAAAAAGGGAGGAATGGCATACAGGAACCTCTCTGTCCAGTCCAAAGTTAGAGCATCTAGTGGTGTGGTTCCCAGGTCTAGGGACCAGCAACAATACTGCAGAAGATGGTGGTTGAGGTTGGATGTGAAGAGATCCACCTCTGGGACATCCCACCTTCTGAAACTATAGCTAGGACCAGTTTGTTTAGGATCCATTCGTGGTTACCCTGTCTAATGTGGCTCAAGGCATCTGCCCAAGTGTCCTCGCCCAGGAGAAGTATGACTGACAGGTGCACGTCCAGGGAGAAGGCCAGAGACCAAATTCTTATTGGCTCTGTGCAGAGTTTGGTGGACTTTGAGCCACCCTGCTTGTTGATGTCGAACATGGCAATGGTGTTGTCAGTTCTGATTTAGACAGAGTGGCCTCTTAGCTGTGGACCAAAGGCTTTGATGGCCAGGTACACAGCCCTGAGCCTGAGCCAGCTGATGTGGTAAGTGAACTCTTTGGGGGTGTATGTGCCACTTATTGACAGACCTGCAGATGAGCTCCCCAGCCTAAGAAGGATGCATCTGTTAAAAGTACCCTGGCGAGATGGTTTAGCTGAAAAGCAACTCCTTCCCTGAGGTTTTCTGTGTTTCCATCAATTGGGAGCCTGAAGAAGTGTTGTGGCTGGTACTAACTTTGGGAGAGAGTCATTTATCTGGGACCAGTGAGACCTGGGGTGATACTGTATGTCCCTCATTTGAAATATGGCACCTGGAACTATTGGTGTCATAGAAGCCAGGTGCGCCAGAAGTTGCGTCTGTCCAGCACTGGCTGACCTAGGATGAAGGATCTCACTAGATTCAGAAAATGTTGTACCCTGTCCATAAAGAGGGAAGGCCTTCCTTTGCAGGGCGTAGAGTTCTACTCCAATGAAGTCCAGTATTTGAACTGGCTCAAAATGGGACTTTTCGTTGATGATGAAGCCCAGGGACTCCAGAGTACTTTTTGTAAGACTGAGAACTTCCCTGACTTTTTGTGGTGACTTGCCCACTATTAGCCAGTCATCCAGATGTGGGAAGACGCCTGTTGCCTTCCTAAGTGAGCTTCAATTATTGCCGGGCACTTTGTGAACAAAGACCTAATGGTAGGGCTGCAGATTGGTTTTGGTTGGATAGCAGCCTCAATCGGAGAAACTTTCTGTGGGACAGCCTTATAGGGATATGAAAGTAGGTGCTCTGGAGGGCTAAGGAGACTAGACAGTCTCCCTACTGCAGATACAGCATCACCTGGTTTAAGGTGAACATTCAGAATTTTGGGTTTTAGCAAGTGCCTGTTCAGGCACCTTAGGTCAAGAAGAAATAAATTACTCACCATAGTAATCTTGTTTCTTCTAATGGAGTCTTGCTTTATTCTGACAATATGCAGTATGACCGACCAGTTCAGCTGCCCCAGAGAGTTAAGAGTTAAACCCTATGCAAATGCATAGAACGTTGAGCTCGAGCTCTGTTTTCAAACCACTGTCCTCAGTACATTCTATGTAACTGACCAGATTCTTATGTAGCTACTAAGAAATGCCAAATAAAAATTAACCATAACCAACACCCCAAAGGTAAATGCATCCAACAATAGGGCATAAAGAAGACTTAAGTCACTGATGCCCAGAAAAAACACCATCCACTGGTTAGTACAGGAATTAACAACTGGAGTGCAGAGACCCCGCTTCCCTAGGTTCTAGATGGGAGGCAGGGTGGGTGGTCAGAATACAGCGAGACTACATTAGAAGAAATAAGATTACTATGGTAAGTATTCTTTTCTTCAAACATGAAGTCTTGCTGTATTCTGACAATATGCAGACTACCAAGCAGTGCTCCATGGAGGTTGGCACAGAACCTACTTAGGGAACAGGATCTGCAACACTGCTGTGCCAAACCTGGCATCACTCTTGGCCTGGGTGTCCAGGCAGTAGTGCTTGGTAAATGTGTGAACAGTTTTCCAGGTAGCTGCTTTACAAATGTCAAGCAGGGGGGATATCCCTGGCAGCTGCTATGGAAGCGGCTGTCCCCCTAGTAGAGTGAGCCCTCAGGCCCACTGGTGGCTCCTTACCTAGTTTGCCACAAAAAAACTGAATGCAAGCCACAATCCATCTGGAAATGGTCCTCTGTCACTGGCTTGCCTTTACCCACCTCACCACAGGTAAGGAACAGAGTACAGTCCTTCCTATGGTCTTTTGTTCTGTCCATATAATAGCTGATGGATCTTTTGACATCCAGGCTATGCAGCCTGCATTCACCTGAACTGGAATGATGAGTGAGAAAGACAGGCAATGTTATGGACTGATTTAAATAGAAGTCAGAGACTACTTTGGGGAGGAACTTTCTGTTCGTTCATATAACAATCTCGTCCCTGTGAGGGGTTAATGTAGTTGGGTTCTACGGACAGGGCCTGAAGCTCACTGATCCTCCTGTCAGAGGTGATGGCTACCAAAAACACAGTCTTCCATGTCAGGAATTTGAGTTCTGCTGAGGACATGGGCTCAAAAGGGGGCTGCATAAGCTGAGCTATGCAGATGTTAACGTTCCAAGAAGGGGTAGGCTTCCTGTGAGGAGGCTGAAGATGGAGCAACCCCTTGAAGAACAACTTAAAAATAGGATGGGCAGCTAGGGAAGGGCCCCTTCCCGGCTGACAAATAGGCAAAAAATGGAAATTACATACCTACCGTAATTCTTGATCTTGTCTTGTATCTTCACCATTCATTAATACTGGGTGTAGGCCAGAGTATTTCTTTGAAGGAGGAGTCTGCTTGATGGCACCGCCCTAGAGCAATACTAAATGGTGCGTGAGGGCAGGAAGTTGAAGGGCCAGAGACTCCTCCTCCATCCCAGTTCTGTAAGCTGAGAGGCGAAATAAAAGGGGTTAGAAGAATAAGAGCAAGGCAAGAGAGCCGAGGGATAGATAAAGGAAACAAAATGAAAAAGGAATAAGCCGAAAAGAGGACAGGAAAGAGAAGAACCCTACCCTGAGGGACCGCAGGGCCTGCTTCCTTGGGTGGCTCCGAGGAAGGAACAGATAAGGGAAAGGAAGAAAGAAAATGGAAGAAAAAGAGGAGGGAAAATACTACCACAAATCCCAACTGAAATTGGCTTAAAGCTTATCAGCTTGGATCTTAGAGCAAGGAAGCAAGGAAACCTTCAGATAAAACTGGTTCGGATGGTTCAAATGAACCTTCTACACAGCTTGAAACAAAAGAGGCAGATTTCCCTACACCTCCCACTATCACATTACCCATCACTCAGGCTGAGCGCTCACAGAATGCAAAGGCAAAATCTGTTCTGGAGAGGGAGAGCCCCCAACCAGGTAAAGGGAAAAGATCCCACTAGCACTTAGATGTGTCAATGCTGGGGAGCCCAAGAGAGGGCGCACTCTTGTTAAGATGGACAGAGACAGAGAAGGAGCTCCGTCTAACTCCCTGGAGAAGACAGGTGCCAAAGGGCCAGACCACCAGTTCAAAACGTTAATTTCCAATTGGACTATATTAGAACAACGTTGATTAGCCCCGGTCTGGCACCACAGGGTAATCTAAGGACACCAGCCAAGTCCGAAAACTGAGGACAGAGGACATTCTCAGAGACAAACCTCGTATCCGGAGATTGAGCTAATCTGTCCTGAAGGAAAGCCCCTGAAGGCAAAACCTTCCTGGAAATCAGAAGGAGTTTCCTTAGATGAAAAAGATGAAGTTTCGCTCACTCTCCTCCTTACTCCAATCCTCTCATGTTTTTTTCTTAGAGAAGAAGAGAAGGTCCCAAGGAACCAGAGGATTAGTTTCCCGAGAAAAGAGGCTAATGAGGGAAGGTGGAGGAGTTTGAGTAATGGTGAAGATACAATAAAAGATCAAGAATTACCGTAGGTACGTAATTTCCATATCTTCCTTTGTCAATCTTCACCATTCATTACCGCTGGGTGAGTACCAAGCCCCCCGCCCCCCCGGAGGGGGCCTGAATTCTGGCCCTGAGGGAGCAGATCCCTTAGCTTCCTATCAGTGGAAAGCAGGATGGGGAGACCCTAACCAATACACTGGAGCAGTCTAAGGTTGCTGAGGGCAAGTGGGTGTCCCCCAGTGGACAGAGGGACGGAGGATGCCTCTGAAGAATCCTCCTTGCCCTGCGGGAGAACAAGCAGGTCCCCCGGAAAGCAGAGAAAGTCACCCTGCACTGGGCAATGGGTGACAGTCTGGACAGATGAAGCCATACCGTCCGCCATATGCAGATCACTATCCCTGCCAGTCTGGAAGCCACTTCACTGGCATCGTAAGATGCCCTTGTCTGGTGCCTTGCAAACTCCAGACCCTGTGCAGAGATGGCAATGACTGTCTGGACTGCTCTGTATCAGGCACAGATGCCAGAACCTGTGCTAGCATCGACCACAGATGCCTGCTGTAGGTAGTGTGATGAGCCTGATGTGAACCTATGCACATCAACAAACGACTTGAAGAGAAGACTCTTCGTCCCCACTGATCAAATTCGGCAGAATCCGGATCCAGGAGTCTATCGTGTGCCAGGTGCTGAGGCCCAAGAGGAGTTTCTAGAGATGTCAGGCCCGAAGGCAGGTGAGGTAGAGAACCTAGATACTCACGGGGGGCACAATACAGTCTCCTGCAGTCTGCCGGGGCTGGAGAAGGGGTGGCTGGAGACTGCCAGGTACAGACAGACGCCTCCTGGAAGGGGACTGGCCAGAAGGCACCACGAAGTGGTGAGCACCAAATTCACTGAGGAATGCACGTGTCTGCCGCTCGGTATTTACCCTGTGGATGAAGAAGATTCGAAGCTCCGAAACCAGCCTAGAGAGGAACCGCTGATATTCAGTGAATCAGCGTCGGAGGACAGGTGGACAGAAGGTTCCTCTTCCTCAGGAGAGAAAGACGAGGAGGAAGTGGAGCTTGAATGCTCAGAGGGTTCATGAGGCGGGGGGACAGGCGGAAGACTGGCCCTAATGTATGAGGCCGCCGCAGTAGCTCTGAACGTCTCCCAAGTTAAGGGTCCCGTAGGGCCCACATGGCCCGGGAGAGAGGTGGGTGGCTGCAGAGGGATGGGCGAAGGGCACCTAAGAGCACATGACTGGCCTCTGCCAGGGCTCAGATCTAGGGAGCGAAGCCAACAAGACTGGGGACCCTGAGATCATAACGTGTTGTGAGGAGGTAACTTGAGGAGGTAAACCCTGGAAGAGCCCAGAATGGGAATCTCCCCTGTGACATGACTGAGGTTGCATGTGTCCAGAAGGGCAACCCTCAGTAACTCCACTAGGAGGCGCCCTGGAGACGTCGAGGGAAAGGTGGGGATCAGCGCTATGACTCCTTCCCACACCCCACAGGGCAGTGGGACTGCACCTCCACTCTTCACCTCGACCTCTCAACCCCTCCGACTCCGAAGTGGCCCTTCCTGAACCCAGTGCCGGGCTCCTCACGGCAGACCTCCGGAGGGAGGCCGCAGAAGAAGGGGGCTCCCCCCACTCCTCCGGGCGAGCCTCAGTAGCACCAGGGATGGCAGCTGCCTGGGCCCCCTCAGAAGAGGGCATCTTCCCACGAATCTCGGAACCATTGCCCATAGAAAGTCCCCAGCCACCCCTAGCCGTGGGACGCCCATGGCGAATCTGCTCCGGGGACTTGGGAAGAGGAACAGTGGGCCGCCTGACACCCCAACTTACAGAGTTCTGAATCCGAAGACTCAGGCTGCCAGTCCGGGTCCACCTCTGAGTCATCCCCCGAAGAGCAGTCGAGCAGAGTGACCTCCAGGGAGGCTACTTCTAGGAACCTCTCCTGCGAAAGCACCAGGAGTGGTACCGATGTAGGCTGCGACAATGCCAACAGTACCACTCAAGTCCCCGGCACCACAACCCATAACGGCACCACCGGCAGTGCTGCCCAAGTCCCCGGCATCGCAGACAGTACCGGACCCCAAAGCAGTGTCACTAGGCAGCATCGAGGGTCCACCAGTGCCAGGCTCTGCAATTTGGGGCTGTTACACTGGGGAAGCCTGCACCTCTAAGGAGGTGACTGCCGGGACGGTGCCAACTATGTGACCCTGCGAGGAATCGCACCATTCCTCCGGCACCAAAGAAGAAACCACCTCCTCCTGGGCAAGGTTGGAAGTGGAGGAGGTTCCCTCCTCGCCGGGCCATATAGACCCAGGAGGGGACCCGGAGAAAGTGTCAAGAGATCTGGCCTGGGAGGCCTGCAGGCGAAGTCGTCCTCCAAAAGTCAGCGGAGCCCTGCAGATTTTAAACGCACGGATTTCCAACACACGGCGGTTCATGGAGAAAAAACAGGTGTCGCAGTGGTCCATATCATGGCTGGGTCCCAGGCACCGAAGACAAACATGTCAATCCATGACAGAAAACTGCCAGCCACATTGGCACCTACGCATGGGGCAGGGCCTGCCTTGGATTTACACTTGGCCCCCGAATTGGACATGATGCGAAATTACTTTATAAACAGCAAAGATCCCAGCGCCATCAAAATATAAAATGAAACGGTCTTACCGGCTTCAACGGCGTCGGGATGTAGAACCGGGATGAAGGAGTCAAAGTAGTGATGGTGAAGAATGAAGGCCTAATGGCGCAACAATAATTTCTCACGCGCACAGCAGATGCAGCCTCGACAGTGGGAGAAACAGAACTAGGATGTAGGAGGAGTTACGGTGCCTAATATGGCTGCCCCTCGCGCACCACACAGTGCACGCCCCAGGTGCAGCTCGTTGCAGACTCCTCCTCCCAAAAAAAGCTCCCTGCGTAGGGTGCACGCCTCCGGCTTACACCAAGCAGTAATGAATGGTGAAGACTGACAAGGAAGATCAGCTGCCAAGTGCACCTTCAGGGTGGAGGGATGCAGGCTAGGGACTGAAGGTGAACCAAGTAATCCAACAGGACTGCCAGGTCGGCCTCCTGTGGGTCCATGTCCTTCTGGGAACACTAGATGGAGAATCTCTTACACTTCCAAATGTAAGTCCTCCTGGTGGAAGGCTTCCTAGAAACCCTAATGATGTCCAGGACTCCTAAGAGATGCAGGCCTGCATATTCTAGTCTTCAAGAACCAAGCCTTGAGCCGGAGGGACTCAAAGTTGGGGTACAGAATCCTCCCTTGGGAGGATGTCAGCAGGTTGTGCCTCCTGGGGAGGCAAATTGGACTGACCACTGACTGGGACAACAGCATTATATCATGGCTGTCTGGCCCAGTACGGAGCAATCAGAATCATTGTTCCTGGCTGAGCCCTGAGTTTGATTACAATTCTGGGTATCAGAGGGAATGGAGGAAAGGCATATAGGAATTTGCCTGACCAGTCCATTAGCAGTGCACCCAGAGGCACTGAGCCCACTGCTGGAGGCCTGCAACAGAACTGGGGAAGCCAATGATTGTCTGGGGCTCCAAAGAGATCCATCTCTGGAGCACCCCATCTTCTGAAGACTGTGGACAGGATTTGTCCTTTCAGGGTCCATTTTAGATGGCCCTGGTTGATCCTGCTGAGAGCATCTACCAGGACACCGTCCTTCCCTGGTAGGTGGACTGCTGACAGGGAGATGTTTAGGGAGTAAGCCAGACTCCAGATATTCATGGCCTCTGTGCACAGCACTGAAGATCTTGTTCCTCCGTTTGCTGACGTAGTGCATTGGTGGTGGTGTTTTCTGTTCTGACCTGCACCACCTTGCCCTGTAACATCTAGGTGAAGGACCGAACTGCTAGGAACACTGCTCTGAGCTTCAGCAGATTTATGTGCAGGAGAGACTCCTGCTGGTGCCATGTTCCATGAGCAGTGTGTTCCCCCAACCCTAGTAGTCAGGCATTTGTGGTCAGCACTACTGAAGGAGCTTGTTGCAGAGAGGGGACTCCTGCCCAGAGGTTGCCCCTGTCCTGCCACCACTGAAGTACTTGCAGCAAAGTGGTAGTTACTGGTATTAGTTTGGAGAGAATCCCCCTTCTGCGACCAGAAGGACCTCAGGTGGAATTGGATGTCCCTCATCTGAAATCTGACCCCTGGGACTACTGCTGTGGTAGCAGCCATGTGGCCAAAAGCTGTAGGAAGTACCTTGCTGGGCAAGGAACCTGAAGACAGAAATACCCTGCCAATTGAACCAGGGCATCCACCCTTCCTGGCGGCAGGATGGTCTTTGCCTGAATCATGTCCAGCTATGCTCCTATGAAATCTAGGATCTGGATGGGTTTCAGAACTGATTTCTTGAGATTCATCAAGAACTCCAAGGATTGGAGGGTATCCTGTGTGAGGGTCAAGGCTTCCTCTACCTGTTGGGGGGAGTGACCCACTACCAACCAGTCATCCAGGTAGGGATAAACCGTGACTCCTTGCCTTCTCAGATGTGCAACAACCACTACCATGCACTTTGTGAAGGCTCTTGGGGCAGATGTCAGTCCGAAGGGAATGGTCCTGAACTGGTAATGACCTGAAGGCAGTCTGAATCAGAGGTATTTTCTGTGAGATTGCTGGATGGGAATGTGAAAATAAGCATCCTTTAGATCTAGGGATGCTAGCCAATCCCATTATCTGAGAGTAGATAAAATGATGGCCAGAGTGACCATTTTGAACTTTGGCTTTATTAGGTGTTTGCTGAGGTATCTCAGATCTAGTATGGGCCGCCACTCCCCATTTTTCTTCAGGGTTAAGAAGTAACTTGAGTACAACCCTTTTCCTTTGTGCTGAGGCTCCAATGCCTTGACTTGAAGTTGGGTGGAAACCTCTGCCACCAACAGGGCTGTTTCTTGTTGGGGGGGGGGTAGCAGGTTCAAATGATATTGCCCTGTTTTTGGGACAGCTTGAAACTGAGAGCAAGACCCTGGCCTACTGCCCCCAGGACCCATCTGTCTGAAGTGATGGACTGCCGGGCCTGAAGATAATAGGCCAGCCTGCCCCCTACTGGTAGTGGGGAGATGGCCAAGATAGACACCTTGGGGAGTCTGTTTAGAGGGTGTAGTGAACTGAGGCGGAACCAGCTTGGCCAGTGCCTCTTCTACCTCTGCCTCTAAAGTAACCCCTAGGCTGTTGGTAGGAAGGGAAGGCCTGAGCCCGACAGAAAGGCCTGGGGTAAGGCCTACCTCTGCCTCCCCTAGTCTGTTGCTTTTGAGGGGCGGTAGCCTTTTCTTTGGCAGCCGTATTCTTGTAGGCTACCCTGTACTCATTCATGTTTTTCATATATGCCTCTGTTTGTTCCCCAAACAAAGAATTTTGTGCCAGGGGAAAATCAATGGCATTGTTCGGAGTGTCTTGGGAGAGATCTGTACATCTCAGCCATGAAAACCTCCTCAAGGAAATGGCCAAAGCCACTGAATGGGAGGCTGCATCATTGGCATCCACTGCCATGTGAAACTGACGTCTGGATGACTGAACCCCCTTACTTACAAGCTCCTGTAAATCTGCTGCCAGTTCAGGAACAGCATCTTAGCCAACTGTCCCACTGATTCTCAGAGGTACTTCTGGTATCTAGAAACGTAGGCCATGTAAGACGCCTGCCCAATACCCAGGGAGGCAGCCAGATACCCTTTCTTTGCTAAGGAATCAATTTTCCTTGAATCCTTATCAGGAAGGTGAGAAGCAACAGGGGTGCTAGCTTTCTCAACAAGCTGCAGTTTGTACTACCCCACATGACTGCAGTGGCTACTTAGGAATTCAGAGCCACTGCCAGCCAACACATATTTCCTATTCATTTTCTTGTCCAGTGGTAGGATAGAACTTGAGGTCTGAAGGATTCTTGAGGTCTGTTTCTTGGGAAACTTATGAATGGGAATCAAAAGCCCCTGAGAGACGGGGCATAATTTGAAGATAGGGGGACAGCTCAGAGGCAATGTAAGGAAGTATTTTTTCACAGAGAGGGTGGTGGATGCATGGAACAGCCTTCCTGAGGAGGTTGTGGGGTCAAAAACAGTGGGGGAATTCAAGAATGCATGGGACAGACGAGGCAATTCTTGTGGGAGGGAGTAGGAGGAAGCAGACTGTTGGTTAACTAGGATCTGCAGCTTATCCAATAGGTAGGGAAATGGGCTATGTTGAGATCCATCTCCTTGTAGTCATCTTCCTCCTCCTCCTCCTCTCTGGTTTCCTACACAGACAATTGTGATGTCTCTACTACCTGCCTCATGAAAGTAAAGTAGGAGGTAGAATCTTCAGCAAGGTGAGGGGGAGACTTATACGGAGGATGTTCACGGGAAACCTCAGGCTCAGCTGGTTCACCCAGTTCATCCTCTTCTTCATAATCCTCATACTCAGACTCATAAAACTCCTCTGGGTCCAGGGAGCCTTACGGAACCAAACCAACAGGTGCCTAAACAGAGGTAAGGGTCATCGGTGGCTGAGCCGGTTCACCCCAACTGGGCTGCAATGACCTGAAAAGTACAGATAGCTTTTGCGATTTCCTCAGAGGTTGGAGCTGCAACCGCCTGTTTACATGGTTCTGAACCGCTTTCCTAGTCTTTTTGCAGGGTCCATGAGGGCCTCCCCCACACAAAACGAGGTTTACTTGGTACGAGAGCTTAATCCACTGTTCAACGTTTGTCTTTGGAAACAGACCAGACCTCATTGGAAGATTTCTCTGCTATTCTATCCCTCAGTTTACCCAACCGTCTAAGGTGGATTGAGGAACATTTTTACAAATTTCGCAGTCTGTTTGCAGGTGGTTAAACCTTAGGCAGTACGGATACACTAAGTGTGGATCGGCCTTAGCAAATTGCTCCACGCACTCAGTGCAGCGTTGAAACTGTGGGACCGGTTTTTCTCTTGGGTTTCAGTGACATAACCCTCACAAAATTTAGAGCTTAACCAAGTGGCTTAGTTAGGCCCAGTTAAGCAAAGCCAATTAAATACCCTTTAACTAAAAAGTGGCCTAGTCAGGCCCAGATAAGGAAAATTCAATTAAGTATTTAACCCTGGTGGCTTTAGTTAGGCTGGGTAAAAAAGAGAGACAAAGTTTTAGACAGCACACGGTTCAGCGCTTGCATTAAAAACCGACAAAAGTCTCAGTTTTTTAGTCCAAAACTGAGAACTGGATCCCCAAATACAACAGTAAATGCTAAAATAAAACTTTACCTCAATAAATGAAAAGACTCAGTTTCCTCTCAGTTGTGAGGAACCGTTCAGAAACCAAAAACTTACCGAAAACTAAGTAAACCTAGACTAGTCTAACCTGTAACCGCAGGACAGAGATTTCAAAAACTAAAGAAAATAAATGGCAGTTTGAAAAACCATCGAAATTCAACCCAAGTCTCAGAGGCATCTTCACAGGCGAGCAGAGTAAAGAATCTGGTCAGTTACATAGAATGTACCGAGGACAGTGGTTTGAAAACAGAGCTCGAGCTCAACATTCTATGCATTTGCATAGGGTTTAACTCTTAACTCTCCAGGGCAGCTGAACCGGTCGGTCATACCGCATATTGTCAGAACAGAGCAAGACAATGTTGTTTGAATAGGATGCCAGTTCCCATTTTTCTGTTGAGTGAGAAAAAACCTGGAGTAGAGGCATTTTCCCCACAGAGGGAAGGGGGTCCTTTCCACTGCTTTAGCACTTAAGAGGCTTGTCACCTCCAACTCCAACAGCAACCCTTCTATTGGGGTTAGGGGTTTTGAGAGTTTGGGCCCCTTTAAAGAGGGAAACGTTTTGAACTGCAGAATTGGGCCTTGGCCCACCACCTCTATCATCTGTCTGTGGTGATGAGGTGCCATGTGTGAAGGTTCTGTTCAGTCTTCAACAGGGAGAAAGATGGACCAGTGCCTTCAGGAGGGAAAAGAGGAGCAGGGAGGGAAGGGAACATAGATGTAGTGATGGAGGAGGATAGAGTGAGGGAGGGGCTGCTGGCATTGAAGGTGGACAAATCACCAGGCCTAGATGGAGTACATCCAAGGTTATTAAAGGAAATGGCTGAGGAGCTGGCAGGGCCACTGGCAGACTTATTTAATAGTTCACTAGAGTCAGGCATGGTATCGCAGGACTGGAGAACAGCACATGTAGTGCCCCTTCACAAAAGCAGTCCCAAGGATGACCCAGGGAATTACAGACCAGTCAGTCTGACCTACATTGTGGGCAAGCTCATGGAGACCATGCTAAAGGAAAAGTTTGGTGGAATATCTAGGGGAGCATGGTCTCCAAGATGTGAGGCAGCATGGGTTCATGGGTGGGGGGAGATCGTGTCAAATGAATCTGATGGACTTCTTTGACTCCGTCACCAAGACAGTACATAGAGGACAAGCGGTACACATCTTCTATCTTGATTTCAGCAAGGCCTTTGACTCTATGCCCCATAAAAGGTAGATCAGGAAGTTGGTGGATCTCGAGGCCGCACTTTACTTCCAATTTTTGTACTTGCAGCCAAAAAGTGAGTAACTGCGAGATGGATGACGCCTTTGGCCCCTTCTTTGAGAGACTGGAGAGGAATCATGGCTGAAATCTATAGACCAGAGCAATTATTTGCCAAACTACACAATAAATTACCTCCTTTTCAGTTGAGATGGCAAGATGGGTACTATATATGTCCTCTAGAGACCCAGAATTTGTCCATGAAGAGGAATGGGGAGAGTGGGGGGTAGGGGAGAGTGAGTGTTCAGCTCCCTGCCTAGAATTGAAAATGACCAAGATAAAGATTGGACTGAATTAATTAGAACTGCTGCTGTTTTTTATATAGTGCGATTAATACTTTATAAGAATGTAATCACAACTATGACAATGTTAATTTGTACAAAATACCTGATTTAAGTGATAATGTGATGGAATATATTTGTAATTTATTGTAATTTGTCTCCTATAATAAAAATAAATAAAAAAGTTGGTGGATCTCAGGGATGGGGAAAAGATGGCCAGATGGGTGGAAAGCTGGCGGAGGAACAGAACCCAGAGGGTGGTTGTGGGGGATAAAGTTATCTGGCACCAGAGAGGTAACCAGTGGGGTCCCACAGGGCTTGATGCTGGGGCCAGTGTTGTTCAGTGTCTTCATCAATGACACTGGGGATGGCATTAAAGGACAAAATATGCCAATTCATGGATGACATCAAGCTCTGCGGGAGCGTGGACACAGCTGAAGGGATACAGGACCTATAGGATGATCTGGAAAAGTTGGGGAGGTGGTCCAGGATCTGGCAGCTTGGCTTCAATGCCAAGAAATGCAAACTTATGCATATTGGAACCAAGAATCCCGTGACAAAGTACTACCTGGGTGGAATCTGAACATCTGCATCAGAGGAGGGGAAGAACCTGGGAGTGATTATTACTAGTGACCTGAAGCATTTCATGCAGTGCAAAAAAGCAGCAGCAAAGGCAAACAAGATGCTGGGATGCATATCTAGAGGTCATTCTCGATGCCCTGCAGGGGGCAGGCCTTAGACAGCTAGTGTTGGAACCCACTCGTGAGGAAGCTATACTAGACCTTGTACTCTCAAATGGAGAGAGGATCACAAATTTAGAAGT
The DNA here is from genome assembly GCA_016271365.2 of Neoceratodus forsteri. Classification (NCBI taxonomy): domain Eukaryota; kingdom Metazoa; phylum Chordata; order Ceratodontiformes; family Ceratodontidae; genus Neoceratodus; species Neoceratodus forsteri. The sequence continues at coordinate 288,621,114 of CM028129.1, forward strand.
CTGTAGACATCTGGGAACAAGCGACCACTGCACAGTGTGCTTCACAATAAGCACAACCATGGAGACAAGCCATACAAAAACAAGCATACTGGACTTTAGAAGGGCCGACTTGGCAAAATGGGTGAATACCTGAGGAATACACTAGCAAATGGGCAAAAAGGAGGGGTGGAAGAACAATGGAGAAAAATCAAAACTGCCATCATAGAGGCAACAAGCCTTTGTGTGAAACAGATAAACAAAGTGGAGTAAAAAAACACTATGGTTCTCAAAAGAGGTGGCAGGGAAGGTTAAGGAGAAAAAGGCTGCATTCAAAAAGTATAAGGCACCACAGAAGAAGCATGACAGGGAACTGTATCAATTAAAGAAGAAAGAAGTTGGGAAGGCAGTCAAAATAGCAAAAGCCCAAACTGAGGCAAAAAATAGCCAAGTCACTTAAGAAGGGGGATAAAACCTTTTATAGGTACATTAGGGAGCATAGAAAGGTTAAGGGAGGAATAGTGAAGATTAATAAGGGAGAGGGAAGGTGGGCAGAGGGAGACAGTGAAAAGGCAGAGATACTGAATGAATACTTTTGCTCAGTATTCACAAAAGAAGATGAGGAGGAGTTACCTAAACCAGACAACAGAAGCACTCTAGGAAGGGGGGTTGACACCAGTCCATTTACAGAAGAAAGAGTCCTGAAAGAACTCCTAAAACTCAAGGTGGACAAAGCAATGGGGCCTGATGGGATTCACCCCAGAATCCTAAAAGAACTAAGGGAGGACCTAGTGACACCACTGACCACACTTTAACAAATCATGGGAGGATGGGGTGGTACCTGAGGACTGGAGGAGGGCAGATGTGATTCCTTCACAAAAGTGGGAGCAAGGCAGAAGCAGAAACTACAGCCCTGTAAGTTTGACCTCAGTGGTAGGGAAAATGATGGAATCAATTCTGAAAGAAAGAATTGTTGAGTACCTAGAGGCAAGGCACAGGACCCAAAGCAGCATGGATTTACAGCAGGAAGGTCATGTCAGATGAATCTAATAGATTTCTTTGACTGGGTGACCAAAGTAATAGACCAGGAGGATGGATATGGCCTACCTAGACTTAGCAAGGCATTTGACACAGTCCCGCACAAAGATTAAAAATCAAGTTAGCCAACAGGAGTGGGTCCCAGGGTGGTAGCCTGGGTTGCAAACTGGCTGCACAACAGGACACAGAAGGTAACAGTGAGTGGCACACATTCCGAAGAAAGGGGGGGTCACTAGTGGAGTACCTCAGGGCTCAGTACTGGGTCCAGTCCTCTAACATCTTTAAAGGTGATGCTGCAGAGGGTCTGGAAGGAAAGGTATGCCTCTTTGCAGATGATACAAAGATCTGTAACAGAGTTGATACACAAGGGGGGCTAGAAAGGATGAGAAGGGACTTGGCAAGGTTGGAGGAATGGTCAGACATATGGCAACTTAGATTCAATGCAAAGAAGTGCAAGTAATGCACCTGGGAAACAAAACCCAGGAGAAGAGTACACAATAGCAGGGGAGGTACTAACAACAACAAAAATGGAACGGGACTTGGGGGCAGTCATATCGGATGATCTAAAGGTGGGTAAGCAATGTGAGAAGTCAGTGAGGAGAGCCAGGGGGATACTGGGATGCATAGGGAGGGGCATCACAAGTAAAAAAAGAGAAGTGGTTATCCCTCTGTACAGACAGTTGGTGAGACCCCATCTCGAGTATTGTGTGCAGTTTTGGAGACTGCATCTACGCAAGGACATAGACAGGATGGAAGCAGTCCAGAGGAGGGCAACTAAAATGGTGCAGGGTCTGCATCAGAAATCATATGAAGAGAGACAGAGAGCTTAATATGTATACCCTTGATGAAAGGAGGGACGGGGGGACATGATAGAAACGTTCAAGTACCTCAAGGGAATCAACAAAGTCCAGGAGGGTAGCATCTTTCAGAAAAAGAGATGTGTAAGAACAAGGGGGCACAATTTAAAGATAGAGGGGGGACGGCTCAGTGGTAATGTGAGGAAATCTTTTTTCACAGAGAGAGTGGTGGATGCGTGGATCTGCCTTCCTGGGGAGGTTGTTGGGGCTAAAACAGTGGGGGAATTCAAACATGCATGGGACAGACACAAGGCAATTGTAGTGGGGGGTGGCAGGAGGTAGGCTGTTGGTTAACAAGAATCTGCAGCTTATTCAGTAGGTAGGGAAATGGGCAGACTGGGTAAGCCAAGTGGTCCTTATCTGCCATCAAAGTCTATGTTTCTATGGATCAGTAGTAGAAGAAAGGAGGTTATACTGCCCTTGTACAGGTCCCTGGTAAGGCCTCATCTAGAGTATGGAGTTCAGTACTGGTACCCACACCTCAAAAAGGACATTAACCTGCTGGAGAAGATCCAGAGAAGGGCTACAAAGATGATAGTGGGTCAGCAGGGTAAGACATGAGGAGAGGTTGAGGGCACTGAACATGTACTCTCTGGAAGACAGGAGAGAGAGAGGATATGACTGGGACCTTCAAGTACTTGAAAGGGATAAATAAGGTGGGCAAGGAGAGTCTCTTTAAGCTGAGTGGCAACCACAACATGAGGGGGCACAATCTTAAGCTGGAGGGTGGGAGGTTTAGGAGGGAGGTCAGGAAGCACTTCTTTACAGAGGGTGGTGGACACTTGGAATGCGCTGCCGGAAAAGGTGATCTCGTTGAAGACAGTGGGCAGCTTTAAAAGAAACTGGGATAGGCATGGGGGAAGGTACAGATCATGGGTGGGGAGGATGGGAGGTGTGGGAGGGAGGGAGGGCAGGGACAGTAGCTCAAGCTGTGTACCCTGCAGTATAAGCAGACTAGACAGAACAAATGGCTTCTTCATATGTTCATAAGGTAGTGGGTCAGCTCGCCTCCCACTGCGGAAGGAAAGGTGATCTGGACGTTGCAGTGAGGAAGTTTGCTTGGAGTGGATGTTAGGGGGAGAAGAGGAGTTGGCTCTTAGACCATTCCTTCCTGTCCCCCTGAAATGACATGTCACTTGGGAGTAATCCCCGGGCCTTTCAATATGGTAGAAAGGCTTAGGGAGGTAACCCCTGCCTCTGCTTCCTGTGTTCTGAAACTTTATGGGAAGTAGAGGCTTTTTGTTTAGTGGCATTACTCTGATGGGTGGTTTTGTATTTCTCCACCTTTCCTATTGTAAGCTTTTGTCTTGCCCTCAACATAAGCATCATTGTCATAGGAGAATAGGCAGAGTATTCTGTGGGAAATAAGTCCTCAGCAAGGTATAGCATCTCCGAGAAATGTCTTGAACCATCCTGTCTTGGCCCAGCTAAGTAATGGCCAAAACAGAATTTCAGAGAGCCTTTTAGTATAGTGCTGCACAAGGCCTCGTATGTAGAGAGGCGAAGCTGCAAGGAGACTATAATATAAGACTTCTTGCCCATGTAATCTGGTTTCCTTGACTCCTTTCATTGAAGTTAAGAGGCAACTGGGACTTTGGTTTGTCACAAGCTGCAGCCTGTACCACTCCCCTATAGTCAGGATGATGAAAAGGAAACAGTACAGTTACATAAGAACTTACCGTAACAGCAGATCTTAGAGAAGGGTTCTTGCAGTAGGTCAGCACATATAGGACTGAGTCCCAAGCAATAAGGAGCCAGCCAAAGACTGAAGCATGGGAGGCAGAAAGGTCCACATAAAGTAGGGAAAAAGAAAATGGGGCTGAAAGGGCCACCAGACCTGATCCGGTCCCTGAAGGAAAAAGGCTTAAACTTCCCCCATGAAGTGGGATACCGCTTGTCAACCTCACAGATACAGACTTCTACCATGAGAAAGTGAGTGGAGGCAGCCACTCCTTACCATAGGGTATAAACAAAAAAGGATAAAAAGAACAAAGGGGTATTCTCCTTCAATTCGAGGAGAGGATCCCTAGTGCCGAGAGCAGGTCCAGCCATCCTAAAAAGGGGGAAGAAACAAACCCCACCCCCTACTAGTGTCAAAAAAGATTAGGAGGGTATAGGGGGGATCCCTCACCAGCCAATCCCAGAGAGGAAGTCGCTCCTCCAGAATGCCTCCGAGATTCGTCCAGGGGGTTGGAGCCCTCCAATGCTGGAAGCAGACGCTTGGTCCGAGGTTTGCCAGGGGCCTGCTCGTCTGAAAGGTCTGCCAATGATGAAAAAGTCGTTTGAAGCGAAAGCACAAATGGTACCTGGGGTGGACCAGTCGTAAAGCTGTGCCCGTTCTGGAATCTTGTAAGGATGTCCCTAGAGTCTCCACCAAACACTGCTGACCCCCTGAAAGGAGAGTCTAGTAAGACCGACTGGACGTGCTGAGCCAACCCAGAAGACCGGAGCCAAAAATGTCTGAAGGCAGATGGCAGTGGCCGTAGACCAAGCCACCAAGTCTATGAAGTCATAGATGGCCCAGAGGGCATGACAGCAGGTCCGGGCCGTGTGCACAGCCTGAGTGATCTCGGTCCTGAGTCCGGAATCCAGAATGGCCTCAAGCCTCTATTCCAATGGACCCAGAGTGGCTTTCTGGGAAAAGACCAGATGTGCCACATAATTGAGGGATCGAAGGGTACAGTTGGATGAAGAATAAATCCTGCACCCAAACAGAGCCAGATGCCCAGATTCCTTATCCCGAGGTGAGGATAGGCCTTCAGATAATGCCACTCAGTCCTGGGCATCTGCAAGGAAGAGTGCATCCGCCACTGGATGAATGGCCAAAAAAGGGGCCCCTTTTGGGAAGAGGTACATTCTATTGGCCTTTCTGGGGACTGAGGGGATGGAAAAGGGACGCTGCCAAATGGTGGATGTGAGGTCCTCATGGGGCCGTCCATGGCGGGATAGGCGTAGGCAAGACTTCCGCCAAGCTCAGATGTTCCGCCAGCCATTTCCTCTTGGGGTCTTGATCTACAGTGGCCCAGCCCTGAGCCTCCTGGATCGTAATGAGGAACTCGAAAAGAGGCATCTTTCAGAGGAGACCTAGGGGATTCCTGTCCTTGTGGCTCATCCCAGGGGGTATGACCTCCCGAGCTGACAGAGGAGGGAGTGTAACACACCAGGTCCCATGAAATATCCTTGTCCAGAGACAGAGCCCTGGGAAGGTGAATGTCAGAGAATCTTTCACATGGACATGGAGAGATTGTCCTGCCAAGGAAACATGGGATCCAACAGGGGATGCTGACCCTTGAGCTGGGTTAAAGAGAGGTGGAGTTGAGATCACCCCTTGCTGCAGACTCTCCAAGTCGGAGGCCAATGGAGCCCTAGCTTCTGGCCACCAAGACTGTAATACCACTTGGAAATCAGCCTGAAGGAAGGAAGGCTGAGGAAGCAGAGAAGGCTGGCAAAGTTGACATCCGAGCATCTGACAGAGATGCATTGGATATCCCGGTGAGAGATGGTGCCCTGGCGCCGGGTGCCAAGCCAAGTGAAAGGACACCAGGCACCTGGCATCGAACATCCCTGTGTCAGGCACAGCAGGTAACCCCCTTGGGGATATCCGGAGGACAAATCCAATGGAGGGGCTATGGGGCCGGTGGGGGGGCACCAAACACCTCAACATGGGACCCTGCCAGGTCAGCCCATGAACCCAAAAAAGGGTCAGGTGACTGGAAGCCTGGTACGAGACCAGGCGTCGAAACCCCGAAGGTCTGGGGAAAAAACAGCACCAGACGGGGGAATAAGTAACGTCTGAGCCGGCCCAGACAAAAGGACCTCCAATGTCTGCGAACTAAAAGATCCAGATGGAGGAAGTCTGAGGTCTGCGAAAAGCCACAGATCTTGACACCCTGACTGAAGACCCCCTTGAGAGGGTTCTGAAGGTCCAGTAGGCCGATCAGGCAGATCAGGCTCTGGCGTGGGATCAGCAATAACCAAGTCCAGAGAAACAACTTCCTCCACTGGCCCTGGAGATACCAGGGAAACCACTCTAGAAGGTGGGGAGGAAGAGGCCCAAGAGGAGGGGCCCTCTGGGGACAACTGCCACAGAACCAGCAACAGGTACTGCGCGATGTCGAGAGGGACACTGACCCCCCCTTCCCCAACAGGAACGCCTTGGCCGAGTAGTTGTACAACAAGCTGGCAAGCGACCCACCACTTGGAGCCAAGGAAACTGCCTTCTCCATGCAGGCGTCAGGAAAGACTACGTCTGACCCAAGAGCGGAGACCGTGCAGACGCCCACCAAGCTGTCGTCAGGCTTACCGACCAGAAACGGGTGGGCACCAGCAGTGCCGGCATCTGACTTAACAGCTGAAACCAGGCGGGCATCGGAGCCAACATCTGGCTTACTGGCAGAAGCCAGGTGGGCATCAGCAGGAACGATGTCTAACATACTGGTTACCATCGTGTGGGCATCGGCAGAACCGACGCCTCACTTACAGGCATTAGCTGGGTGGGCGTCAGCCGGGAAGACGTCTGACTTATCAGCAATGGCTGTGGAGGTGGTTGAAGAACCGATGCCCGACTTACCAGCAGGAGTTGAGTGGACACTGGCAGGGCCGATGTCCGACTTACTGGCGGTGACCAGGCAGACACCAGTGGAACTGGAGCCCGACTTACCAGTCGGGGCTGTGCGCCTGCCTGGGAAGCCGGCCAGTGACTTATCAGCCTTGCCTCCCTGGGTAGGCCCTAAAGTTTGAAGGGGCCCAAGAGTGGCAATCACTCCAGCGTCACCAGAGGAACCCGCCTGAACTGTGACCAGACCAGGCGTGGGGGCCAAAGCCTGAGGAGATTTGGCCGGAGGGGCCCTCCCGAATCCAATGGAAGAACCTTCGCCACCTGCAGTCCCTGGAGGTGGCCGCAGGCAGCAGGGGGACCAGTCCCGGTCCTTCTCCTCCTTTTTGTGCTCCGCAGTGGGGGAAGAAGAACAGCCCCACAGCCTTTGCAGCTCTTTCTCCATGCTGGCCATCTTGATCTTCATAAGATGGGCCTCCAAGGCCTGTTTACGCGTGGCCTGTTTAAAGTCCTAGCAGGTCGCGCAACCCTCGGTGTCATGGTCGTGGCCTAGGCAGAACAAGCAGAGGGTATGACCATCCTTGAGCGAAATGTGTGTGCCACAGAAGTCTCACCTCTGCAGAGCGGATGTCTGAGAAGACACAAGTAAAGTTAACTTGAGAAATAAAGGAAAATATAAAGAAAGGCGTTCGACACTAGACCAGTTCACTGCAAGGTACAACGCGTGCAGGTCAACGACTGGTAAGAACTGGAAGGCGGGCGTGGGGACCACCCACTATATAGCGTCACATGACATCAGGTGGGTGGTCTCCCACCAGACATTTCTAGCTAGAGTTTTCTGTGTGTTCCTGACACCAGGGGGCGCAGTCGTATACATGACCTATTGCAGGAACCCTCTCAAAGTAAGATCAGATTTTCTTCTTTCCTTTTCTTTTTTTTCATGCACAGAAGCTTCTAAACAAGTAAGGGCAAGAGCAATTTCTTTAAAAAAAAAAAAAAAAAAAGGCTTCCTCCTTCTAAGTACTGTATTTCTCCTCTTCGTTCTTGATGGTATCCATGATAGACAAGACCAGGGTACCCACCATATGTTGTGCAAATATAAAATAAGAAAAGATCCTCCTGGCCATATACAGTAAAACCCCGCTTATCCGAACCCCGGTTATACGAAACTCAGTTATCCGAAACAGAGTCTTGTCCCCCGCATGTAACATTAATCCTTAACAGCTGATCTGTAGAGACCTGTGCTTTCACCCAGCTTGTTGTTAGCACCTCATTTAGGTATGAGAGCTTCAGTTTCTAACTGTCTAACAGTTAGAAAGCTGAATGTTAGCACCTTGTTAAACTAACCCCTGGCCCCGCCCCCCATTGATGCAGGCGCTGGAAGCAGGCGATAATGGCTTTCAATAGCAGGAGTACTGGCAGCCTTGCCACAAAACTTAAAAACCCAGAAAACAAGCATTTTGAGTCCACATACCATCTCTTGGGCCTTGGCTTGCAAGGCAGTCAGCAGGTGCTTTCTTCCCGTAAGTTACAAACCGCATTTTCGACCGCATGGCAGGACAACCGGAGATTTTACTTTGCTGCATTCATTAAAAAAACATTGTTCGGTAAGCCCACTATTTGATGTGATGATCTTTACTGCTATGGCATGTGTGACTGTAATATGACGGATTTGCCTGTAATTTCTTTTTATCATATCTTGAGAGAATTGTGGTTCTATTGTTCATAGTGGCTGCCTGAATGAATTCATTCATCAGTTACAATGTAAAGTATAGGTCCCTCATTTATCCGAAAACCCGCTTATCCGAAGGTTTTTCATGTGTCCCGAGACATTCAGATAAACGGGGTTTTACACAGAGGTATCAAACTCTTGGTCAGGGGATACATATAGCTTCATGGGTTCACCCACTGCAACATTACCTTTTTTTTGCACTATTATTATGGTAACCCATAAATTTTAAAGTCTGATGTATTTGCCAAGCCTTTTTCATTGTTCAGCAGAGGGTAAATGTTTTTGCGTCACTGCTGTCTCCCTTAGCTTTTCAGCGGAAGAGGCAGTAATGCATTTTTTGGGGGGCTTGGTCTGAACTGTTACTTGTATCAGACTTATTTACAAGAAGGTCCTAGAGGACCCAACAGTTTTATATTGTGAACAAAGAACCCCCATCCACAGAAATTTTGTCCAAGGAGGAGGCAGACTGAGAGGCAATATTATCAATCTTCTAGTCCTCTCTATTTTTACAGAAAAATAAAGAGCAAAGCTATGGTCTGGACCCAAAATACTTGAAGATGGTGGTTGTCTGCCTTAGCCACTATCCCGGTTCACTTGAAACCACCTTTAAAAACTGCTGGGGTCCAGTTCTCTTGCAGGGTTCTTCCTGACATGAAAAATGACAAATCCCTGTAAAACTGTATTTCCCTATAGGGAAAACAAAGAATAAATGGTGGGTTCCCTCGCGGTACTGAACCACTTAAAAGACGGTTCCCGATCAAAATAAAGGAGGCAGAATGCGTAAAAAACGTGGCATGTTAAAAAAAAAAAAAAAAATAGGAACCGCTAAGGTTTTGAAAGTTTTAAAAATAAAAGTGAAGTTTTCCACCCCAGATGCGAATAATTTAACTCAGGGAGAGGGGAGAGAGAGATATGGGGGAGGAGGGGACCACAAAGTGAAGTGCTATGGAGGGGTGAATCCTCGATCCTGGGAACTGAAGGGAACTATGAAAAAAAAGATGCTTAAAATATGAAAAACTAGTTGAAAACACAATAAAGACAGCACAAAAAAAAAAAAAATCAAACACTAGGAAGAAAAGAACGTTCTTCATGCGAAGTGAAGAGAGAGCACTCCGGGGCAATGCTGCTTAGTCAGCAGAGAAATAATTCTGGAGCCCTCTAGGCTGACTTGCAGGCAGGCACCATAACCCTTTGGTCTCTCCTCATTGGCCAATTCACAAACCTCATTAGCATGGCCTCTACCTCCGGGGCAGCAGAACCCAGATGGCATTCTGCTATTGTCAAGCATACTAAAGGGCCCCTGGGGTGAGAAGCATAATTATAAATAAAAACAAATTAAAAAAATGAATGCAAGTAAAAATTAAATCACTCTCTTCTATGTATAACAAAGGGAATAAGAAGAGGAGAGGGTCAGACAGTTGCAGGTAGGAGAACAAAAGCCATAAAGAGGAAGGAAGCAGCAGATTGAATTAAAGGGGGAAAGGGAGAACCAAAGATTAGGAAAGTGGTAAGAAAAAACAGATTGTCCAGCAGTAGATTTTCTAGAAGGAATAGAGAGAAAAGGAAATACTGTTGCAGAGAGGGAGGAGGAGGAGGAGGAGCAAGGCAGCGAGGATAGAAGGGATTTAAGATAGGAGAGAAGGGAGCTGAACCAGAATTTGGATATAAAATAAGCACAATGGGAAAGGTGCCTAGCATCAAGAGAGGGGAGAGAACAGGCCGAATAAAGAGCAGTGGTGAGTATGGGGGCAGTCTAAACCAAAACGACAAAAAGGATGAAAAAGGGGTCCAGTCTGGCAAGGGAAGATTTAGGCGTGTCACTGTAGTCAAAGACACGGAGAAAGAACAGTTGCGCAAGAACTTACCGTAACAGCAGATCTTCAAAGGGATCTCAGTCATCAGGTAACACCATAGGAACTTCACAGTCAGTGAAGTAGGATCCACATGAGATTTTCAGCAGTACCATCAGCCACTCACACCGAAGTCACCAACCCTATAAAAGTGCGAGTGACCCCGCTTCCTCCTCAGTTTTCTTCCCCCGGAAACTAAGGGAGCAAACCCATGCCATGGGGGCCAAGAGGAGAGGGAGAGAGAAAGAGACACACATATGCCCATGCAAAAATAAAAGGCTAGACAAACCAGTTAGCCAGGCTGAGCACAGGACCCTTAAAAAGGGGGATGGTGGGAGGGAAGGCAGACCTGATGACTAAGCTCTCTCAAAACTCTACTGTTACAGTAAGTTCTTACGTAAAGAACTTACCGTAACAGTAGATCTTAGAGAGGATCTCTTGCTGCAGGCAGTACTGTTAGGACTAAGCCACCAGGCACTAGGACCACATGGAAAACTTCTAGCTAGCAGGCTACAACGGGGGGACCGCCACCTGATGTCAGCACAGCAACATACGCTAGCAGTATAAGAAGTTCCCCATGCCCATCTCAGTTCTCCCGCCGGAGACCTGTGAGAAGGTATGACAGGAGACGCCTCCTGGAGCCACAGAAAGGCCAAGATGGAAAAAGGAGAGCAGGTGGATGGAGGGAGGGAAACCCTGCCTACTGCAAGAGTTTCTCTCGAAGATCTACTGTTATGGTAAGTTCTTTCGTAACTAGACCATCTTACTTCAAGGGGGGCTCTTGCAGTACGCAACTCCGTAAGAACAGAGTCCCAAGCAGTGCCAAAAGGAAAAAGAACCCTCGGGAGGAGGATAAAGGACTGCAGTAGGCAAAAAAAAAAGACAGGAGGTCCGCCAGTCCGACGTCAGCCCTGAGTTTTGAAAGTAGCCCCCAACTGTCCTGCCTAGTGCAAGAGGGCAAACTACCAGGAGACTGTCAAGCAGACAGTCATGGTAGACATGACCTTGAAGCCTGAAAATGATGTGGCTAAACTCTCAAGAGAGGCCCGAGCTGGCCCGGTGGTACAGAGGGCTGAGGCACTGGACACCACACTTCGCACCACGCTGGCAACCCGTGTTCGGGAATGGACTCTGATGCTGGGGGTCGGCAGGGGAAGGAGAGGATTGAGCATCCAGAGGATTGCACTCCCCAAGGAGCTTGCCTCACTCTGCAGCGGCCCCCGGTGGAGACCGGGAGCACTGCAGAAGCAGTGCTACACAGGGGCAACGAAAACCAGGGAAAATGGTGTCTTGACTGACCGGATGACAGCTGCCTGGACCCTCGCCACCACAGAGCCCCCGGACAGCCGGAACTGACCTCAGCAGCACCCAGGGCCAAGTAAGGTAAACTGCAAGGCACATTCTCTCCAGAAGGAGAGGACCCGTCCAACAAAGGGAACTTCGGGTTACCCTGTAGAGTGGCTGCAATATGAGGCAGGAGTTCTTTGGGCAAGGCGAGTGCCCTTGGCAGCCCAAAGGAAAGGCCGGAAGTTGAGGAGGCAGATAAATAATGCAAAAAAAAAAAAAAAGTGGCCCGAAGCAACCCCAAGGAGGGGACAGATGATGGAAAGAGGGCTAAACGAGGGGCAGAGCGTTGACCCCTGTGACCAGCCTATCATAGTAACTGTAGCAGCTCCTCGCAAGGAGCCAGTGAGAAAAGACACTAGTGGACTGCCAAAATGGCAGAGTCCGGTGGGCATACAAACCCCAGAGTGCACCTGTCTTGTAGGGTAATGGAGAGACATCCCTCTGAGGAGAATACGTAATGGATTTCCAGCAAAGGCATAATCTGAATCAGGAAAAGGACAGACCCTAGTTTAGGTAGGGGCTGAGAAAGGAAACAAAGCCAACAAGACTTTGTGAAAGAAAAGACTGACCCCAGAGTTGAAAAGTTTTGGAAGTCCTCAGAGCTGTAGAGACCACAGCCGGAAGCAGGAGGTCCCTGGCAGTGGGAGTCCCCTAAGTGGGAGACCCTTCGCAGGATCCCAGTCTCACTCGCAGCAGAAAAGTGAAGGGCAGAGACTACAGAGGAGGGACCTCCTGAGCTTGACAGGTGAGAAACTACTGCAACCCTTAGAAGTGTTCCAGTGCGACCAAAGTTTTCCCATGAAAGAACAGGGGGACTCTAGAAAACAGTATCTGGCCTCTGACAGAACTGCAGTCATTTGTGGAGAAGGGAAGTTCCCAAACGAAGAGAAAGCCACACCTAGAGGAGCCAAAAGGAATGGTGGGGAAGGCTGAGGTCCAAAGGATGAAAGCTTCCCAGTCGACAGAAGGCAAGATAGGAAAGCCCTGCTGGTGCAACACCAAATGCTCGCTAAGGAGCAATCCTGCTTCCTATGACTGCGAGAAGGAGGAGGAGATCCTCCTAAGCAGGCACAAATATGTCTTCCCGGTTATCATTATTAACCGTAACCAGGCTCTGGAATGAAGGGACAGAGACTAGAAGGAAGTACGTTGGATGGGAGGGCAAATCAACCTGAAGGTTGTCATTCCCCGTTTTACTAAGTACTGGAACCAGTACGATGTAGGGCGGACCTGCCGGTGAGGCAAGCCTGTGTAAGGCTGGGAATGTGTCAGGTTAGCCTGAACTCCGAGTGCCTGTATGGGTGACTAACAAACGTCGTAGCTCTCTGGGGAAAGGAGACATGAGCGGGGACTCCTCTGCACTGGAACACACGGATACCTACTGACAGGTAGCGGTGACTCCAGAGGTAGCTGGGGTTGGAGAGACGGGCAGATAAACAAGGAAACTCTTCCGGCAACCAGGGTACCTCATTGGCAAGGAGAAGCTCCGTCTGGGATGAAAGGGTCTTCTCCATGGAGCAAGAACTGTATCAGAAAGCTGATGCCAGTCAATCTCCGAGCCCACTGGACCCCAAGGGTCCGCGTGTGGAGATGGTACTTGGCCCCAAAAAGGGCCACCATGTGAACTGCTTGCAAACAAAGGATGAGACGGTCAACTGGTGGGGGGGAGAGAGATGCCCGTAGCCCTCCTCATGAGGAACTGCGCCCTGGTGAGAGGTAAATAAGACCTGGGCCACACAGGAGCCTTGTCATGCCCAAATATAGCATAGCAGCCTGGAAGGCGGAGAGGTAGCCGGAGGTACTGGGCCACAGGACCATCGTTAAACCTTGAAAGAGAACCAGCAAGGGAGACAGGCCCAGGAAGACTCCAGTAGGGGGCACTGGTGAGTGGATAACCGACTGGGCCATCCAGTAGGGGGTCTGGAGGGGCCTGGGGAGAAGTGACCAGGACAGCAAGAAGGGGGAACATTTCTTGACCCAAGAGAGGTGTCATCCCAAACTGTCAAGCAAAAAAGCCTGTGGCCGAAGACAAGCGTCCAGCCTAGGGAGGGTGCGTACTCGGATCCCTGGGAATTGACAAAAGCAGAAGGCATCCCCCCCCCCCACGGAGAAAGGGTCATGCAGGTGCATCAGTCTAGTGACAGAGCGGCGGGGGTGTAGATCCAGGATCACCTGGAGGTTCCCTGTCCTTTGGCACCCATAAGTGACAAAAGGGGGAAGGAGTTGCAGACTTGCCCTTACTGATAGGGAAATAAGGTTTTTCGCCTGAAGGGTGGTAACATGGAACGTGGACCGTAGTCCCCATAAAAGGACATCCTAGACATTTGTTATTTTAAGAAAAAGAGCTGAAAAGATCATCTAGAGGGAAGGGGCAAATCAGTCCTCTGCCGCTTGTTCCTCCGGTCTCCCTGCCGGAGGAGGGGAGTTGAGTCAGGAGTCAAGAAGAAATGGCAGGTGCTGAAAGCTCAGTCACCTCAGCTCTGTCGGCTTTGCAGGCTGGAGCGGTCGGGATACAAGAGGCCCGGCAACTGCTCAGATGCCTGGGGGACTGCTGGCAATGGGATTGCTGCATAGAGCGCTGAAGGGAAGGAGAAAATGCCCTGCTCTGCTGGCTGTGAGATCAGGTACAGAGGACTTTGCCAGACTCTTGTAAGGAGGAGAGCGAATCCTGGACATTCCTCTGAACAGAGAAGGGCCCCGGAACGGGTCGTCCAGAATGGAGGCCTTAATGTCCGGGATGAAGTCATCCCGGCAAAGCATACGGTTGCTGCTGTGCACTTAGCGGAGACATCCACTGTGTCATACGAAGTGTGGAGGACGTGAAAACTCACACTGAAGGCAGAGCCAAGCAGCTGCTCCAACTGCGTCTTAGCAGGGGAATCTGGTACGGTTTGTATTTTGTCCCCCACTTGTCCCAAAAAGAGGCTGTTGATGCACCATCATATGAGCAAGACAATTCTGGGCACACAAGGCCACAGTGGAAGAAGCATAGACCCTTCGCCCTAGAATGTCCAACAGTCTGGACTCCCTGTCCACAAGGAAAGTCACTCCGGAGACTAGGCTCCATGGATTCACCATGGGCATCTGATAAAACAGAGGGACGATCTTAGGGTGGGTATCGAAATTATGCTGGTCATCGGGAGTATGGTTTAATCAATCTGCCTTCTTGGGCACAGGAGGGACCAATGCTTGCTGCTGCCAAACTGTAGACGTAATATGGTTGTGGGAAACCACTAAAGGTGGGATTACCACTGACTCAACCTCTGGGAGGTGCAAATGTTCTGCCAGATGACGATGTTGAGGGTCCTGCTTCTCCGTACACCAACCTTGAGAGATCTGGATAAGCTTCAAGACCTCCAAAAAGGAAAAGTCCTCTGGAAGGGATTTAGGGGTGTCCCTAACCCACACTTCTTCCAGGGGTGAGTGAGGCAGGGACCCGGAGACTCGAGTCTGATGCCACATCTACCGAGCATTCGGACTCAGAGGTGGTGCACTGGAGTGGTGGAAGGTCAGCGACAGTCCTGGTGTCCGGTAGGGGTTCACATCCGGTGACTGAATCTCGCATTGGGGAAGGGACCAACGTCAGCATAGCAGGAGCTGGTGCCAGGTGCTGAGGAGATTCCCATCAGGCGTTGAGAAAAGCATTATAGTCAGCCGGCATTTGATAAAGGAACATCGGGTGATAGAAACAGCCCGGCAATGTGTCGTGAGACCATATAAATGACCCGACAGTCTAGATGGACCTGTCGAGCGTGCCAGCAGGGTGTCGACTGGAGGCCCAGCGTTAAGCCCAAAGGGGGCCCAAAGGACAGACAGTAGGCATACCTAATGGCGGCTGCTGGTTGGGCAACAATCCCGAAAGGTCTGGGTCCTGAGTTTGCGCCCGGGGATCTGAAGAAAGGTCCAGAGGTGGTACAGCTCGGGGTGCCTGGTATGAGAGGAGAGTACCGGTAGACAGCAGCCCTGCCAACACCTGGTGGGAAAGTCGCAGAATAGGGACCACCAGTGGCGGCTGAGGAGCCAGAAGCGCCCGGGGGGCGTGGAAGACAGCTGGCGTGATCCAGAGGACCATCGTCTGACCCCAAACTGGGATCCAGCAAAGACGTCAGGACCAGGCAGGCATCAGTAGAAGTGCTGGCACCCAGAGAACCAGCCAACTGGCTGAGAACCCGGAGGGTGAAAGGGCCTGAGCGACAGGGGTGGTGGGACGGAGGACAGGTCCCCTGAACCTGCAGAGGTGCAGTCTGCCACAGTGATAAAGGCAGGTGGCACGGCCAGAGGCAGCCCAGAGGGAAGGACTGGTGTGGCCGCCAAGTTCGACCCTCGCACGGGGAAGACCCAGCACTGGCTGCATCCCCAGGAGGCGACTGTGGCTCAGAAACAGACCACTTGTGGTCCCAGTGTTTCTTGGAAGAAGTGGTGGCCTCAAAAGAGGTCCCCGAGGTAGCACTCTGTGCCTGTAGCTCTTTCTCCATGGTGGCCAATTTCTGTTGCAGGAGGTGAGCTTCCAGAACCTCCTGGTGTCGTTTCCGTGTGGCCTGGTTAAACTTCTGGCAGGCTTCGGCATCATGATCCAGGTCGAGTCAGATGATGCAGGAAGAATGGCCACCTTTTTCTGGAATCTGCTTGCCGTAGGCACATTTAAGATTTGCCGGTATCTGCAGGGGAGGTCGGCTAAGACATACGGCCCACTAAATCGAAATACAAACCGAAAAAAATAGATATATTTAGAAACAGCAGTCGACTGTAGCAATGTTCCACTAGGTCCAGATGACCACAGCTCAGTGGTGGGAAAAGAACAGAGATAGGCGTGGGGGACCGCCCCTCTTATACCATTAGTGGACGTTGGCATGCCAACGGTCCCCTGTTATAGCCTGCTAGCTAGACGTTTTCCATGTGGTCCTAGCTCCTGGCGGCGTAGTCCTAATGGTGCTGCTTACTGCAAGAGCCCCCTCGAAGTAATATCTGTTCTATCTTCTTCAGGGGTATCTTGGTCATCAGGTCACATTGTAGGAACGAGTCCCAAGCACTGACAGGTGCAGCAAGACAGTCTTGGAAGGTCAACCAAAGCCTAGGACAGGAGACCCAGCAAGACAGCCTGGCTAAAGTTTGGTTGGGCTCTAGAGGCAATGTCCAGACTGTAGTGCTTGGTGAAAGTGTGGACAGTACTCCAGTTGGCAGCAGCGCAAATGTCAGTGGCTGAGACCCCTTTGAAACAGGCCACAGAGGCAGCCATGCCCCTTGTGGAATGTGCTTTCACAGTCCCTGGCAACTTTTTGCCACACTTGTAGCAGAACAAAATGCAATTGGCTAACCATTTTGATAAACATTGTTTAGAAACTTTGGTGCGCTTTCTGCAGTCCTTTGTTTGCAGCTGATAATATTTCAAAATTCTGCCAACATCTATGTATGGAGCAGTGCTTTCCCTGGATTGGCACACTTCGGGAAATAAACTGGCAGGTGGATGGATGGATTGATTCAGGGTAAACTCAGTTACCACCATAGTGAGAAACTTGGGATTCATGCGCAGAGACACCCTGTCTTTGTGGAAAATCAAATGGGGCTTCTCACACCAGGGGGCCTGAAGTTCGGAAATCCTTTGAGCAAAAGTGAAGCTCGCAATTCGAGGTTGGCTCAAATGGTGACAGGGTCAATTTCTCAAAAACAAAAATTTAAATCCCAAGCCGGGACATGGGAACAGATTGGAGATTTCAGGTGCAGGATGCTTCCTGAGAAAGGTACTGGATACTTCTAACTGGGTCATGGTATGGCCATCAATGAGATTGTGAAAGACCAAAATAGCTGAAAACTGCATTTTAATGGAGAAGTACTGGAGGTCTGAATCTGACAAGAAGATCAGGTAGTCCAGAATCTGGCTCACCGGACAGGTGAAAGGGTCCAAGTGATGTATGGCAGCCCAGATGGCAAACCTCTTCCACTTCATGGCATAAGTGGCCCTAGTGGAGGGCTTTCTAGCTGCCACAAGGACACCCGCTACCCACAGAGATACTCCACACCAGGCAATAGCTACATCCTCAGGAGTCAAACATGCAGATGAAGGGACCTGAGGTTCGGATGGACCAGAGTCCATTGAGCCTGCACCAGATCCCTGCAAAGGGGCAGGGACACTGGTGGCTCCTCCGCTAGCTGCTGCAGTAATGGAAACTATATCTGCCGTGGCCAGTAGGGTGCGACCAGAATCATGCTGGCCCCCTCCATCTGCAGCTTGATAAGTACCCTCTGAATCCAGGGAAAAGGAGGGAAGGTGTAAAGGAACTTCCGTCTCCAGGAGAGGGAAAACACACAGCACCAGAAAACTTCAGGCCCTGGATCTAGCGAGCAGAAACTGGGCAGTTTTGTGTTGAGTGGGCACACAAAAAGGTCCACTCTGAACAACCCCATCTGGCGAACAGATCTGCAACAGACACAAGAAGCTCCCATTCGTGCATGTTGGACTTAGTCCGGCTGAGGCTGTCTGCCAGGCTGTTTTGCATGCCTGGGACATGGACTGCCAAGGGAATCAGACTGTGGTCCAGTGCCCAGTACCAAACTCTCATGGCCTCCCTGCACAGGGGGTACAAGTACATTCCCCCGTTTGTCGATATAATAGACAACGCTCAGATTGTCTGACTGGATCAATAGATGACCAGGAAGGTGATGGTTCTGGAAGGCCTGCACGGCTTACAGAACCGCCATGTAGGGATACCTCAGTCTGACACCATGTCCCTCGAGTCTGAAAGGGACCCAGGTGTGTCCCCCAGCCCGAGCCGGAGGCATCTGTAGTGAGGATCTGCTGGGGAGACTAAATCTGGATTGGAACCCCTTGTAACAGATTCTGGAGGTCCATCCACCACTGGAGCACTTTGCAGACAGGGGAGGAGACCAGCATCAGCTGTTCCAAGTCATTCATGCATTGGTCCCATTGCACCCAGAGTGTCCACTGGAGCACCCACTGTGCAACCTGAGCAAGGGGACCATGGCAATGGCTGCAGCCATAAGGCCCAATAGCTTCAGATACACACTCGCAGGAACATAATGGCTCCGAGCGATCCCGAGCCTGGGCAATGAGACACTCAGCCCTGACAAGGGGCAGGAAGACGTTGCCCTGCACCGAGCCCAAGACTGCCCCTATAAAATGTGGCTCACCCCCCCTTTTTTTTTCTTTTTCTTGTTACTCCTAATGTTCTGCTACATTCCTGTATGCCTCCACAACTATATTGCTTGCACTACATGTAACCAGTGCTGACTTTATCATACTGTTTATTTATCAATACTATGTAATCACGGGTTGCCCCTGAAAAAGGGACCTCCGGGGCTCAGTGGGCTTACCCGGTCACCATAATTTAATAAATAAATACTGCAGTCTCTGGGATGGAGCCAAAATGGACTTGAGCAGACTAACTGATGCCCAGAGAGAGGAACAGTTGGAGAGTCCTCTCCAGGGTCTGGAGGAGCTGCTCCCTGGACAACGCCTTGAGAAGCCAGTCATCCAGGGAAAATGTATAGGCCTTCCTTCTGGTCAGCTGCAGCAACTGCTAAGCACTTTGTAAAGACCTGCAGTGCAGAGGACAAGCCAAACGGCAATACCTTGAACTGGTAATGCTTGCCCTGAAAAAGGAACTGGATAAACCTCCTGTGCATAGGATAGACAGAGATATGCAGGTAAGCATCTTGCATATCCAGGGAGCACAGCCAGTTGCCCTGCTTGAGAAGGGGCAGAAGGCCTGGCAGGGTGACCATGTGGAATTTCTTGCACTTGATGTAAAGACGGAGGTCTTTGATATCTAAAATAGGCCTCAGATCTCTGGTTCTTTTTGGGACTAGGAAAAGCCTGGAATAAAATCCCATTCCTTTGATGGCTAGGCACAGGCTCTATGGCCTTTTTCCACTTAAGGGCCTGTACTTCCTCCCTTAGAACCACTAGATGGGCTGGGGGGCAGAGGGAGGAGTCTCTGGGGGCATCTCGGCAAGTTCCAGAATGTGACCCCTCTCTATGATTTGAAGAATCCAGGCACTGGAAGTGATGGTTCCCAATTGATTGAGACGAAGGGAGAACCATCCTCCGACCACCACCTCTTGGTCAGGGACTGGAAAGGGGGGGGGGTCTAGCAAGGAGTCCAGCAGAGGTGGATCTGGCTGCCAGGGCCAGTCCAACACCTCTGGGTCACTTGGGGCCCATTCTGGGGGCAAAAGGAGTGGGCAGGGCAGAAATGGAAATTACGTACCTATCGCAATTCTTGATCTTCTTGGACAAAGTCTCTACCACTCATTCACACTAATGGGATCTATGCCAGAGGCGCTAGGACCCAGCGGGAGCAAACTTTTTTGCAGGAGGGCTGGCGCCAGAGATGGAGCCGTGAGGAGTGGCGCCACGTGCTTCTGCTCCTGCGGCAATGACCATCTTGGCGTCGACCCTCCAACCGCCTCAGTACCTTTTTTTTCTGAGGAGGTGCAGCGTAACTAACCCAGAAGGATAGCTTAACCAAAAACCAGACATAAGATAGTCCGGAAGACCCATATAAGAAGGGTCAAGAAAGAAGTCTTCACAGCCTAAAGACTGAGGGAGTGAAGACCACCAACAGAGGTGAGCTCGGGGGATGGTAGGTGGGCGTGTGAATGAGTGGTGGAGACTTCATCCAAGAAGATAAAGAATTACGGTAGGTATGTAATTTCCATATCTTCCTGGACATAAAGTCTCCACCACTCATTCACACTAATGGGAGAGTACCGAGCTAATAATCCCCCGAGAGGGAAGCAGGAGAGACCAAGAACTCACAGATTTAGGACAAAAGTCCATTAAGGATGGTTCTGCCAAACGAAACATGTCGTCCGGCATGGACATCCAGGGCATAGTGTTTAATGAAAGTATGCACTGAGCTCCAGGTGGACACATTGCAAATATCTGCAATGGGCACATTGCAGATTTCCGCCAGGGATGCCGCGACTGCTCTAGTAGAGAGCGTACACTCGCCTTCCAGCTTAACCTGCACCATGAAATAACAGTGGTGAAGGCATGCCACCAGCCATGCTGAAATGCATCTGACAGCGACAGGCTGACCCAGCCGGGTCTCGATAAAGGAAACAAACAGTTGTTGAGCTTTGAGAAAATCTTTTGTCCTATCTAAATAGAAACGCAAAGCTCTTTTGACATCCGAAGAATGAAGAGAACGCTCCCCTCATTTTGGAAGTTTGCAAAGTAAGTAGGAAGGATCAAAGGTTGGTTTAGATGGAATTCCGAAACAACCTTAGGGAGAAACTTAGGATGGGTCCTAAGAACTACTTTGTCTTTATGAAACAGTATACGGAGGGTCTGTGACTAAGGCATGCATCTCAGAGACCCTGCGGGCTGAGGTAATGGCCACCAGGAAGGCTGTTTTCCAAGTGAGGAATTTCAACTCACAGGTAGCTAGAGGCTCGAAAGGTTTGAGTGAGCATGTCTAGCACAAGATTAATGTCCAAGGCCAAGACCGGACATCTGATAGGAGGTCTGGTATGCAGAATTCCTTTAAGGAACCTCAACCACGGGTAACTGAGCCAATAACAAGGAAAGTACTGGCTCATAAGCTGAAATGGCACAAAAGTGAACCTTGACTGTAGAGTATTGCTGACCTGAATTTGAGAGGTCCAAAAGGCACTCTAGAACCTTGTTTGGTGGGCAGGAAAAAAAGATTCAAAGAGGATTTTGCACACCAGAGTGAAAAATGCTTCCATTTGGCTGTGTAAGTTTTCCTAGTGGCTGGCATGTGCGCAGCCAGAAGAATATCAAACTCTGAGGGAGGCACTGAACCTGTTCACTTCTATCTCTTCAGGAGCCAAGCATGAAGATTAAGCGAGCTCAGACTGGGATGGACCACAGGCCCCAGAGTCAGAAGGTTCGACTAAAGGGGAAGCGGTTTTGGAGGGGTTTCTGACATACTGTTGAGTAACGGAAACCATATCTGCCAATGCCAGAAGGGGGCAATGAGAATCATTTTGCTCCCCTAGGACTCTAACTTGAGAAGTACCCTCTGAATTAGAGGAAGAGGCGGAAAGGCATATAGAAACAGTTTTGTCCACTGAAGCCTGAACGCATCCTGACAGAAAATGCCAGGCCCTGGATTTCTGGAGCAGAAGAGAGGCAGTTTTGTGTTGAGTGGGGATGCAAAAAGGTCCAGGTCTAGAGTTCCCCACTCTGCGAATAGTGACTGAACTACGGTTGAGTCGAGAGACCATTCGTGAGGATGTGTCTCCGTTCTGCTGAGACGGTCTGCCAGTTTGTTCTGCACTCCTGGCAGGTAGGCCACTCGAATTACAGCCTTGTGCTCCAAGCACCATTCCTACACTCATCGCTTCCCTGCATAAGGGGTAAGAGTGAGCCCCGCCTTGCTTGTTGATGTAATACATCACTGCTTTGTTGTCAGTTTGAAGGAGAATGTTCTTGTGACAGAGAATGTCCTTCAAAGCCCGAACTGCATAAAGGACGGCTCTCATTTCTAAGACATTTATGTGAAGCTGGGACTCGTCCTGAATCCATGTACCTTGAGTGTAGAGAGTTTGACAGTGAGCTCCCCACCCCAGAGACGCGTCCATGGTAATGGAAATCTGATGATCCAAAGGAGCAAAGGGATACCCTTCCAGAAGATTGTCCTCTTGTGACCACCAGGTGAGTGACCTCTTCAAAGGTTATGTCACCTTGATGAGAAAGGACTGAGGGTGAGTGGTTGGAGACCACTGAGTAGTGAGCATCCATCGAGAGGTTCTCATGTGAAGGCGTGCTAGGGGTACAGTGAACACGGAGGATACCATGAGACCTAGCATCCACTGCATCAAGATAGCTCGAACTGAGCTGTTCTGTCTGATGTAACGGGCCAGCTGTAGGATATCGCTCCTTCTGTCCTCTGGTAGAAATGCTTTCGCACAGGAGGTGTCCAGAAGAGTTCCTACAAAAAGGAGCCTCTGGGAGGGCTGCAGGTGTGATTTCTTGAGGTTTAGCAGGACTCCCATGGACGTGAGAAAGCCTGAAGCCGTGGCAACAGCGTCACAAGTTCCTTTTCTGGAAGGGCTCGCTAGAAGCCAGTCGTCCAGATATGGGAACACTTGTATCCTGACCTTTCTGAGATGCGCTGCGAGAACTGCACACTGTAAAAAACTCGCAGCACTGAGGATAGCTCAAAGGGCAGGACTCTGAACTGATAATGCTGTCCCAAAGCCACAAACCTTAGGTACTTGCGATGCTTTGGATGAATAGGAATATGTTGGTAAGCATCCTGCATGTCTAGGGAGGCTAACCAGTTGTGTTGATGAAGCAAAGTTAACAGGATCCCTAGGGATAGCATCTTGAATTTCTCTTTGGGAAGAAACTTGTTTAATTTCTGAGGTCCAAAATGGGGCGCATGCCCCCGGTTTTCTTTGGAACTAGAAAGTAATGAGAGTAGAACCCTGTGTTCCGTTGATCCAGCGGAACTACTTCCACTGCCTTGTTGTTCAGAAGGCCTTGTATTTCAGAGGCGAGAAGCTCTGACTGAAGAATTGACAGCTTTGGCTGCCACTTGGGGAGACAATCCAGAGGGTTCTCCGAAAAATTGAGGGAATACCCCTTGCGGATTATCCGAAGGACCCATTTGTCCAAAGTTATGGACTTCCACTGGTTGTAGAATTGAGTCAGATGACCTCCCACCGCAAAAAAAAATCCCCATCGGGCAGCTGAGCTGGGACTTGGGCCAGAAACTCAGAAGGCGGCACTGGGTGCTTTGGGTTCTTGCGCCTTCTGTTGCGTTTTCTTTTGAGTCTGAGAGGCTCGATTTTTACCTCCTCTATCTTTGCCTCGAAAGGACTGACGGTTATGAAACTGGAGTTTGTTAACACCCCCTCGAGAGGTAGCGGGAGGAGGTCAAGCCAATTTAATGGCTGACCTAGTCTTTTGTGTGGCCTCTAGATCTTGTTCTACTTGAGGGCCGAAGAGATGCACACCATCGAAGGGCAACGCCATGACCTGTTGCTGGGCATTATTTGTGAAACCTGAAGTGTGCAGCCAGGAAATGGTGGCGGGTACAAACACTCGCCGCAGCCGCTCGGGAGGCAGTATCGAATGCGTCCATAGCTGCTTTAACCTGTTGATTGTTGGACTCGATGCCCCTGGTTATGGTTTGAAGAAGCTCTGAACTAGTGTCCGACTCCGGTAGCGCTTCAACCATTTGTTTGAGCGAATGCCAAAGAATATACTCGTATGAGAGAAATAGCCCTGGTAGCTGGTGATACGCATACCCAGGGTGGATGCAGCAAAGACTCTCTTACCTAAAGTAACTATCTTATGAGATTCTTTGTTTATAGGTCGAGCTGTGGTAGTCTGAGGAAGGACGACCTTATGCTCTGCCAAGACTACAACAGGATCCGCAAAGGCTTGGGAGGCCAAAACCGGTCGATCCTTGTGAGCAGCATACTTCCTATCTATGGACTTAGCCACAGAAGGAATGAGAGCAGGATTATTCCATACCATTTGATAAAGCGTCTCAAAGGAGGGTTGTACCGGGGGAGTTAAATCCATAGGGATGTCCGGAACATGAAGGTATTGGAGTCTTAAAAGCTTCCCAGGATCGATGTCCATAGTCTGGAGAGAGAGAGTGGAATTCAAATTTTTTAGCAAAGACTTAAATGACAGGTCCTCGACCACAGGCTCTGTAACAGGATTAGATCCTGCTCCTTCCACATCATCACCCAGTCTAAGATCTGGGACAGGCTCAATATCATCTCCTGACAGTCCAGGAGGGACTGCATGGATAGGAAAGGGTTGAAAATCAGCAGAAAGAGGAAGGAAAAGAAATCAGAGAAGGGACGTCCTGAAGATTGGTAGAAGAAAAGCCCGGCCTCAGCGCCGGAAGGCTGCATGACGCCGACAAGGCAGACGGCGCTGAAGAAGAACACAGCCAATAGTCTCAATGGTGCCAAAAAGCCGCATGGCACAGAGAGCGACGCAGACAGGCGCAACAGCGCCGGGAGGTGCCCCGGCACCGGAAACAGCACCAAGCGACCCACCGATGCCAACAGCGCCGAAACCAATCCAGGGCCCCGAAAATTAGAATTTGAGGGAAAAGGAAGAATACCACAAGATAGAGGCATCGGTGTGGCCCCCCTGTGCCGCAGCCATGTGAGGGAGGAAAACACCTGAGCACGGAGTAGACAGCACCGAAGAGGAAGCCGCGCCACTGTGGAGGCCAAATCGCCCTGCCCGATCCCCCGAAGAGCCCAAGGGCCCCTGAGTGACCGGGCCAGGCAGCTGGACCAGCCTCCGAGCCCAGTGCTCCATAAGAGAGGCCCACTGATGAAACTGCTCATCGGAAGGCAGGGAAGGGCTCCGATGTGGAAGAGGTCAGAGACCAGAACCAGAAACCGGCAACTCCGAACGAGGAGACCGGCAACTGACCCCAATGACCGATCGTCGACGCGCAGACATATCAGAGGGCGACCTCGAGTGATGTCTTCTCTTTGACCTATGGGTCAAAGAAGAGCTCGAGGCGAACGGGCAGAGAATGGACCGTCTACTTTAATGCTTCCGGGGGGACCGCCCATCTCCTCGGGCATTGGACTGACCGTTGTCAGACCCCCCTTCTGGAGAAGGCTGCAGACCGGACCCAGCCCGGCTGACTGAACAGCTTTCATACGAATTCTCCCTACCGTCACCTGACCCGCTCATGGTCGACTAAGTCGATGTAGGCTGATACTTCTTTCTTTGATAAGAATAAATTATCGTAAGCGGTACTTTATTCGAAAAATACTACAAATAATAAACTGAAAACTATGCTGCTAGTTTGAAGTTTTGACTCCAGACAGCGTAGTCACTGAAAGCGCACTCAGCAGGAAAAAAAGGAACCGGTGATTTGGGGGTCAACGCCGATATAGTCATTGCCGCATGAGGCAGAGGTTCGTGGCGCCACTCTCGAGCTCCATCTCTGGCGCCGCCTCCTGCAAAAAAGTTTGCTCACGCTGGGTCCTAGCACCTCCGGCATAGATCCCATTAGTGTGAATGAGTGGTGGAGACTATGTCCAGGAAGATCAGCCCTTTCTCTTGCCCCAAGGGCGGGAACCTGCTCTGGACTCATGCAACACCTTGTGAAAAGGCAGGCGCTATCTGCTCCTAGGCGGCGTATAACAGAGTGAATGGACAGACTTGATAGCCCTGCCAGACACCTGCATGTTATTAATGATGTCCTGGACATCTGACCCAAACAATTTGAAGCCATTAAAGGGGGCATTCAGCATCCTCTGCTGGATATCTGCTGGGAACCTCAAAACTATAAGCCCTGGCACCAGTGTCTGAAATGTCATACAAGGCCCTAAGGAGAGGTTTATTAATGTTTTCCGCAGTCTATAAGCATTTAAGAACCTCCTATTTCTAGGAAGAATCTGGGAGGACTTGGGCAGCCACCTTGCCCTTCTTCCAGATGGTATTCTGGTACCTGACCATGTGCGAAAGATATTTAGCAATCTGAAGCCCCAGAGTGGAGGAGGTGTAGACCTTCTTATCTCAATGACCAGTCTGCTTGGATTCTCTGTCAGGTATGGGGAAAGTACAATTCCGTAAGAATTTACCGTAACAGTAGATCTTCGAGAGAGGCTCTTGCAGTAGGTAATTACATATAGGACTGACGCCAGCAGGCAGCAGGACCCCAAGGAAAAGTTTCTAGCTAGCAGTCCCTGGCGAAGGACCGCCCCCACGTCAGGTGACCGGCGTCAGGAGATGTTGGTATAAAGGGGCGGTCCCTGATGCCCGCCTTCCAGTTCTTTCCCGCCACGGGCCAGAAAGGCCGGACAAGAGAGGAGCGGATATTTCCTTCACTGGAAAAGGAGCTGAAAAAGCCTAGGGGGATGGAGGGCGGGAAGGTATTACCGACTGCAAGAGCCTCTCTCGAAGATCTACTGTTACGGTAAGTTCTTACGCAACTGTACTATCTTACTTCGAGAGGGCTCTTGCAGTAGGTAATTACATATAGGACTGAATCCCAAGCAGTCTGGATCAAAGAGAGGCACCGGGAGGAGGAAAACTACTCCTAAAAGCAGCTCTAGCTGTGCAAGCCTCAAGAACAGGCCTTGCAGAACAGCCTGCCCGAAGCCTGCTCTACGGCGAGAGGCAACATCCAAACTGTAGTGTTTAGTAAAGGTATGGACGGAAGTCCAGGTGGTGGCAGCACAGATGTCTGCCGCAGACACATTTTTGAAACAAGCCGCTGAGGCAGCTACTCCTCTGGTGGAGTGGTCTCTTTACGTGGCCCGGGAGGGTCTTGTTATATTTGTCATAACAGAAAGTGATGCAATGAGCCAACCACTTAGATAGGCATTGCTTGGAAACAGCACTGCCTTCCCTTTTATGAGCAAAAGAGACGAAGAACTGATCAGTCTTTCTGAGATCCTTTGTCCTGTTGGTGTAGTATCTCAGAATCCTGTGAACATCCATAGTATGGAGTAAATACTCCCCTTGATTAGAGTACTACGTAAAAAAGGCAGGTAACTCTATGGACTGATTTAGAGTAGACTCAGCTACTACCTTAGGGAGAAACGTAGGATTTGTGCGAAGAGCAACATGTTCCTTGTGAAAAATCAAGTATGGGATTTTACACATCAGGGACTGTAGCTCGGAAATTCTCCGAGCAGAAGTAATGGCCACCAGGAAGAGAGTCTTCCATGAAAGGAACTTCAAATCCGCAGAAGCTGCAGGTTTGAAGGGAGGGAGAGTAAGTTTCTCGAGAATAAAGTTCAAGTCCCAAGGGGGAGCAGGAGTACGAATGGGGGGCCTCAGATGGAGGATCCCTCTGAGAAAGGTCTTAGAGACCTCCAATCAAGCAAAAGTTTTGTCCGCGAACGGAACATGATAGGCCGAAATGGCCGCCATGTGAACCTTCAGCGAAGAATGACTAAGATCCAGGTCAAACAGATGACGTAGATACTCCCACAGAAGTCCCGCTGAACATGAAAAGGGTTCAGTGTTCTTGGAAGCAGCCCAGATAGCGAATATTTTCCACTTCATGGCATAAGTGGATCTGGTAGATGGTTTTCTGGCCTCTACCAAAATCTCCGCCATTTTGGGAGACACTCCAAAACGAGATTGGGCTAAGTCTGCAGGAGCCATGCATGCAGTTGAAGGGATCTGAGGCCTGGATGGACCAGGGTCCCCTGATCCTGGGTCAGTAAACCTCGAGATAGAGGAAGAGGAAGAGGAGGATCCTCCAAGTATTGTTGTAGAAGAGAGAACCAAACTTGCCTGGGCCAGAAAGGAGCGATTATAATCATTCATGCTCCTTCTGAAGCTAGTTTCTGCAAGACTCGTGGGATAAGTGGAATTCAGGGAAAGGCATAGACGAATCTGTCCTTCCAGTCTAGAGACAAGGCATCGCCCAAAGCGCCTCACTCTGGAACGAGAGGAGAAGACGGAAGTTTTAGCGCTTAGGGATGCGAACAGGTCGACCTGTGGTGTTCCCCAAAGTTGGAAGATATTGTCTAGGACCCCTTGGTCCAGTTCCCACTCGTGAGTCAGAGCAGAAGAGCGACTTAGCTCATCTGCCAGGGTGTTGTCAACTCCCAGAACATGAATTGCCATGAGGTGGAGGTCGTGTTGTGTTGCCCAATCCCAAACCCTCACTGCCTCCCTGCAAAGACGGTAGAACCGAGTCCCTTCCTGTTTGTTGATGTACCACACCACGCACATGTTGTCCGTCTGGACGACTAGGTGGCCGGGAAGGATATATTGGTGAAGGGCTTGGAGCGTGTACAACACTGCCCGAAGCTCGAGCACACTGATGTGGAGAGCTTGTTCTAGCTTGGACCAGGAGCCCTGGGTCCGCTGAGAGCCTAGATGGGCTACCCAACCTTCGCCCAAGGCGTCTGTGGTTAGAGTCTGAGGGGGGGGAGGATGAAAGAAAGGAACTCCCCAAAACAGGTTCTCTCGAACCATCCACCACTGAAAGTCTCGAAGCATCGGCGAGGAGACCAGAACTGGGTGATCTAGGTCGTCCACTAGCTGATCCCATTGAGAGCATAGAGTCCACTGAGAAATCCTCACGTGGAGTCGAGCGCGAGGAACCGTCGGGATAGCAGCTGCCATGAGCCCGAGAAGGCGAAGGACCGACCTCGCAGAGACTCCTGCGGTCAGACAGCAGACTTATTTGGGTCTGGAGGGTGGACGCCCTGTCCGGAGGCAGGAAGGCCTTGCCCGTGGTCATATCGAGAATCGCCCAATAAATTGTAGCCTCTGGGATGGGTCCAGATGAGACTTGGAATGGTTGATGGTAATACCCAGGCAGGCAAAAACCTGCTGGGTAAGAGAGGCCACACAGGAGCCAATCGTCCAGGTACGGGAAAACCTGCACTCCCCTGGTACACAGGTGGGCCGCCACCACTGCCAGGCATTTGGTAAACACTCGGAGGGCAGAGGATAGACCAAGCGGGAGCACCTTGAACTGGTAGTGGTCCCCCTGGAATGCAAAACGAAGGTATTTGCGATGAGATGGACGAATGGGAATGTGCAGATACTGTAAGCATCCTGCATATCCAGAGCACAAAGCCATTGACCCGGCCGGAGGAGAGGGGCAGAAGGCTCTGCAGAGAGAGCATCCTGAACCTTTTGTATTCTACGAAAAGATTCAGGGAACTGAGATCCAAAATTGGTCTGAGATCTCCTGTCTTCTTTGGGACCAGGAAGAAATGGGAATAGTAACCCGTCCCTCGCAAATGAAGGGGGACGAGCTCTATTGCTTGTTTTAGCAGGAGAGCCGAAATTTCCTCCTGGACCAAGAGAAGATGTTCCCATGAATACGACGACTTCAGAGGGGGGTGGCGGGGTGGTTTCTGAAGAAACCATCGAGTGTCCTCTGCTATGAGCTGGAGCACCCAAGAATCTGTGGTTATCCTCTCCCAACCCGGAAGGTGAGGGAAAACCTCCCTCCTACCAGTTCCTCCGGGGAGTCCAGGGGCAGTGGGAGAGGAAAGGAGTCAGGTGGTGTGGGGCAGCGCTGCAGCTGAAGCACCCGCTGCTTTTTTGGGTGGGGGGGCCTAGCAGCTGTGGGGGCCCGGCATTTTGTGGCCCGCCTTCCCTGGGGTTTCGCCTTGGGTCGATTCAGTCTGCGAAAGGGACGGTGCTGCAGCTGATGGGGACGGTACATAGAATCAACTGACTTCAGTGCCGTCCCCTTCTCTTGCAAATCGGTGACGATGTCCTTGACATCACCCCCAAAAAGCACCGACCCCCGGAAGGGTGCTTCCCGGATAGTAGATTGCACCTCCGGGACCAACCCTGACACACGGAGCCATGCATGCTGCCGCAGGCCTACAGCGAAAGCTGAGCTCCGCCCAGCAGTGTCCACTGCATTGTATGTCGCACGAAGCATGTGGCGGACTGGCCGAATGAGCAGAGCGGACCAGATCAGCCAACTCCTGCTTGACTTGGGAGTCTGGCAAGGAGTCCAGTTTGGCTTCCACTTGAGTCAGAATGACCTTCTGGTAATCCCCCATATGGCAGACATAGTTCAGGGCCCTGATCCCCAGCGTGGAGGAAGCGTAAATCTTTCTCCCATACTGGTCCAGAAGGCGCGATTCCTTATCAGGTGGTGACTAGCTAAGATGTTTGGGGTTTGCCGACCAGCCGTGAGCGGTGCTAATCACGACCGAGTCGGCACGAGGGTGAGAATCCAGAAAATCAACACCCTCTGGAGCCCGATATAGCCGGTTCGACTTCCTAGGAAGTGGTGCTAAAGCCGACGGCTGTTTCCATATTGTGGTAACGAGGTCGGCGTGAGGCTCTATCCAGGGTGGCACCAAGGTAGGAGCTGTCACGGGCAGATACAGATGTTCAGCGAGTTTCAGACGCTGAGGATCTGGTTCCAGGTAGTGCCACTGATGAACCTCCTGGATTTTCCTAAGCAACTCCACAAAAGAAGGATCCTCTGGCGGAGACTTCGGAGGAGTCCTTGGTCTGGGCTTCGACGGAGAACGTGGCTCGTCATCTCTCTCGGAGCAACCGTCAGAAGAATCAGAGGGTGAAGAGGAGGATGAAGTGGAAAAAGACTCCCTTTCCCGACCCAGGGGAGGAACGGACCCCTTGGGAAGTCCCCAGGAAGCATGTCTGCCTTCTCTGGATCAGGCGGAAGAACCCTGGAATCCGGAGGTGGTAGTGTGCCGCCTCGGACGTACGGGAACCTGGGACGGCACAGTCGTCAGAAAGCGGCTCTCGACCTCTTTGGTGAGCTAAGCCTTGGTCTCAGCCCACCAGGAGGCCAGAGTCTCCTGCAGGTCCACCGACGTCCGCGAGGGCGGTGGAAGAGGAAGAGGCGGGGGATAAGGATAAGGGTTATAACCGTATGGAGCATATCCAAAACCCGGCGTTAGGAAGCCCGGCATCTGGTACTGTGGCGCTGGATACTGCGGTCCTGGGTATGCCGGCGTCGGATAGGATGGAGGGTACCCGGGAGCCGGGCTGCCGAAGCAGATGGCCCATGCCGGTGGCCTAACGGGCGGGTCCACACTGGAAGGCCCGACGGGAGCGGGATGTCTCCCGGAGTCGGTAGGGCCGGCGTCAGGGCCGACGTCGGAGGCCCTGGCGTTGGAGCTACCAAAGTCGGAGGAGCTGGCACTGAAGCCGCCATCCGGGGAGCCGACGTCAGGTCCAGCGCACCAGGTGGCGGAAGGACTGACGGAGGAGGAAGATCCCCAGCTTCGCCCGGGGATGGAGGGGAAAAATCCCCTTGGTCGTGTTGGGGAGACTGGGTCCCCAGACGGCAGCGAAGGATGCAGGGAACCAGGTACGACGGACATGGGAGGGTCCATCGTCTGTTCCTTTGCCAGCCGGGCGTCAGATGAGCAGACGTGTGGCTTAAGGGCGAGCTCCCGGCGGGCACCGGAGGAGCCGGCGTCCGACTTACAAGATCCATCACCGGAGGCAGGTCGAGTAGAGGGATCGGCCTGGTCCAGTGGAGTGGAGGCTGTGCGCCGCCCGAAGGTCAGGTGTCTTACCTGCCTCCCAGGCAGAAGTCGGAGGACCAGCGCCAGACTTACTGGCTGAACCAGGGCGGAGGCCTCAACTGTGGAGGCGCCGCAAGCGTCTAGTGCGTAGCCAGACGGCGGGCGGACGCCGGAATTCTGAGGTGGCTATCGAGGAGCGGTCCTCGGAGGGGACGTTACCTGTGTCCCAGCGACTCCTGAGGGAGACGCGGTTGAGAAGCCCATATCCGGGTGCCTCTCCTTCTTCCGATGGCCTTCGGGGGAAGTGGACGCCTGCCTCAGTTTTTTGAGCTCCTTCTCCATTGAACTCATTTTCTTCTTTAGAATATGGGCTTCCAGGGATTGCTGCCGCCTTTTCCAGGTAGCTGCACTGAAACTGAGGCAGTGCTGGCACTTCTCGACTGGGTGATCGGGGCCTAGGCAGAACAGGCACAGGGAATGGCCGTCCTTGTGCTGTAGTTGGGCGCCGCACGAATTGCACTTATGTTTGTGCTCAGAGGGTGTAGGGGATGACATACACCGACGATTGTAGTGACGTTTAGTCAAAAAAAGCTATTTCAGTAAAAAAACGATAAAGATGGGGCTGACGAAGCACGAACTTTTCCGCGAGGCGCTGCACGAGCTACAGCCGGAAAGAACTGGAAGGTGGGCGTCAGGGACCGCCCCTTTATACCGACATCTCCTTACGCCGGTCATCTGACGTGGGGGTGGTCCCTCGCCAGGGACTGCTAGCTAGAAATTTTTCTGTGGGGTCCTGCCGTCTGCCAGCGCCAGTCCTATATGCAATTACCTACTGCAAAAGCCCTCTTGAAGTAAGATCAGAGATGCTTGGGCACTATGAATCTATCGTGGGCAGCCTTAATGACCACAGAATCAGTCTCTGGTTGGGCAGCATAGTAAGAGGCGCCCAGGGGGGCATGATAACGCTCATCTGCCCAGTGGGGCATGGCAGGCACCATGTCTGGCCTATGCCAGGCTGCCCATTTTAGTTTCTGTAATTCTGCTAGCCTGTCCTAGCTAGTTTGCACTTTTAGCCTAACCACTTCATCTATAGGGCACAGAACATTATTTTAGCTTTCCTCGAGATGTTCCTCCTCAAGGTAACTTGCCTCTTATCCCTGTGGTACCTGCCTACCTCTACCTCAGACTGAACCCCAACCAACCTAAGTCTTTCCTCATTCTTCCAGGTAACCCCTAAATCCAGTCTATCCCTTTTACCTGCACAAATATCCTATACACCTCTGCAAAGCAACATGATAGAGACAGTTATACGTGTACCCTCTCCCCCTCTAATTACAAACTTAATCACTGTCTGCACTAAAGCGAATAGCTGTCAATACACCCCCAAAACCTATGCGAGTTTTATGTCCCGCTTAAAACGGCAGGCACTAAGACTAGCCTATCTACTCATTAATATCAGGTAATGTACACCCCAACACAGGGCCCCTATCGCAATCCACCACCTCACATTCACATCGTAGTGGCCTAATCATAGCCTCCATTAACATTTGCAGTCTTTTGGCTAAAATCGACTCTTCAGGTATGGGTCACCCAACACCAACTCAAGATTCTCTCAGTAGTGGAAACCTGTCTCAACCCACACATCCCAGATTCAGCCTTTCAGCTGCCAGGTTATACATCCTTCAGGCTCAAAAGAACTGGCAAGCCTGGAGGTGGCTGTGTAATACATGTTAAGGAGCACCTCCAGGGGCAAACACTGCCGTACATTATATATCCCCCCCAAGGCACACGACAATGGTTTCAATGTAGTCACTGACTCTGTCCACCCACTCCCAAAACACTGAAATTTTATTGGTAGGGGATTTCAATATAACCTGGATCTCCCCTGAAGCAGGCCCATACAAAGATGCACTAGCCACAACTAACGTCTCACAGCTAGTAGGTATTCCCATGCCGGTAAACTACCACACTGGCACTAGCACCCTCCTTGACTAGTTGGTCACTAACCACCCGGAAAGGATCAGCAAAGTAGCAGTACTTCCAGATTCCCTCAGCGACCACTCCCCTATCCTCTTCACTTGGTCAAATAAGTCACCTAAAGTTTGTGCCAAAATAATCACATCAAGGCTACTAAAAAAAGGGAAGCTTAATGCACTAAAAGTTCATCTCAACAGTCAAGACTGGAGCTTCCGAAACACCATGACAGATGTTGATGCTGCCCTTGAATGTTTTATCCACAGATTCAACCAGTCCTGTGATATTTATGCCCCTTTCACAAAACGAAGGATCAAGGGCTCCCAAAACCCATGGATCTCCCCCTAGCTTATTGATTTGATGAAGCACGTGATCGGCTTTGGTACAAAGCTAGAAGTTCATGCTCTGTCACGGACACCCAGGAGTACAAGGCTGCCCAGAATAACTGCACAGCTGCAGTTAGGAAAGCCAAACGTCAACACCTTAAAAGTGTTAGAAAACTCCTGGGGGGACAGCAGGTGGTTTTGGGATATCAAGTCTATCAGGCAAACCTGACAAAACACCTCTGTTCATAATAAATGTAAATGGAATTCCTTCCCAGGACCCTTTCACCATTGCCAAAACTTTCAATAAGACCTTCAGACTTCAGTGGTACACTGCCACCAGATTTCCTCCTCCCACAGAGGAAAATAAATAGCTCTAACAACACTAATACTGTACCTAAACAGGCTCCCATCCTCCTTTGTACCATAATAGTTACCCCCTCAGTAACCAAAAAATATATTATGAAGGCCCTCGCTAAATCAAGAACTAGCAGTGATATGCTTGATCTTAAACTCCTTGAACTTACTCTGGATGTTATTCTCTCTCCCCCCTCACCAACATCTTAAATCTATCCCTTGTTATAGGCAAGCTCCCACAAATTTGGAAAGCAGCCGTTGTCACATCTGTGTTCAAAAGTGATGACAGAGCCAACCACACAAACTATCGCCCCATCGCTATACTTCTCCCTCTCTCTAAAGTGCTGGAATGCATCGTCTCAGATCAACTCACTGACAACAGCACAGTTTCTGGAAACAGCATAGCACCTCAACCACTCTCATGGACTTTAATAGGTACATACACAATGCTCTTGATCGAGGCAACTTATATCGACCTCACCAAAGCCTTCGATACAGTTAATCGAGAGCTGCTCCTAAGCCAACTATCCAACATTGGTCTCTCCCTGGAATCAGTGGCCTGGTTCAGGAGCTATCTTCAAGGGAGAGTGCAGAAGGTGAAAATAAATGACATCTGCTCTGATAATCTGTTACCACTGGGGTACCACAAGGATCCATCCTAGGGCCCCTGCTTTTCAGTCTCTTTCTAAACCAACTTCCCCAAGCAGTGAATGATCAGATATTGCTTTACGCTGTCGACGCTGAGCTCTACTCTGCCCACACAGACCCTGCGGTACTCGAAAGCCAGATGCAGTCTAATTTTGTCTCCATAGAAATATGGTTCTCTGACTCAAAGTTACTTCTGAGTTATAAAAAAACTAACACAATGATTTTTGCCTCTGCCCACAACAAACACAGAAACCACCCTGTTTGAACTGTCAACAACCTCACCTCCCCACTTGAAATGGGGAACCACTTTAAATACTTGGGGGGTAACAGATACAGCGTTGTCCTACTCTCGCCACATCTATCTAGTTGCAGAATCTGCAAACGCAAAACTGGGTTTACTATTTTGCAACAAACGCTGCTTTACTAATGAAGTCTTAAGAATCGCAGTAACCAGCTCTGTGCTGTCAGTCAGACTACGGCCTTGTGATACATGCAGCTGCAACACCCACAGCTCTTAAAAGGATCAAAACCACCTTCAATAAAGCATGTAGGCTGGTTCTGGGAGTACCCCGACTAACCCACACATGTGAATTATACACCCAAATTGGGAGGCTCAATCTGGAATGTCATATTCAGTACCAAATGTGCTTGCTCTCCAAAAAAGCTACTCTTGGCTTAACCCCTCCTGGAGTACGGGATTTCCTCAATCAACATTCCTACTCCAAATGCACCACAGGGCGGAAAGAACAAACCTTGAATGTCCCTTGCTGTAGAACCACACAAGGCCAGCAATCCTTTGAATATCAGGCCCTTATATTGCTAAACTCCCTCGATGGAGACCTTCAGAAGGAAACAAAGCTGGGCCCTTCTAAAACTCTGCTTCATGCAACCCTTGCCCAGGTCAGTGATCGTGACTGCAGCACCTAACCCCCTCCCAGTTAACCTCTTCCCAACCTTTCCAGCCCTCTCTCTCCCTCTCTACCCATCTTCCACCTCCCTCCCTCCCTCTCCTTTAATGCCCCAGTCCTTCTTCCGCACACCCTCCCTTATTCCACTCCTCTCCCCCATCTCCCTCTTGCACCCCCATGAACTCTTGCAGTCCCCATTCCTTCCACTGGTTAAAGTCTAAGCTACATTTCTTCCCCTACCTTTCTACCTCCCTCCCTCTTCCCACCCCGGTCCCTCCTCCGCCCCCTCCTTTCACCACTCACCCTTTAAGTCCACCTCTTTCCTGTATTACCACCACCTGTTTCCCTCCTTACCTTTCCTACCTAACCTCCACTCATTCTGGTCTCCCTAGGCCCCAATCTCCCCCACCCCTGTCCCCCTCCCTCCTTATTCCTCCCCCCAAGGAAGGAAGGCAGGCACCTCTCAACTGTCTCCGATTTTCAGGGACGTCCCTGATTTTGCCTCAAAATTTTCCTCTGTCCCTCGTAAAATGTCTGTTTTTGTGACTGAACAGTGGGGACTGTAAGCATAAATAATGTTAAACAAAGTTACAGTCTAATTCTTCATCAGAAAATGCTTCTTACATTAATTCCCTTATTCCTAGCAGTTTCCTGAGTATTACCAATGTTTAAGATGTGTCCCTGATTTTGAGTCTCTGTCCCTGATTTTTTTTAAGCCTTGTCCCTGATTTATGAGGTAAGAGGTTGAGAGGTATGGGAAGGTAGGAAGGAAGGAAGTGGCATTCCTCAAGGCAGGAAGGAAGGATAGGAGGAATGGCCTTAGGGAGAGATTTTGGGATCTCCAAGAAGCCCATCAGGTCCCATTTGATGGCATCTTCCTCCTCTGTGTGAAAGCTCATGGCTAAAGACAGTTGCTTCATCACACTGAAGGTAGGAGCCTCAGAAGGAGACCTGGGTGTATGCCTAACTGAGTCCTCACTTAGAGGATGCAGTGGACCTGTCTGGGGTTGGGGGAACTTCCTCTTCCTCAGGTAGAATTAGGTCTGGGTGAAGTCCCTCCTCAATGTCGAACTGCTCCAACTCTAGGTCTGACAAGCAAAGCATAGAAGGCGCTCTATGGGGCGCAGAGCAAGGAGGTGCAAGGGGCATCGATGGCACTGGTGACTCAGGTCTATACAAGCCCAACTGATTAACAAGAGCTGTGGTAATCTTAGCCAAAATATCATTAAGGTCAATGGTGGGAGAAGGCTATGGTAACCTTAGCCAAACCATCATTAAGGTCAATGGCAGCAGAAGACTGCGTCGACAGCCGAGAGGTCGTCTGCATTGGGTACGACAAAACATTCAGTGGGCTTGAAGGCCTGAGGAGCCTGACAGTCGTGGACCTGGGAAGCATCAGGTCTCGGACAGACCATCATAGATGACCCCAGGGTCGACAACCTGAGGGTCGTCAGCCGGGCTCCCGGAGCAGTGGAAGGAGATGCCATCATTATGGGCCTGATCTGGACAGAGGCCTGCGTAGCAGAAGATATCTAGAGGAAGCCGTCAGGGAGCAGGAACACCGGACAGGGGGAGCAGTCCTGTTCACTGTCATTTTTGTGACTCCCGAGGACTTGTCTCAGGCCTTCGAGGCCTGGATGCTCAATGAACTCACAGACGACTGGGAAGGAGGTACCCTGGAGGACCTCTGCCCAAATCTGGCTACCTTTTGCTTCATGAGGAGTTTTTTTTCAGAGCCTTTTTTGCATCACCTAAGGGCTGTTTGGTTGCATTTCTGGCAAAGTTCATAGTCTGCGGCGTCATGGTCAAGTTCAATACAGCAGACACAGAGGTTGTGGTCGTCTGAAGAGGCAATCTTCTTTCCGCAGCAGCAGCGATGCAAAAGAGAAGTGGAATGAGTCCCTCTCAACATAAACAAGGTAAATTAATTTAGTCTTTAAGAGAGATTCAAAACGCTAAGGGCAGAGAAACATCGTAGGCGAAATGGCACGAAACTGCATTTCAGTTTCCACAGAGACCCATGCAAACAGAGTCGATGGTGGGAAAGAACGGAGGAGCGGGCGGGGCCGCTCACGCCTTTATAGGGTTGGTGACATTGGTGTAGGCAGCCCCAGTGGTACTGCTGAAAATCTTCCATGTGGATCCTGCTTCACTGACTGAAGCTCCTACGGTGAGACCCAATGACTGAAATACCCTCAAAGAAGATTCATTTTTAGTACGGTTTCTCAGTGGGCAGGAAGTGGAACACTCGCTTTATTCCTGTACAATGCTCCAAGCTTGGGGTGTAGCTTATGGTGAATTGCATCAGTGTGCATGGAGAAATCAAGATACCGGTCAAGGCAGACCCCAAGGTACTGGGGCTCACAGTACAGCCTAGAGGTTAGAGTAACAACCTGTGAATGAGCTTGGTGCATCCCTCAAACAGACCTTTGATTTCCCACAACCTCCACTTGCATACTGTGTGACTGAGCAAGCCACTTATCCCAGTGCTCCAGGGTTGCCCCTGAAAACAGGAACCTGTGCTTAGTGGGCCTTACTCGGTTACCAAAGAATAAAATAAAGATACTTGGAGGAGAAAACATCTTCAATCTTGGCACCATCAAGAGTATTAAAAAGTGAGCCAGAAGTAAGTCTGGCAAGCCTCTGACGGGACAATTGGTTAGACCTGAACCTGTGCCGAATGTTGTTGAAATCCAACCTGACTTTCTGCAGTCCTTCGTGTGAGCAATATATTATTATTAGTTGTATTCTATGGAGCACTGCCTAACACTGGTTGACAGGCTTAGGATACTACAGGAAAGTGTACTGTTTGATTCAGTGTAAATTCTGATACCACCTTTGGTAGAAACTTAGGATTCGTATGCAAAGGACTCTGTCTTTGTGAAAAATGAAATAAGGAAGCTCACACATTAGAGCTTGAAGCTCAAATCTGTTGAACAGAGGTAATCACAACTAAAAGCAATGTTTTCCATGACAGTAAACATAAGCCACAACACGCAGCAGGTTCAAAGGGAGCCAATGTCAATTTCTCAAAAATGAAATTCGAGTCCCAAGGCAGGACAGGATTACTGACAAAGTTTCTTATGAAGAATCTCTCTCAAATATATGGATACTTCTAGTTGGGCAACCATATGACCATCAACAGCAGCATGGGAAGTGGATATAGCAGCCAAATACACCTTCTGTGAGGAATACTGCAGGTCAGAGTCAGACAGGGAAAGCAAGTATTACAACACAGCATTCACAAGGCGTGCAAAAGGGTCCATAATCCAGGATGCAGCCCACAGAGTGCATCACTTCCATTTCAGGGGCTCAGTAGGTCTGGTAGAAGGCTTCTGGGCTGCCATCAGAACATCAGCAACCTTAGGGAATACTGCAAAACGTGCAATGGCTAGGTCTTCTGGAACCATGCATGCAGATGTAGGAATTCCAGGTCTGAATGGACCAGGGATCCCTCGACTTGTGACAACAGACCCCGACACAGAGGTATGGGACAGGAGGCTCCACCAGCAGATGCTGAAGGAGTAGAAACCATATCTGGTGATGCCATAAATCAGCAGTGAGGATGAGAATGGCACTCCACCCATAACTCGAGCAGAACCCTCTGTATTAGAGGAACTGGAGGAAATGTGTATAGGAATTTCCCTTTCCAAGAGTGACACAATGTGTCTCACCCAAAAACTCCAGACCCTGGAGCGAGCAATCAAATGCGGCAGTTTTTTGTTGTGTGGGGACGTGAAAAGGTCCAACTCTGGACAGCCCCAACTTGCTAAGAGGTAGGTTACCATGGAGGACAGCAGTTTCCATTCATGAACCATCGACTGGGACCTTTTTAACCTGTCTGCCAAGACATTTTGGAGACCTGGAAAAAACATGGCCGATAGCTGAAGGCTGTGAGACAGAGCCCAGTACCATACCCTCATTGCTTCCCTGTACAGGGTAGAGGAGCGAGTGCCCTTTCGTCGATGTAGTGGATCACATTGACGCTGTTCGTCTGGATTAGTAGAGGACTGGGGCACAGATGATTCTGAAATGCCTGGAGGCTGTACAGAACAGCCTGCATTTCCAGGACATTTATGTGTTGCTCGGCCTCCACTTTGTCCATGACCCCTGTGTCTGGTAATGGCAGAGGGGAGTACCCCAGCTGGAGGCAGAGCCATTCATTGTGAGGATCTGTACAGGAGCTGGTACAAGGAATGGAATACCCTTTAAGAGGCTGCTACAGTCCAGCCACCACAACTCCTCTCTGCGAAGATGAGACGTGACGAGAACCATTTGGTCCAATTCATCTGTGAACTGATCCCAATGGACCTTGAGCGTCCATTGAAGGATCCTCGTATGAAGACATGTCAGTGGCACAGTCACTGTATGCCTGCAGCCATGAGGCCCAGAAGACGCAACATTGTTCTCGCAGAGACATAGCAGGTCCTCTTTACCAAGTGTGCCTGAGCAACCAAAATGTCTGCCCTGTCCTGTGGCAGGACAGCACATCCCTTCTGCGTCCAAGACCACCCATATGTATTGAAGTCTTTGGCATGGAGTTACACACTTTGGCACATTCATTGTAAACCCCCCCTCCAAGTCGAACAACTGACGTGTCCAAGACAAAGTGTGTACAACAGCTTCCTAGGAACTGACCTTCTGGAGCCAGTTGTCCAGACAGGGGAAAACATACATGCCTTCCCTATGAAGGGGTGCTGCAACTACTGTCAAACATTTGGTAAAGACCCATGGTATAGAAGAAAAGTCAAAGGGAAATACTTTGAACTGATAGTGAACTCACTACAACATAAAGCAGAGATAGTGTCTTAAAGAGTTTTGAGGATAAAAGGAAGAAGGCAGATGATGAGATCTGAAACCGCTCCAGAGCATGCGCCTTGCAATTATCTTCAGAACCTACAGGTCCATAGTAATTTCCTACCATTGTCTGAGATGTAGGGAGATCCCCCATCCTCACCATAGCCCTTGGAGGTAACAGCTGAGGAGTAGGAGAGACGGAAGAGTCTCAGGCGGAACTGGGGGCGATATGGCCACTGCAACAGACTGAGTGCTTTTGCATGGGCACCAGGGGAGAGGGGACTCTTAAGGGGGCAACCTCCTCTGCCAGAGCCTTGAAGACAGCAGACCCAACTACCCTGGGCAGCATGTGGCCCAAAGGAGCCCTGGTCACGACCTCTAGCAGGAGTGGGATATAGGGATTTCACAGACTAGTGATATTTGAAGAATGAAGTCCATGTAGGGTCTCATCAACATCATAGCCAAACAGTTTTGACCCTTTAAGGAAGCATTTAAAAATGAAAATTACATACCTACCGTAATTCTTGATCTTTTACATCTTCACCATTCATCACTGCTGGATTATACGCCAGAGGCGCTATGACCCCACAGGAGCTTTGCTCACAAATTTTTTTGTGAGGGAGGAGCCGGCATCGTGGACAGCACCGCCCACGAGGACGACGCACAGCATGCTGCTCGAACATCAGCCAGTAACAAACACGGACTCCTCCCTCACCTCAGTTCTGTCTGCCACAGAGTGTGAAAAACAGATATAGAGAAAAGAGAGGGTGGGGCAAGGGAGCCCAAGAGATAGCAAAAGCAAAGGATATAAACAGAAAGGAGAAAAAAAGCTGACCAGAGGAGAGGGAAGCTACCTGAGGGTGTGGCATAGGGAGGGAGCCCTCCCCCCCAGACACTGGGCAGTCCTATGGGATACAGAAGTGGGAAGGGTTAAGGAAATTTCAGGAGGAGAAGGAGAAGCAGATGCAGAAGAAGGGATAGAAAAGAATTATGAGAAACCCTACGGCACCCCACTCCCTCCAGGGAGACAGGAAGATGTCAAGGGCGGCTTCCACCTCTACATTCTCCAGACACTTTCAGATGAAGGAGAGACTGGACTGTCTCACATCTAAGAAGAGTCTGGGCTATTTGAGCTAGACAGCTCAGAGAAAAAAGGCCCGCGGCTGAAGCAAGTGGGAATGCCCGTTAGAAACCTGGAGAGTAGGACTGGAACCTGGAGACCCCTGTGGGGGGGGGGGGCACAATACCTGCGCTGGCAGTCCCTCGGGGCAGGAAAGGGGGCAGAGGGAATCTGCCAGACCTCATGGGACGCTTCCTAAAAAGGAACAGACCACCGAGGAATAACCACATTCTCAGAGGAGATCTCTCTCCCAAGACAGCACGCGTTAAATGAGCAGGCTCGCGACTTGCAAAATGGGAAATATGGAGCTCCTCCAACAACCTCAACAAGAACCGCTGACAGCTGGTGACAGAGTCTGAGGATAGGTGGACTGGATATTCTTCCTCAAGGGAGGAAGACGAGGAGGCAGAGGAGCTCGATTAAGATCAGGACACAGCAGGGGTTTCTGGTCTAAAAATGACCTGGTCCAGAGCCCTTAAATAGTGAGGGAAAGCTGCAGCTGAGCCTCTGAATTGGTCCCAAGACAGGGGTCCCATAGGACCCGAAATGCCTGGGAAAGCAGAAGGGTGAGGCAGGAAATCCGAAGAAGGAGCAGAACTGGCAAGCCAGAGGAGGATCCCTGCTAGGGCTTTGGGAATGTTCATGCAACCCCTCCAGAAGGATGGGGCTGCGTAAAGATGCCATAGAAGGTCACACAACCATACAGGTGCGACCCAAGTGGTGCCCCAAGGAGGATGCCCTATGGTGAGGAGACCGGGTGTGTGGCCCTTTCCCCCCACCCGATGCATATCTCCCCCGCTGAGAAGAGTGCAAACGTTGAGAAGTCAGTGCTGTGGCTCCTCCCAGAGCCACCAGCAGCTCTGGGAGAAAACCCGAGCCACCCAAGGTGTTCTCAAGCCCTCCCACTCAGAGAAACAGAAACCTGCCCCTTGTCTGTCCCTGAGGCATTGACGGGGGCAACACCAGAAGAGCCACAGGCATTGCAAACTTGCGACAGCAACCCCCCCCCCAAGTTAGCCCCCGATTCGGGAACAGAAGCATCACCACTCCCACCTTCAACGTCAGATTCTGCCTCCACAGAGGTGCCGACCTCCAACTCTGCATCAGGTGCGGTGCCACCCCCAGACCTGGCATAGTCTTCCGACCCTGCTCCATCCTCGGCGCCATCCCTCTCCACGACGCCATGTCAGCGCCGTGAGGGTCCCCAGCACCGCCAATAGCACAGAAAGACTCAGGGCAGCCCCAGACACAGTCAGGGAGGTAGAAGATTCCTCCAGAATTTTGCAGCTAGGCTTTGTAGGGCAGCGAGACTCCTCAGAGCCAAAGAGTTCCTCGGAGTGGGGCAACTACTCTGGGTCAGACCCAGGTGACCAGGAGAGAGGCCACT
Organism: Neoceratodus forsteri; assembly: GCA_016271365.2. NCBI lineage: Eukaryota > Metazoa > Chordata > Ceratodontiformes > Ceratodontidae > Neoceratodus > Neoceratodus forsteri. Next base: position 288,663,906 of record CM028129.1, read on the forward strand.
CCTCGCACCCTGCCAGATCCAGTGCAGCATCAAACGAAGGCCGTGCCGCAATCTCGGCGCCGCCCTGCTCACCGACCCCAGAGGCGGGGTCAGGAGCTTGACCGAAGTCGGCGGATGGAGTCGAGAGCCCCACCGGTTCAGATCCAGCATATAGCTCTGACTGCGACACCGAGGGTGGCTGTAGCTCCGAGGAGGCAGACGACCGAGAGGGTTGCTCAACCGACCCTCAGAGGATGACTGTCCACCCAACCCCTCTAGCGAGCCAGAAGCACCAGCGAGGCCGGCACCATCAACGGCTTGCGGCCCTCCAGTACATATAGTAACGGAGGGTGACCCGGGGAAGGGTCCAAAGTTCTTGCTGTGGCATCCCTGGACTGACGCCGTTCTCCGAAGGTAGGTTTCCGACCCACCATCAACACATGCGTTTCAAGGACCCAGCGGTCCGTGGAGAAGTACGCATCGCAGTTGTCCATGTCATGCTATGGGGCCAGGCACGAGAGGCATCAATCATGGCAATCCGTTACGGAGATGGACTTGTCACAGGGGCACAGATGCATGGGGGAATGTCCCAACTTCGACTTATGCCGCAGATCGGACATGACTGACCACACAAAATAAATTAAAATACAGAAAAGTGTGCCGCAGAAACAAGAAATATAATAAAAAGAATGGCCTCCACCCATTTGCAGCTCTACGGTGGCGAGTAAACCAACAGAACTTCGAACGATGAACTGCGCAATTCGGCTCCCATGAGGTGTACTCTCGAGGGTGGGAACAGAACTGAGGCAAAGGAGGAGTTGGCTTCTGTGACTGGCTGACACTCGAGCAGCACGCTGTGCGTCATCCTCGTGGGTGGCACCATCCACGATGCCAGCTTCTCCGCTTAGAAAAATTTGTAAGCTGAAAGCTCCCGGGGTCACAGCACCTCTGCATCCAAGAAAAATTATTTACCATAGTAATCTTGTTTTTTCCAAGGGAATCATACTGTGTTCTGAATAATGCAGTATGATCTCACTATAGGAATGCCCCAGAGCCGAAATGTTTTTAAACCGCTGTCCCTGGTTGCAGTTCTTCAACCGTTAAGATTCTTATGAAGCATGCATAGTGAACTATCTAACTATACTAATACTACTATTTAAAAAGCTAACCCCCACTTTATTAATTACCGCTTCCCAAACAAATCAGAAGGGCATTCCTAGGACTCAAGTCACAGATGCCCAAGAAAGAACTTTATACCAACAGGTTTGCAATAGTATATGTACAGCTGGAATGCAGTGACCCTCAGGTTCTAGCAGGGGAGGAGGAGGGAGCTCAGAATACAGTAAGATTCCCTTGTTAGAAACACGATAACTAATGTAATTTTTCTTCAAACCCCAGAAAATCTTACGGTATTCGGACTAATGCAGACTACCCAAGAAGTACCTTTGGAGGTGGGAACAGAACCTGCTTGGGAAACAAGCTCTGCAGGACTGCTGTGCCAAACCTGGCATCCCCTTCTGGTCTGAACATCTAAGCAGTAATGCTTGGTAAATGTGTAGACAGTTTTCCAGGTAGCTGCTTTACACATTTCCACCAGGGGAATATACCTAGCAGCTGTACCCCTGGTCGAATGGGCCTGGAGGCCTGTGGTTGGCTGTTTGCTCACCTTGCTGTAGCAGAACTGGATGCAAGCAACAACCCATCTTGCAACAGACCTTTTAGTGGCTGGTTTTCCCTTCTCCATAGGTGAGGAAGAGCAGAGTATGGTCCTGCCTGTGGCCCTTTGTGTGATCAAGATAGTAGCCAATAGCTCTTTTTACATCCAAGCTATGCAGTCTACGTTCCCCTGAAGTGGGATGATCAGTAAAAAATACAGGCAACGTAATGGACTGGTTGAGGCTGAATTTGGATGCCACCCCTACACAAGTCATGCCTGCCCTGGGTCCTGATGTGGGGGGTTGACTCTGCCACTTTCTTTCTGCCTGGTCCAATATCACTTCGGACAGGTGGGTTCTAGAAGTGGTAGGGCAGGAACTGCCTCTGGAATTCCAGCAGTACCCGCCCAGCCGAGCCCGCGCCCCTCGGGAGGAAAGGATCTCAGCTTGCATGCAGTCGGCTCTTCGAGACGATGTAGCTCAGTTTCTCTGCAGGGAGGTGGTAGCTCCAGTGCCGGGTCCGCCTGTAGACCCAGGTTTTGTATCCAGGTACTTCCTGGTGCCCAAGCAACGGGGGGTTGGCACCCCATCCTAGATCTCCACGACCTGAATCAGTATCTCGGGTCTCGCACCATCCGGATGGTAACTCTGAACTAGATCATACCATCCCTGTAGCAAAACATGTGGTTTTGTTCACTGGATCTACAGGACAGCGTTTTTCGCGTCCCAATCCGATCCGACCTGGCGGTTCCTCCGCTTCAGAATTGAGAAGGACCTATACGAGTTCCGAGCCATGCAATTCGGCCTGTCATTGGCCCCTCGGGTCTTCACCAAATGCATTGCAGTGGTGGCAGCCCATCTTCGGCGTCGAGTTGTCAGAATTTACCCTTATCTCTACCAATGGCTCTTGGCGGTCTCCTCCCTTCAGGAGGTGGAGAGATCCAGGGACCTGGATCTCAGAACCTGCTCTCAGCTTGGCCTCCTGATCAATGAGGCCAAGTCGGAACTCATAGAACATAGACTTTGATGGCAGATAAGGACCACTTGGCCCACCCAGTCTGCCCATTTCCCTTCCTATTGGATAAGCTGCAGATTCTAGTTAACCAACAGCCTACTTCCTGCAACCCCCCACTACAATTGCCTTATGTCTGTCCCATGCATGTTTGAATTCCCCCACTGTTTTAGACCCAACAACCTCCCCAGGAAGGCAGTTCCATGCATACACCACTCTCAGTGAAAAAAACTTTCCTCACATTACCCCTGAGCCATCCCCCCTCTATCTTTAAATTGTGCCCCCTTTTTCTTACACATCTCTTTTTGAAAGATGCTACCCTCCTGGACTTTGTTGATTCCCTTGAGGTACAGGCGTGGCCAAAATTATTGACGCCCTTGCACTTTTTCAAATAATTTCAACTTATGTTTAGAGGAAATTGTGAGTTAACAGTACAGTATTTGGTCTCCACAATTCTTTATTTCTCTGTTAATATTACAGAACCTTTGTTTTTGTTCAGAATTTAATATATCCTTTTAAATCAGAAAATGAAAAGAAATGGCATTGACAAAATTATTGACACCCTAGACTTAATATGCAGTAATTTACATGCAGGGTTCGTCTGTTGGAGACCTAGGTGTTTCCTTAACAGAGGAAATGTGTAATTTCCAGTCTTCACTTATGGCCTGTAAGTTACTCTTAAATAGGTCAAAGACAAAGGTGATGGTTTTTGGAACCCCTTCTAGAGTGAGATCTGAGGTTAATAAATTGGAAGTTAAATCTCTTGATGGAGTATTGTTTGATCATGTAGATACATTTCAATATCTTGGGGTATTATTAGATTCACATTTAAGTTATGAGCCTCATTTTTTGAGGGTTACCTCAAGAATACACTGTAGATTGGCTCCTTTGTATAGAATTCGTTCATTTCTTATTCCTGAGTCTAGGTTAGCTATTTCCAAACACTGTTTAGCTCCCATTGTGAACTACACAGTCATAATTACTGATACTGCTTCTGTGACAGTGATCTCAAAGAAATCCACTCTACTTCACTTGATAGCCAAGTTTGCCTTAATTTGTTCTAAATTATCTCATCATTGTGTGATTTTGAAAGAAGTGGGCTGGTTACCGGTTTCATTAAATTTTCAATATTGTGTGGCTAAGTTTATATATAGAATTGTAGACTCTGGGATCCCACATAATATTTCTAAATTTTTGAGACCGTGTAATGATGGTCATTATTCTAGATATAGGTCAGATAGTAGGTTTTTTGAGATTCCATTCATGAAGTCTAAAAGTGGACAAAGATCCTTTGCTAATATTGCTCCATTTATTTGGAACGAAATTCCTTAAGATATTAGGTGGCTATGTTCTGCTAAAAAGTTTGCTGATGCATTAAGGATACATTTTGAATCCCAATTTAACTGTAAATGTTTTTTATGATTTAATTTCTGTAACAAAGACATTTTATGTCTGCAGTTTGTTGTATTGTACATGTATGCTTGATTATGTATTGTCTGTATGTAATATATGTGGGTCACACCTGTAAAAGGAACTTGTTTCCAGTGTGCTTACCCGTTAAGCAAATAAACAAACAATATTTGGTAGCACAGCCTTTGGTCAAAATAACTGCAATCAACCGCTTCCTATAGCCATGGATGAGCTTCCTGCACCTCTACTGGTAGTTTGGCCCACTCTTCTTGTGCAAACTGCTCCAGTTCTCCCAGATTTGAAGGGTGCCTTCTCCCAACTGCTGTTTTCAGATCTCTCCACAGGTTTTTAATGGGAATCATTGCGGGCCACTTCAGAACAGTCCAGCGTCTTGTCTTGAACCATTCCTGGGTGCTTTTTGAAGTGTGTTTGGGGTCATTGTCCTGCTGGAAGACCCATGACCTTCGATGGAGACCCAGCTTTCTGACACTGGGTTCAGCATTGCGCTCCAAAATTGCCTGGTAATCTCCAGATTTCATGATGCCATGTACACGTTCAAGGCACCCAGTGCCAGAGGCAGCACAGCAACCCCCCTAGCTCCTCCTCCTGGGGCTGTGTGGGTGGCTGTTTGTGCTTGTCTGTGTCTGTAGGTTAGTTTTTGTTCATTTACATGTTTTTCTGCTGGGAATACCTGTGCCATTCTTGCACACAACATTGGTGAAAGTCTCTGGACTGAATTTCTGCAAGTCGCCATCATCAGGTATCAGCTTTTAATTTTAAATCAACTTTCTTGAAGCCTCCCCAAGGAAGCATATGCCTTACAACTAGTCTTACAAACATGGTGATGCTGGGTCCTGCAACTGAATCAACATTTTCAACATTCTCATCTGACCACTCTTAAAGCAACTGCACTTGTGGACTTTAAAGAACAAAGGAATTTTAACACATTTTGTAACTGAATCAACATTTTTGTCTGACCTTTTCCAAATGTACTTGTCTCTGGGGACTTTGAAGATCAAAGGAAACATACAGACAAAAGGATTTCACACATTGCATATGCCTACTGTCTGACCTACTCCCAAGGTATTGTACTTATCTCTGAGGACTTTGAAGAACAAAGGAAACATATAGACAAAAGGATTTTACACATTGCATATGCCCAGGCCAGTTTATCACCTTTCAGGAACTTTAACATATTATGTGATCCTGGATCTCAACAGTACTATAGTACTTCTCTTAAACCCTCTGGCACCAAACCCTCCCAGTCTTTTTTTTTCATTTTTCTCTGTACTTCGCCATAGTGCTTAGCTATCCACCTTAGCCCACTAAAACGTGCCCACCACCCTCCTATTGCTCGCCACCCCCCAACTGCCTAGCCCACACTACGGCTCTCTCCTGCCTCGCTAAAAATGCTTTGGCTTAGTTCCCACCACCTGTTCCTGCTCACCCTCACCCTCCTTTTCCCTTTATGCCAACTCCCTCCGCCTCACCCTACCCTCCACCTACTCTCACCTTTCTATACTACTACCTGAAACATTGTACCATGGCTTTTACTCTGAAGTCTTAAACAAACATCACCCAATTAATACCTGGGTGCAAAGAGCCATATTTCCTAATTGGAAACTGCCACATCATTATAACTCACTAACGATCACCCTCTACTGGGACTCCAGAAGACAATCCAAGCATCTTAAAAGTACAAGCAGAAACTCACTCCAACCTATTATGAACTACGAATGGCATCGCTGAAACTCCTGCTCCTCCTACTTTTTAATATCTGGTGGGATACACCCAAACCCTGGTCCTGTTGCACAAAGCCGACAAAACAGGAAAGTTGGTAGTGGTCTCTCCATTATCACTCTAAATATCTGCAGCCTCCTTCCCAAACTGACATCTCCAAACTCTCGCTGGACAAAAAACCCTGATATACTAGCCATTGTGAAACCTGGCTATCTCCCAACACCTAGGATCATGCGTTCGCTTGAAGGCTACAATCTTTTCAGACTCGACCGGGCAAGCAAGAAAGGTGGGGGCTGAGCTATCTACATAAAGGACAACCTCTCCTGTCATCACGTGGCAGCTTCACCCCACAACAGTCATAGATGCAACTCCTCCCTATCAAACTGCTTCTTGGTGCACAAAACAAGTTCTCTCAGTGGCGTAGTCTATATCCCTCCAAAGACCACCGTGTCAGTATTAAGTCTGTACTTGATTTTGTTAGTCTGCAGCCCTCTGAAAATGAGCTCCTCCTCTGGGATTTCAACATAAACTGGCTCGCCTCTGACACTGGCTCTTACAAAGATGACATCCTAGCAGCAAACCTGACTCAGATGGTAACCTCCCCACCGGAAAAATTACAAAACTGGTACAAGCACCCTTATTGACTGGGTTCTCACAAATCACCCTGACCGGATAAACAACATTAAAGTCCTCCTGACTCCCTCAGTGACCACTCCCCAGTGTCCTGTACCTGGTCTAATAAATTTCAAGCCACCCCCAAAGTTATAACAAGCAGAGTATTGCCTTATGGGAATCTTATCAAGTTGAAAACCCATCTCCTACAACAGGACTGGGCGTAATCCTTGAATCAACTGATATTAATACCGCACTAGAATACTTCATTAAATCTTTCAACTCTGCATGCGACTGATACGCCCCAGTAAAAAAAACGTAAAATCAAAGCGCTATCAAATCCATGGATTACTGCCAAACTACTTGCCGAGCTCAAGGTTCGGGACCACCTCTGGGCAGTTGCCAGAGATACAGGCTCACCTCATGATACCCTAAAATACAAGCAGGCATGAAATAGATGTACCTCACAAATTAGGCAAATGAAGAGCGCCTATTTCGAAAATGCCCTTGAATCCACCTGGGGTGATGGAAGAGCTTTTTGGGACAACATATCTGAAACATAATGGGTAAACAATCAAAATCACACCTACCATTATGAAAGTTGATGGATCCACCACTCTTGACCCAAAGTCTGTTGCAGATGCACTTAATAAGACATTCACAGACCTTAGTGGGGTCCTCCCCAGATTTCTTCTCGGACTTACCTGTGCCTAGCCTAGTATCACAAAACACCCTCGTGACAAACCACAATTTTACTTCAAGAAAATCAAAGTGCACGAAGCACACAAGTACATAAGAAAGGCCTGCTCCAAATCCAAAACAAGTAGTGACACGCTAGATCTAAAAATCCTGTCTCACCCTGGATGAAGTAATTCACCCCCTTGCAAAAATTCCCAACAAATGGAAATCTGCCATAGTTACGCTAGTGCACAAAGAGGGGGACAAAACCTCAACAGGAAACTATCGACCAATATCAATACTCCCTCCCCTCTCCAAAGCACTTGAACAAATAGTGGCAGACCAACTCTCTGATTACCTGGACAAATACAATCTACTCTAATCTACAGCACGGCTTTAGGAAAGGACATAGTACAACAACAGCCTTACTTGATTTCTCTGGAGAAGTCCACTCAGCCCTGGACAAAGGGTGCCAAACAGGTGCAGTCTATCGATCTTACAAAAGCTTTCGACACAGTCCATCACGGCCTACTTACCTCCCTACTTTCTAGTCTAGGCCTGGCCGAAGGTCCTTGTGCTTGGGTAAAAAGTTACCTGTCCAATCGGTCACAGGCTGTAAAAATCTCTAATGAACTCTCCGACTTCAAACCAGTTCTCTCGGGTGTACCACAGGGATCAATTCTTGGACCGCTCCTCTTTAGCCTGTTCCTTAACTCCCTCCAAGATATCTGCCAGGAGAAAATAATCTTATACGCTGATGCTGTAATTCTCTCTTCCCACAAGGATCCAAACTCCCTACGAAAAAGTCTGCAACTTGCTTTCTCTAGTGTTGAAAGGTGGTTCCTGGATAGTAAACTTGTGCTAAACCACAATAAAACAAAAGCCATGCTCTTCTCCAATCACCAAAACAAAAATAGGCATACTCCACTCACCATACAAACCTCTGCGGGAATTACACTGGACCAAGTAAATACTTTCAAATACCTTGGCATCACTTTTGACCAAGGGCTCACCTTTGCAACCCACATTGACAACACTGTGAAAACAGTGAACCAACGCCTTGGAATACTATTCATAACCGTCAATTTCTAAATCAAGCGGCATTGAGAATAGCTATACAGAGTTCCATAATCTCAATCATTGACTATGGCCTTATTATTTATGGCTCAGCTACCTCCACTGCTCTAAGGCATCTCAATCACTCTAAATAAGGCCTGCCAGCTCCTCACGGGGCTCAAAGACTGACTCACACGTGTGATCTGTACTATGAATCAGGCTGGCTGAACCTATCAATTCGTCTTATTTATCTCACCTGCACAATGGCAAAAAAATCTATCTTGGGACTGACTCCATTATGTATTCAAAACCTACTCCGACTGAATCCTGGCTCACGACCCTCCACCAGATCTGAAACGCCAACCTTTCCTGGTTCCGAGATGCCGGACTGCACAGGGACAAAGATCTTTCGCATATAGGGCCCCGACATGGTTCAATGCCCTTAGTCCACCTACTCTATCCTCAACCTCGCTTGAAGCTTTCAAATCCATGCTCTATGCCCACCTCACCACCACTAGCAACTGTGACTGCGGCTAGATAAAGACTACTACTCCTCATGTCCATCCCTCACATCTGAGGCCTCTTCCTCCCTGACTAATGAACCCTCTGGTACCTCTACTACTTCCGTCTCCCACCCAAACTCACTCCCCCTTTTTCCTGTCCCTCTCACTCTCCCGCTCACCACCTTTCCCTCCTCTCTAGCCTCCTTTTGGCCTAATGATCACCCTCTCCTGGAAGTTTTAACCTCGAAACTGTCTTACCTCGCTGAACCTGTTATAGCTTGTTTTCTATGAAACTTAAAAACGTTACTGCCTTAAACTATTAATAGCAAATTTATGATGTAACTTTCCTGTCTGGTTTTACCTGTAATGTTTATCGTGCTTTGTTAAATGTTCTTTGTGACGTGGAACCTTTGTAAAAGAGCCCTGGCTCAAAGGTATTAATTCCTAGACTAAAACTAAACTAAACCCCAAAACATCACTGAACCTCCTGCATGTTTGACTGTAGAGAAGGTGTTCTTTTCTTTGAAGGCTTCATTTTGTTTTCTGTAAACATAGAGATGATGTGCTTTACCAAAAAGCTCTAATTTGGTCTCATCTGTCCACAGGACATTCTCCCAGAAGGATTTTGGCTTGTTCAGGTGTGTTTTGGCAAACCCCAGCCTGGCTTTCTTATGTCTCGCTCTCAGCAGTGGGGTCCTCCTGGGCCTCTTACCATATAACCCCCTTTCATTGAGTTGGCGACGGATGGTGCGAGTTGAAACTGTCGTACCTTGTGTCTGAAGGTCAGCTTGAATCTGTTTGGCAGTTGATCGAGTGCTTTCTCCACCATTCGAACAATCCTGCGCTGCAATCTCGATCAAGTTTTCTCTTGCTGCCATGTCCAGGGAGGTTGGCTACAGTGCCATGGGCCTTAAACATCCTGATAACATTACGTACGGTGGAAACAGGAACATCAAGGTCTCTGGAGATTGATTTGTAGCCTTGAGATTGTCCATTGTTGGCTACAATCTTCTGTCTGACCTCAGACAATTCTCTGGCTGTCTTTTCTCCATGCTCACTGCGGTACACACAGTGACACAAAACAGGAGAATGAGTCCTTTTCTCTATTCAAACTGGTTGAGTGATTTTTATATTGCAGGCACCTGCAACTCACCACAGGTGAGTTCAGTTCCAAAGTGAAGGAGAATCACCTGCTTGAAATCTAATTATTTCTATCTACTTCTAAAAGGTGGCAATAATTTTGTCCAGGCTATTTAAGGATTTCTGTGTGGAATAAGCTAAGACTTGGTAAATTTTTCTGCTTTGTGTTTTATTCCACTGCAAACCAAAGAAATACATACGTGGATACCAAAATATTTTTTAATTTCAACAATTTTCTGGAAGGAATGGTGCATTATTAGAAAAAACTACAAGGGCACCAATATTTTTGGCCACGACTGTACTTAAGTTTCTATCATGTACCCTCTGTCCCTCCTTTCATCAAGGGTATACATATTAAGCTCGTACCATCTCAGGTGATGGGCTTCATCAGGGCAGAGCTCAGCTCTCGTCAAGCCAGAGCTCGGCTCCCAGCGGACAGGGCGGAGGTTCTTTCCTCCTTTGCCCGATCATTTCTGGTTGGGCTCTTGAGCCCTGCCTGGGACTTTCTGTGCCTTCTGGGTTACATGGCGGCATGCACCTCAGTGGTCCGTTGGGCCAGGTGGCACATGCACCCCCTTCAATGGAAGCTGGCCGTCGAGTGGACTCAGTGCCATGGTCATTTCAACCAGCTGACCACTGTAACCCAGAAGATGTGCGACGTTCTCCAATGGTGGATCGCCCCAGAATGGTTGCAGGAGGGGATCCCGTTTGTCCACACGACTGATGCCTCTCTCATGGGGTGGGGAGCCCACATGGGGGACAACAGGGCCCCCAAGGAGTCCTGATGCCACATCAACCTGTTGGAGCTCAGAGCAGTCATACTGGCACTGTCAGCATTTGCTCCTTAGCTCCGGGGTCAAGTGGTTCAAGTCCAGACAGACAATACCACGACCATGTAGTACCTCAACAAATAGGGCGGCACACACTCCCATTTGCTGTGCAAGGAGGTGCTCCACATCTGGACCCTTGTCAGCCGGTTGGAGGCAGATCTCCTAGCCATCCATGTGGCAGGAGTCTCGAACCAGCTGGCGGATGCTCTCAGCCGCATAGGCCAGACATCCTACGAGTGGTCACTCCATCCAGAGGTAGCTTAAGTCTGTCCTCCCGTTGGGGCAAACCGTTGGTGGACCCATTTGCCTCCAGGGAGAACGCCAAGCTGAGTCTCTATCATGCCTGCCCCCTCAGCAGGGCTTGCTGCAGGGGGATGCCTTTTCGAGGCTGTGGATCCCAGGCCTCCTCTACGCCTTTCCTCCATTTCCTGTGATCCACAAGGTGTTACTCAAGGTGAGGAGGGACAAGGCGAAGGTGATTCTGGTAGCTCCAGATTGGCCGCACCAATTCTGGTACCCAGATCTCCTCAGCCTTGGCTGTAGGCCCCCGGAGCGGCTTTGTACAAGCCCGGACCTGGTATCACTGAACCAGGGGAAGGTATTCCATCTGGACCTTCAATCCCTGCACCTCACAGCCTGGTACCCGAGTGGCTAGAGTTCCAGGCTCTGGGTGTTTCTGAGGATGTCTACACTGGGGTGGAGGCATCTCATAAGGAATCGACCAGGAAATGTTATGCCTTTAAATAGAAAAGGTTTTCCATTTGGTGTCAGGGTAAGAGTCTGGACCCCTTATCCTGCTCTGTGGCTAACATTTTAGACTACCTTTGGTCTCTCTCCAAAGAGGGTATATGGTCATCGACCCTTAGGGTGCACCTGGCAGCCATTTCTGCTTACCAGGTGCGGACCAGTCAGCAGACATTGGCACAGGTGACAGTAGCCAGGCGCTTCTTCAAAGGCCTGGATCACATATCCCCTCCGGTGCATGAACCTCCATCTCCATGGGATCTCTTGCTGGTTTTTGGCAAAGCTCATGGTCAAGCCATTCGAACCCATGCACAAGTGTGAGCTCTCACACTTGTCATGGAAGACTGCCTTCCTGTTGGCTATCACGTCAGCCAGAAGGACAGGGGAGCTCCAGGCGCTTTCGGTGGACTCCCCTTATCTGGTCTTTCACAGGGACAGAGTTGTCCTGCGCCCCCACCCGAAATTCCTTCTGAAGGTGGTCCGAGTTTCACCTTAATCAGGTGTTGACTCTGCCGGTATACTACCCTAACTACACCTCGGATGCAGAGTACAGACTCCATACTCTGGATCTGAGACGTGCTCTCTCCTACTATAAGGAAAGAACGGCGAAAATTCATGGAGAGGTTCGCCAGCCATTTGTCACCTATGCTGAAGCCGCTTCTGGCAGACCTGCAGCCAAATGGACCATTGCAAGATGGATCACATCATGCATAGGTCTGTGATATGAGTTGGTGGGCAAGGAGCCTCCCAGAGGGTTAAGAGCTCATTCTACCCGCCATACTGCTGCATCGGTGACTGCTTCCAGGGACATCCCTTCCAGGAAATCTGTCTGGCTGCTACCTGGAAGTCAGAAAACACCTTTATTTCCCACTACCACATCGACCTTGAGTTACGCCGGGATGCTGGTTTTGGGGCCTCGGTTCTCCAATCTCTGTTTCCTAAGTAGGGGGTGTGCACCTTGCCTCCCTCCTCCCAGAGAACTGCTTGCGCCCAATGTAGTCCATCCTTCTGGACTCTGTCAGGGGGTCTATCCACATCCCCAGCGTTTCCAAGACATTGGAAACGGCGTCGGTGACTACCCCTTCAGCCGAGGGGTGCTCCGAGAAACCGGGCAGAGAACTGACAGGGAACCTCCGAGCCACCCTGGCTGAAGGCGCAGGGCAGGAAGTAGGCCGCCGCCATAGCTCCAAGGCTGGGCCCAAGACAGCCTCAGCCACTGGGAAGGCCACCGAGGGAGAACCCCCTCATTCCAGAATCTCCGTAAGGGGGTAAGGTGCCCGTTTGGAGACGGGCTCGAGCTGCATCACAGTGAATTCTGAAATGAGCTGAAGCAGACCCTTCAAAGACGATGGGCTGTCATCTACTGAATGTTCCTGGGAAGACCCCGGGTCCTCCCTGCTAGGAAACAGAGCCGGCTTCAGGCTCCGAAGGGTCTGCAAAAAGCTGCCGCAGGCCCGAGGCACTCTTCGTCCACCGGGGGCAGGCAGAAGTGAGGGGATCGAGTGACCTGAAGAACAGATCATGGCCTGGCCTGAACCCCGGAGGCGGAGGGGCAGCGAGTGTCGGACGAGCAACCGGCCCTGGAGAGGGCTCCTCGACCGATTCGAACGGCTGCCGACCGAGTGGCGGCTGCTTGCTATCCAGAGAATGAATCGGGGTCGATTGATACCCCGACAACAACTGCTGTCGCCACATAAGTTCCTTGCAACACCGACGCTAACGGCATCGAAACCGCTCCTCATCCGAGGAGGGGGACGAGGAAGAACGGCAAAGCCACTTAACTTGGTGCCTCGACAGAAGCGCCGAGATCAGCGTGGAGCTGGGCCGAGAGGTTGACCGAGACCCAAATCCTCAGGGGGACCGAGGCGGGCCTGGGAAGGAGCGGGATGCACCCGCTCCTCCCTCGGCTCGGAAGAAAGGACCGAGGGCTGTCGACCCGAAGGGATGGACAGAGCCTCAGCCTCCACTGGACACGGAGGGATGGCGGCACCAGAAGACCCCCCCCAAAAGAAGGGTCGAGAGACTCAACGTCGACGGGGGACCTGGCCGGCTGACCTGATGGGGATACCGTGAGGCCAGTGGCCGAAGCCGCATCCTCGACCGAAGTAGAGTGTCGGCCGATGAGGGAGGGAGGTTCCGCTCCCGAAGAGACCCCTCGCCTGATGCCCTTTAGCTAGGCCGGCGGCAGGGCTCCAGGGTCCCTCTCCCTTGGAGGAGAGGGAATGACAAAGCTCCTTGAACGAAGCTGCATGAGTTGAATCCAAGGACAGCGGGATAAGCGCTGCAACCGAGGGAGAGGGGGGGAACCGCCCCTTCCCCGGCAGGATCAAACTGCAGAGAAACAGTCGAAGCGGACACCCGCCGGTCTGAGGGAATCTCCGGGGCGGAAAAAACTACCAGATGTCCGAGCCCCGAACGGGCCGCATGGTCCTCCAGAGAGCTGACCGAAAGGGCAGAACAGAAATTGCAAGCCTGAGGATCGTGATCCAAGTCCAGGCAAAAAACACACTCCTGGAGGAACTAACCGTGCGCCTCTCGGGGCCAGAAAAGGACTGAGCCATCGCCGTAGCGAAGAAGAAAAGAAAGGACACTTCCAACGAATTCAAAGACCGAAATTTTCAGGAACCAGTCGAAAACGCAGAGCGCTAAGGAGGGAACCTGAGCTTCCAAGCGGTAAGGAAGATCTGGCGTCATGGGGCGGAGCCGACAGTTTTACCACCCGAGTGGGTGGGAGGAGCCAGCTTGAAGACCTTCTGGCAAGATTTAAAGCGGCAAGGGACCTGCCAATAAGTGTGGATGAACAACATATCCATGTCCCTAGAACTCACATTTTCTGATTGCTTACTATCTCTAAAATGCATTAATGTTGCTAACACCCCCAAAGGATGCAGTCAGTCACTCATGATGCAGTATTTTCTTCCATTGCTAGACTGTGTTGGGAGGGTTCCCAAGTCCAGGAACCATGCAGTGGGAGTTGATCAAGGAATGTAAACAAACACATTTTTGTGCGGTAACACCAGTATGGTGGAAGTCTTTCACTTTTAAAAAAGAAAAAGAAATCAGAATCAAACTGCCAGCCACATCAGCAGTCTACAGAATGTGACCAATCATTAAATAGGCTTTTTCAAACTAGAGATACTGAGGCCTGAGGTGTTCAACAGTGTCCATTTAATGTAAAGTAAATTTGCTTGAAAACAGGATAATTGCAGGCAACCAAAGCAGATGAAATCTAGAGGATTCATTTCATTTCTTGGCCTTCATGTGCCACTAGTAACACATCCCTCAGTTTGTAAGAAACACAGTACACAGCAGCGAAAATGACTGTCACAAGCTGATGTCACATGAGGATAGGCAGCAGTCCAAGGGACAGAGATCTTGTTTTCAAGACAAGAAGAATGATGGGCGAGTTTCATACAAAAAAAAAAAAAAAAAAAAAAACGGAACTATAAACCAAGCTATCTAAGTTAAAACTTAATGTTGCCTTCAGGAGAAAGTTTGTATCATTTCCCTTCCCTGCACTTCAGTCTTCACCCCTCAGTGAACCAAGGTAGAAACAGGACACCTATGAAAACAAGCAACTGCATCTCAAAAACAGGCTACCCTGGATATACTCAGGGGCCCTGGTGTTCTGCGGCAGAATTTTCTGATTTCGCGGCCAGGGCTCATGACTTCTGCTGACAGCATTTTCTGATTTCCTGCGGCATGATTTATTCATTTCTCTGGCAGAATGCAGTCCTGTCATTACTAAATATGATGTATGACATCACATGCTGAGCATAGAGGAGGGGCTTCAGGATAAATGAGGTGGGAAAGAAAGCCTGACACTATGGAAAAAAATACAGGTTACTCACCTGTAACAGGAGTTCTAGGAATGGTATATGTTATTCATCTACACTGTCTGGCAGGTTCCTTGCCGCTTTAAATCCTGCCGGAAGGTCTTCAAGCTGGCTCCTCCCACCCACCCGGGTGGTAAAACTCTCGGCTCCGCCCCATGACGCCAGATCTAGCCCACTGGAAGCCAGGTTGTGCGTCGAAGCCGGGGAGGTCGGGTGGGTCGTGTGGATGAACATCATATACCATTCCTAGAACTCCTGTTACAGGTGAGTAACCTGTATTTCTAGGGACATGGATATGTTGCTCATCCACACTTTCTGGCAGACTCCTAGCAGTTCTCTGGGAGGAGAGAGGCAAGGCGCGCACTCCCTACTTGGGAAATAAAGACTGGAGAACCGAGGCCCCAAAACCAGCATCCCGGCGTGACTCAAGATCGATGTGGTAGTGGGTGATGAAGGTGTGTGCTGACTTCCAGGTAGCAGCCCTGAAAACTTCCTGGATAGGGACGTCCCTGGAAGCAGCCACCAATGCAGCGGTATGGCGGGTAGAATGAGCTCTTATCCCTCTGGGAGGCTCCATGCCAACCAACCTATAGCAGAGATCTATGCAGGAGATGCCTATCATCCGCTTGACTGCAGGTCTGCCAAGTGCGGCTTCAGCGTAGGTGACAAACAGCTAGCGAACCTCTCCCCAAACTTCAGCTGTCCGCTCCTTGTAGTAAGCGAGCTCTCTTCTAGGGTCCAAAGTATGGAGCCTATATTCGGCCTCCGAGGAGTGACATTGGGGTAGAACACCGGCAGAGTCAACACCTGGTTAAGGTGAAACTCCGACACCACCTTCGGAAGGAATTTCGGGTGGGGGCGCAGGACAACCTTGCCCCTGTGGAAGACCAGATAAGAAGACTCTATGGAAAGCGCCTGGACCTCTCCCATCATTCTGGCTGACGTGACAGCCACCAAGAAGGAGGACTTCCACGACAGGTGAGAGATGTCACACCTGTGCATCGGTTCGAATGGCTTGCCCATACCAGCAGTAGATCCCACGGAGGTGGAGGTTCTCGCACCGGGAGGGGATATGTGGATCAAGGCCTTTGAAAAAGCGCCCGACCACCTTCTCCTGTGCCTCCAACTGCTTGCCGGCCTGCGCCCGGAAAGCAGAGATGGCTGCCAGGTGCACCTTAAGGGTCGTCAACCGAAGCCCTTGCTGAGAAAGGGACCACAGGTAGTCCAGAATGCTTGCCAAGGAACAGGAGGAAGGGTCCAGGCCCTTGCCCTGACATCAAATGGAGAATCTCTTCCATTTGAAGGCGTAGCATTTTCTGGTCGATTCCTTACGGGACGCCTCAACGACATTGAGGACCTCGTCAGAAAGACCCAAGGCCTGGAACTCTAGCCGCTCAGGAACCAGGCTGTCAGGTACAGAGATTGAAGGTCCGGATGGAATACCTTCCCCTGACTGACTGAGATCAGGTCCGGGCGGACTGGAAGCCGCCTCGGGAGCCTGGAGCTGAGACTGAGGAGATCTGGATACCAGAACTGTCCGGGCCAGTCTGGGGCTACCAGAATCACCAGCACCTTGTCCCTCCTCGCCTTGAGAAAGCACCTGTGGATCAAGGAAATTGGGGAAAGGGCGAGAAGAGGCCCGGGTCCAGCCGCCCGAGAAGGCATCCCCCTGCAGCAAAACCTGCTGAGGGGGGCCGGCATGAAACAGTCTCAGCTTCGCATTCTCCCTGGAGGCAAACAGGTCCACCTGAGGCGTACCCCAGTGGGAGAACAGATCTTGTACTACCTCCGGCAGGAGAGACCACTCGTGGGACGCAGCCCCTATCCGGCTTAGGGCATCGGCCAGAGTATTGGAGGCTCCAGCCACATGGATGGCAAGGAGATCCGCCTCCATGCTGCGCATGAGTGACCAAATGCGGAGAGCTTCCCTGCACAGAGGCAGGAGCGTGTCCCGCCCTGGCGGTTTAGGTAGTACATGGTCGTGGTATTATCCGTCTGGATCTGAACCACTTGACCCCGTAGAAACTGAGCAAAGGCGGTGAGGGCTAGATGAACCACTCGAAGCTCCAGCAGGTTGATGTGGCATCGGGACTCCCGAGGGGACCAGAGGCAGTGCGCTCTGTGCTCCCACAGATGGGCACCCCAACCCAGAGAGGCATCGGTCGATAGAGGACCGTCGACCCGGGGCGGACGAACGGGATGCCCTCCTGCAGACGTGCTGGAACAGTCCACCACTGGAGAGCGTTCCACATCCCCTGGATCACTGTCATTAGCTGATCCAGAGGATCGAAGTGCTGTGGCCATTGGCTGGCCAGCCCCCACTGAAGCGGACGCATGTACCAATGGGCCCAACGGACCACGCTGGTGCAGGCTGCCATGAGGCCCAGGAGGCGCAGGAAGTCCCGGGCAGGGCGCAACTGCCCAACCTGAAATGATTGGGCAAAGGAGGAAAGAACCTCAGCCCTGTCCACTGGGAGCCGTGCTCTGGCTCGTAGAGAGTCGAGCTCTGCCCCAATTAACTGAATCACCTGCTTTGGCACAAGTTCCAACTTGGCCTCGTTGATGAGGAGGCCAACCTGAGAGCAAACCTGGAGGGCCAGATCTCTGGACCACTCCACCTCCGTTCTAGAGGGGGCTGCAATCAGTCAGTCGTCCAGGAAGGGGTACAGCCGGACCCTTCGGCGCCGCAGGAAAGCTGTCACCACTGCCATGCATTTGGTGAAGACCCTGGGAGCTAGGAAAAGGCCGAAGGGCATGGCCCGGAACTCGTAGAGGGATCCCTCTGCCCTGAAGCGGAGGAATCTCTGGTGGGACGGACAGATTGGAACGTGAAAGAACGTGTCCTGGAGGTCCAGAGAACAGAACCACATGCCTCATTCCAAGGATGGGATTTATCTGAGCCACAGTGACCATCCTGAAGGTCCAAGACCTTAGGAACCTGTTCAAGTCGTGCAGATCGAGAATGGGGCGCCAGCCCCCCGTCCGTTTTGGGACCAGGAAGTACCTGGACACAAACCCCGGGTCTGGAGGAGGATCCGCCACCTTCTGATCACCTCTTTTTCAAGGAGCAGGCGATATCGGCCTGGGCGAGGCCAACAGAGAGGCTGTGACCCCGTAGCCTCCGAGGGCAACAGCTCGAAGGGCGGCTCACGAACTCCAGGGGCAGGCCCTTTCCTACCACCTCCAACACCCAGCGGTCCGTGGTGATAGCGGACCAGGCGGAAAGGAAGTGGCGGAGCCGTCCTCCCACGGGGGGAACCCAGGGGAGTGACGAGGCTGGGGGCGACATCCTCAACCCGTCACTGGGCAGGCTTGAGGAGGACCGCCGAGGGACCTCCTGGGCCTTTTCCTCCCTGCTTCCTATTAGAGGAAGCCACAGGCTTGGCTTTGGGATGCCATGCGCGAGCCTGCCGGCCCTGATGTTGGTGCTGTTGGGCCGGACGTGCCACAGGCACAGAAGGGCGAAAGGACTTTTGTTGTTGTCGACGGTCCTTGTCCTTCTGGGCGGAGGTGACAGAGTCCAGAGTGGCACTGGACTTTGATCCGCTGGAGGTGACCTTCCACTCCAGGGCCGAAGAGGTCAGTCCCCAGGAAGGGGACATCCGCCAGTTTATGCTGGGTATCCGCCGTGAAGGTGGATATTCTCAGCCATGCTCTGCGGCCCATGACCACTGCGGCCACAACTGATCTGGAACAGGAGTATCCAATGTCCAGAGCCATTTGGAGCTGCTGTTTTGGCCCTTCCTTGGTCCCATACCTGCCGGACCATGGTCTGCAGGTCAGCCGGGAGATGAGGGATCACCTCATCCAGGGAGCCCATGAGGGCATGGGAAAAGCGTGCCATCAGCACGGCCGAGCTGGCCTGGTGGAGGCCAAGGGAGGGCCATAGCGTACACTTGCACTCAGCATAGTCCAGCTTTTTGGACTCCTTGTGAGGCTTATCCATCCTAGCGGTCCCCGGGCCCGGAAGCGCTGGTGGTGACCAACCCCTCGGCGGGCGTTCGAAAAACGGACAAAAGAGCAGGTAGGGACCGCTGCTTCCTGGCCATCTGGCGAGGCGCAGGACAGGAAGCAGGCCGCTGCCAGAGCTCCAAGGCTGGGCCAACAATGGCTTCAGCCACCGGAAAGGCCTCCATGGGTGAATCCCCTCGGTCCAGTATCTCCATCAGGGGATACTTGGGCCGCTTGGATATGGGCTCGAGCTGCATCCCGGTGGACTCCGAGATGAGCCGAAGCAGACCCATAAAGGGCGATGGCCTTTCGTCCATCAACTGGCCCCGGAGGACTCCAGGTCAATGGGCCTGGAGAACAGGGAGAAGTCGGACTCAGAGGAGTCCACGAAGAGCTACCTGGGGCCTGAGCCACTCTCCACCTGCAGAGGACTGTCAGGAGTGAGGGTGACCGACAACCTGTGGGGCAGACCCTGACCCGACCGAGAGTCCTTGGTCAGCGCCCCCGATTTTGGTTGTGGAGGCGGAGGTTCCAACACAATCGGTGGGGCATCTGGTTTCGGCCGAACAACCGGCCCAGGCTTAGGCACCTCGACTACAGCGAGGGACTGTTTCGGCCGTTCGGGTGACAGTCACTTGATGGCTGGGGAAGGCGACGATGTCAGCTTGTTCCCGGACAGAAGTAACTGCTGCCACATCAGGTCCTCGTAGCGTTGACGTAATTTGCGCCGAAGCCGCTCCTCTTCCGAAGAGGAAGATGAGGACGAGCGGTGGCGCCGCTTACTTCGGTGCCGAGACCGCCGATGTCGGCAGGATCGGCTGGACCAAGACAATGTCAGAGACCAAGATCCTGTGTGTTTCTGAGGACGGGTCTGGGAAGGGGCAGGGGACACCAGCTCTTCCCTCGGCTCGGAAGCCTTGACTGGGGACTCCGGCACAGGAGGCGCAGGCAAGTCCTCGGTCTCCACCGGGGGAACCGGTGAAGAAGGGTTGTCTGCTTCACCAGTCGACAGCCCGTCCAACGGGTCGAGAAAAATCTCGCGTAACAGGTGTCTCGGCTGGCTGACCCGGCCCAGGGACACCGGTGAAATATGACCTTAGCTGCAACCTCGACCCAGTAGAGTGTCGACTGATCCGGGAAGGGCCTCTTCCGCTCCCACGAACGCCAACGATGGGACTCACCTTTCGAGTCCTTTTTGGACAGAGAAGAATGTTCTGATGGCCCCTCTCCCTTCATGGAAAGGGATTGGCAAAGCTCCTTAAAAGAAGCTGAGTAGGAGGAACCCAAAGAGCGGGATTAATGCTGTGACAGAGGAAGAGGATGATGTGGCCTGTGCTGTCTCCTCCTCGAGGGCGATCATCTGCTCAAGTTGCTCAGCCGAGCCAGCCGCCACCGTCATCGCCCAGACTCAGCATGACTTCACCGGGTGGTGGCGCTTCTCGGGCGCCCAAGCTGTAACCGGGCAGCGTGGTCTTCCAGGACGTTGGCCAAAAACGAACGGCTTAACTCGCAGGCCTGCAGGTCATGCATCTAGGCTGAGGCAGTAGACGCACGTGGAGTGCGGATCCGTCCTGGACATTTTCTGCCTACATGGCACTGCCAAAATCCGGGAGTCGATTTGTCCATCATAGCCACAAGGGAGTAGTTTGACCGAAGTCTTGAAAATTTAAGAATAAGTTTCGGGCGAACCGAAGAATTAGGATCCAGTCTATACGCTGAGCATTAAGGAGGGAACCTGAGCTTCCAAGCAGTAAGGAAGATCTGGCGTCATGGGGCGGAGCCGAGAGTTACCACCCGGGTGGGTGGGAGGAGCCAGCTTGAAGACCTTCCGGCAAGATTTAAAGCGGCAAGGAACCTGCCAGACAGTGTGGATTAACATATCCATGTCCCCAGAACAGTATATTTATGTGAAAATTCACCAAAAACAATTAATTCTGTGGCACTATATATATTCTGCGGCATGATGCAAATTCTGTGGCAAATTCCACAACCGCAGAATTCCAGGGGCCTTGGATATACTGCAACATAATACCAGAGATTTGGGCCATCTTGGGTAAGATTTAGGTTACCCGTAGTTCTACTAGTCTTCAGTTCACATCCACACTGTGGCAGATTCCACTGAGCATGCTCCAGTTCCAGAAGCAGTCTTGAAACTTGACCCCTCCCAACACCCAGGCCCATGTCCTTCAATCTTCTCTCCCACTGCCCCAAATCTGGGTGCTAAAGAAACAGACTCAAACAAGCATTTGTCAATGCCGAATGTTTGCTTGCTGGCATTGGTAGTGTAGGAGTTACAGAGCTGCATAATAGGAATGGCAGTGAAGTATTGAACTGAAGCCAATCGCACCAGCACCCTGCAGAGACCGACAGGCATTGGGGTGTGCCTTTGAGTCGTCAGGCATAACGGCCACGCCATTTCACCACACCCTACCCTGCAGACACAGACAAGTGTCACGGTGTGCCTTGGGGTCTTTGGCCCTTTTGCGCACCCCATTCCATCAGGTAATACGGTGAGATGGGTGCGGTATAGGAGAATGGGGTGAACTTTGAGGCCGAAGAGTCCAAGGCACATCTCGATGCCTCTCAGTGGCAGCAGGGTGTGGGTGGGGGTGGAATGGTATTAGCACTGCAGGCGACAATCCCAAGTCACAGCCCTGATGCCTGTCATTCTCTACAGGGTGGGGTGTTATGGTCGGAAACCCTAACACCTCAGGCATTCGTTGGCATTTTCACTCCAAATTTTCAACATGGTCTTTTGTGACCCCCACCTCATGAACAGTGACAATATCAGTTTGTTAGCCAAAAGCTGCTTTTGCACAGCGACTACGGCATTTGTCACCACAGGTGCAAAAACACATTCCGAACAGGATGTAAAAAATGACAGCTGTACTGTTCATGGGGAGGTGTAAAAAATGGCAATGTTGCAAATCTGCAGTGAACATATTAAAAAAACTGGTGAAGTCACGAGCGTGCGTAGAAACTGTGCAACGCACACCCGTAATGTAATTAGTTGGGGATTTTTTACAGCAGATTGTCAACACAGGCATTTTGGAACCTCTGATCATGAACAGTGTCACTGATTTTATCTGTCCCGAACAATGACTTCCCACAGCGACCTTGCATTTCTGTGCCGAATGTGTGAAAACACATTTCGGCCATGTTGTGAAAAATGACAGCTGTACTGATCTTAAGGAAGTGTGGAAAAATGCCACTGGTGAAAATCTGGACTGAAAATACTACAAATTCATGAACTTACATGGGTGCATGGAAACTGAGCAATGCTCACTCGTAAGTCATTTTATGGACTTTTTTTTACCAAATTTTCAACATAGCCATTTTAAGACCTCTGCTCATGAACAGTGTCACTGATTTTCTTAATGTGTCCCATACATTGATTTCGCACACCGACTGCGCCATTGTGCGCTACATGCGTGGAAACATTTTCATCGAGATGTGAAAAATGACAGCTGAACTGCTCATAAGGAGGTGTGGTAAAAAGGCAATGTGGAAAATCCGAGTGCAAATATTAAAATTTGCGAACTTATGTTGGCAGTAAAAACTGCATAACGCTCATCGATAAAACAGTCATTTTACGAATTTTTCCTAAATTTGCAACATAGAGCTTTTTGAGAGCCCACCTTATGAACACTGGCACTTCGCTTGTTAATCAGTCCTGAAAGCGACTTCGCACAGTGACCGTGGAAATCACCCTTCAGGCCCGATTAACGCCATGACAGTGACAGACTTCATGAGGAGGGGTCCCAAAAACCTCATGTTGAAAATTTGTGCCAAAATTCAAAAAATGCCTGAGATATGCAGCAAAGTTGAAAACCCTATTTATTACATTATACAGCTTACCAGCATTTCTTCAGTTCACGGTCGGCTTTGAAGAGTGCAGACGCTGTTCCCGTCCACTGAAGATCGTCGCGCCGAGACTCCAGAGATAAGTATGGGGTGAGGGTGTGGGGAGGCAGGGTGCGCAGTGGGTGGGTGCGGGTGGGGCGAGGGAGACTCAACGGACTGTTTTTTATTTTTTTTTTTATTAGGCAACGCTGGACGCTTTGCCACGCTGGGGTGGGGCTCTCAGGCTGGCAGCTGGAAAGGCTGTTTGGGGGTGGAGCCAACAGGGGATTAGGCACTCCGCCACAACAAGTTTGCCATGCTGATGGGCTCCCAGCATGGCACCTCCACAACTTTTTGGGGAGGTGTGTGAAGCCGATGGGGATTGGGCACCTATCGGCTATACAGTGTGTGAGCGATGAGCACGCAATATGCGTGTGTGTGTATGTTGGAGGGAGCTGCTCACTGAAGCTCTGCTCCCTCTTTCAACTGTACGGCACTGCATTTTGGATCACTGCACTATGTTTCTTGCACATGCGTGCAAGCAAACATAAAAACATGTCTGGCCAGGAAAGGTTGGGCGAGTCCTGTGTATGTGAACTGAATACTAGCAGCACTGCAGTTGCAGCCCATGTATGTGCACAGCAAACATACTGTAACTGTAGTGTAGGGGGGCTGTGTAGGTGTGTACTGTATAAGCCAATGGATGCAGACAAGCAGGAGGCTTGCCTATAGATTTCTTTTTTTTTTTTTTTTTTATATATATACTTCATTAGTATTGTGATTTTCAACCTTTTCTTATAAGATACAAAAAAAAAAAAAAAGGATTTACGGTTTGTATACATACTTTGTTGCATTATCACCACAAGAGCACTTATACAATTGATACCAAAGTATTTTCTGTAAAATAGTGCTAAAAACATACATCCTTTGATTATCTGATTACCAATATGTTTTAATTTATTTTTATTTAGTTTTTGTTATATATCTAGAACAGACTGTTCCAAACTTATACCTAAGGAAACAATCATTAACCAGATAAAAAAAATAAAAATAAAAATAACAAAAGCATAGTACAATAAAAAAAAGCATATTTAATAACTGACTTTTCTTGTACAAGAGAGGAATATGTTCCACCACTTTAATTCTACAGGCATATTTATACTGCCATTTTATTCACTTTAGCTTCTATGAATCGCCGAATGAATTTACTCGGGATCTATTTATCAGTTAATTACTGGGGTTTACTAACTATAGGGGAGGGAATGGAAGGGGGGGTAGAAGAGAGGATGATTGGGGCACTATGGTAGTTCTCAGGTCCCATCTGGTCCATCAATTCTGATAGACAGCATTTTTGTTATGCAAACTATGAGTCAAGTTTTCATTAGTTTGTATGAGATTAATCATATTGGACCAATCATCCATTGAAGGAAGGTCAGGGTGCAACCATTTTTTGTTATAGCCTTATAAGTAGCCGCCAGAAGTATGGACCACAGATAGAGAGCATCCTTTCCCTTAAGATCCCAAGTGGGGAGCCCCAGTAGGAGGTTCTCTGGTATGAAGAGATTCTGAATATTTAGTATATTAGCCATTTGCTGGGATACAGATCTCCAAAAAGACTGGATATTTGGGCATGTTAGAAAGATGTGAGCATGTGTGGCCTCTTTATTGTTGCATAGTCTCCAACAATGAGAAGAGGTTCCCGGTTTTTGTTTGGCAAGGAACTGGGGCACCAGAAAATAGTCGGTATAAATTTTCCAGATATATTCTTGCCATCCTGGGGACAGAGTTGTAGTCCAGGTTAAACGCCACACCTTAGACCAGCTTGTTTGTGGCAACTGTGTATTAAGATCTTTTTCCCATCAGACTCTCAAAGGGTCAGACACATGAGCCTGTTGCCCTTGTAAAAACTTATATAATTTAGAAATGGCATGGTCACTTTCCACAGAGGTCCAAATTTGGATGAAGGGAGAGGAATCCTCAATTCGGGTAATTAGACTGCATCTTGAGTTGGGAATGAATAAAACCCCTAATTTTCAAATAGTAAATTACATCCTTAGAGGTCCAGGAGAACTTAGTCTGGGCCTCCTCAAAATAGATAACTGCGTTCTTCCCGATTAGTTGCCATGGCGTTATTAGGCCTTTAAGCATTTGATTTCTATACCAAGCAGATATTTTTGCTGGAGGAAAATCTGGGTCTGCTAAAAACCATGTATATTTCCATTTAGTACTCATGCTACGCCTCTGGAAATTACCTCTCCTCCACCGCTCCAGGACAGAAATAGCACTATCTGGCAATAAAGATAACTGTTCCCTCATACAGTGATTAGAAAACAGAGCTGCAGCTGGGGTGAGTGAATGGGATCTAGAGAGATCCATCTACTTCCAGTGTGCTAAGTAGGCCGAGTTCCCCCAAAGGAGTGCAAGCCTCATCTGTGAAGCGTTCCAATAAAAATGTAAGTTTGGGAAAGCTATCCCCCCTCCCTCCTTGGGTTGCATTAATAATTGAAATTTTAACCTTGGCTTCCTACCTGCCCACAAATAATGCAGCAAAGTGCCTTGCCACTGTGAGAGAGTCTTAACCGGAACTGAGCATGGGACACACTGGAAGAGATATAATAGTCTCGGCAAAGCATTCATTTTAACAGATTGAGCTCTGGAATAAAAAGATAAGGGAAGGATAGACCATCGTCTTATATCTGTGCCTAGTGCCTTCATTAATGGGGAGTAATTAGTATCAAAGACGTTTCAAATCTTTTGGTGTTTCGATACCTAAATATTTCATCTCAGTTAGCCCCCATTTAAATTTATATAAACTTTCAGTATGTGGTGAAGGAGTACAATTAAATGCTAGAACCTCTGTTTTTGAGGTATTCAGAGAGTGTCCTGACAATTGGGAAAAAAAGGTTAAGTTTTTGAAATAAAATGGGGAGTGAAATATCTGGATTAGAAAGGTAAATTAAAACATCAGTGAACAGGGCTATTTTATGCTCAGTTCCCCCAAAGTGTAGTCCTCGGAGATTTCTATCTTGGCGAATGAACTGGGCGAGTGGCTCAATGTAGAAAGCAAATAGCAATGGTGAGACTGGACATCCCTGCCTGGTTCCTCTATGTAGGGAACATTTTTGAGATATGTGACTATTGGATCAAATATATCCCTGGGGGTTTTGGTAAAATTTAAGTACAGTAGAATACCGATTATCCGAACCCCCATTATCAAGAAATCCCTATTTAACGGACTCCCATTGTGTCACCCATCTCCCTAAGTGAATTTTTCATTGAACTCTTGTAATGCGTGAGATGTTGCTAGAAACATACTTGTGTAACCCCCCTGCAAATGGGGGTTCCCAAAAGACTTCCAGGAGCTTGCTTGAATGCTCCAAGCCTGAATGGTGTTTGGCGTTTAAGCCATTTATCAGTGAGTGTTTTTAGAACCTCTGGTACTGTCTCTTTAAGAGCTGTCTGCTTGCAGACATAATTAGTTTGTATGGGGGACTGTGTGTTTCTTTGATTGAGTACCACTTAGCTGCTGCCAATTCACCCCATTTTTGCAGTCACTAGAGTGCAAAGGAACCTGTCTGAAAGATGTAACTGATTGCCAGAAATCATTTACAGTAATAATAAAATTACAGTTTGTCTAACCTGCTTTCTTTGTAGTCAGAACTGTCTGCCTAGTTCCCATTCTGGTTTTGAACTGCTGAACTGGACCAATCAGTGTGGGGTAAACTAGCTCTAAAATGATGCCTTGGACGAATCAGAACTTGGGACTCATAATCTGAGCCAGCCACAAGAGGATTGTATGGGCAGTGACTCTGGGAGATGTAGTTTAGACTTCGTGCCTTTTGGACCAATAGCAGCAGTCTATTGTGAGGACAGCCAATCCAGTCAAGAACTGGGAGGAACTCAAAGGAAGTGCCCGGTTTTGTCTGTTGGGAGTTTCAGTTTGAGATCTGAAAGTGAAGGGGAGAAACCCTGTGTTCCTTCAGTGCACAGTTTCAGTCAAAAAACGTGTGCAAGGCCCAGAGTTCAAGCCCACAACTTGTGTAACTGCTTGTTAGGACTGAATCCATCCTGTGAAAAGAATCAAAGATTCTGAAGAGTAGAACCAGGCTCACCCTGTAGAAGACTGAAGAAATTATTGAATTACACTCGGTCTGTCAGGAACTGAATCTGCTGTGTGTTCTGGTTATTGTGCAGTAATTATGTATTGGGATACAGATGCAGCCTGCCTGGTATAGTGCTTTTTTTTACTACATATAAATGTGTGAGGAGTCTCTTGAGATCAAAAGTAGTCTCATGACATTGAAGGACCATATCTTCTTTGGAGGTCGTGTGGAGTACTAATTGGCCGCTTCCCCGTTGAATTGCCATACATTAAATCCAAATGGAATTACTGTACTGCTGACTGTTTAATTTTCCTTTCTCTGTGTGAAAGGGCCCCTACCAGCTGCCACGGTTTGGACTAGCCACTTAGGGCCTGGGTACCCAGGACAGTAACTGGTAGGGATAGGCCTGTGCACAGAGCCATAGGTAGATAGTAAAGTGATAAGCTAATTAACCTGATTTCCTGTCCTTGTTATATCCTAAATAAATCAGAGCTGTTTGTTTCAACAAAGTTATACTGCCTGAGGTGTATTTGTCTATGTTAAAGTACTGTACTGTGATTGTTGCACTGTATCTTATTTTACAGGATGTCCGGTGCCTGAACCAGCCTTGAGAGTAAGTGTATACTGTGAAGGTAATTCTGCTATATTGTGTGGGCCTAGTAGTGGGAAGAAAGAGTTGCAGTGTCCCAGAGGGGCTGTGACCAAGTAAGTTTAACTCATTGCAAACCCCTGACCTCTGGGTGGAGGCACCTGCCATTGGATCCAGGCCCTCAACCTGTTAGTGGCAAATCAGGCAGGGTAGTAGCCCTGGGATAGCGCCATCTAGGGGTTACATATTGAGGCTCACCGCTGGGATTGTGTGTCCTCTAGTGGCCATATTTACAAACCACTGTTAAGGGAAAATAAATAAATAAATAAATAGGTACCCACTGAGAGAGGCTGTGCTATGCGCTGGTGGAGTGGTGTACTGGGAGGAGATCGACCCCCAAAATGCTATGCTTATCCTGGACATCCCCTGGGTATCACACGGATACTGTGCAGGGAGTACTTTCTCAAGGTGGAAGGTTTACAAAATCCTGTGGTGGTGGGTCGGCACGCTAATCTGCTCACCCACACTTTCCTGGCCCTAGTAGAGTTTAAGGATCCCATAGATAGCTCCAGTACCACACAGACCATTACTCCCAGAGGGAGCCTCACTGCTTCTGGAGAGTGATAACTAAGGACAGTAAAGACCGGGGGAATGAGCTCCACCATCATCTGAAACCCTTTGAGGAGAAATTTGCAAATGGTTGCTGGGAGAAGGGAAAACTGTGGAGGACTTGAAGAAACTATTCTTGCCACCTGGGGTGTTCCTCCCCAACACCCTCTCCTGCTCCAGTACCGTAATGGTGGCTGAACCAATGCAGACTCCTATTTCTGCACCTGCCATTAGTCACGACTCTTACCAAGGTTGAGGATCTTCTCTGGCACCTCCCCACCCCCAAGGGAGGATGACTGGAGAACCTGATAGACTATGTTCCCCTAAAGTGCTGAATGGCAGTGCCGGGAAGCCAAAGTCGTAAAGAGGGTTAGTGAGCCTCCCGAGGTCCTGCCCTTGGCTACCATCCGTAAGTAAACGGCCAGTAACCCTGAAGCGACTGCACAAGCTCATCTTGAGGCCTTGAGAATGTGTATAGAGCCCAGATTCTGATGAGGACCTATGGTGGAGAGTAAGAAAATGCACAACAGTACCAAGGGAGTTGTTGTCTGTGTATGTCTCTGGCTGGAAAATTTCAAGAATGCCTCAGAAAGGGTAGTTTGCCAGCGATTGAACTGGACCGAACCAGACTGGACAGAATCCTTAAGTCTGCCCCTCTCAGAACTGCTGTTGCTTCAGTTACGCCTGGCAACCTCGACTGGAATCCCCACCTCCTATGATGAGTTAATGAGAGAAATTCGAGGAGTTGAGAAAGGCGACCTCGGGAGGGACCTGCACCAATAGCTGTGGCTATGACCGAGTGACTGAGGGTGGCCCATCAAGTGAAGTTCAGGGCAGAGGTTGGCAGTCAATGAGTGCTCTGATAAGGAAAAAGATATGCCACAATGGGGTGAACTGTTGAGAGAGATCCGGAATTCAAAACAGTCCTTTATGAAGGCCACGCCTTGCAAGTACGGGCCCGACCTATATCCGACTGCATCTGCTATAGTGGGGTGGGGATACCCACCTATGTATCTCCTGCTGATAACAGCTCCTAACTCGATTCCTTGACCATGGAAGTGGGAGAAACTGACGAGATGTCTCCAAATGCTTATCACGCCGCAGACAGAGATGGCACCAAGGTTTCCAGTTAGTAATACCCCCCGCCCTGGCTCCCAGTGTGGCACCTCGGCCAGCTCAAACTCCAAAAAGTATGTTTTGCTATAATTGTGGGAAGGATGGGCACATGAAAAGGGAATGCCAATCCCCAAAAGACACTGACAAAGTTGCACATAGGCTACAAGGAGAGCTTCGGAGAACAAATCAGTGGTTAAGAGGTGCACGAAATGATCCCAGTGAGGGCACCAAAATGCTAATTCACGTCCTTTGTGGCAAGGTCAGTTGCCCAGGCCCCTACTACCGCCTTCTCCAGACTGGTCCAGAATAGGGTCCCTTCCATGGAGACCACTGTAAAGGTAAATGGAGTGTCTACAAGAGCTGTATTAGACAGTGGCTCCCAAGTGACAATTATGTTTCAAGATTGGTATCAGAAGCATTTGTCAGGCGTACCCTACAACCATTAGAAGGACTGCATGTATGGGGGTTAAGTAGAAGGCCTACCCCTATTCTGGTATATCCGATTTGGCTGTCTTTCCCCACCTCCGTGGCTGGAGTGGCGAACAAGTAGAGACCCTAGCCTTAGTGTGTCCCCCACTGGACTGTATGATGGTGTCCCTTTGTTGATTGGAACAAATGCTCATATGTTCAGAAGGCTGGCACATTTGTGTTATGAAAACAGGGTCAAAGACTAGTAGAGCTTTAAGAGTTCCGGCTTTAATTAAGAAGGCCTAAGAGGCACAGAGAGATGCTGAAAATATAGAACCAGAGGAACCGGTTGGAATTGTATGGAAGAAGGATCCTGAGTCTCTGATCCTGGCACCAAATGCCCAGTGTACCTTACAGGAGAGGTCCGTATCAGAAAGGATGTTAAGAATAAAATATTAATGTTGGATGCACCAGGCGATGGAAAATTGCCAGAGGGACTGCTGGTCAAGCCTAGTATTTTGCCCGCTAGAGCCCATGCTTATGCCAGAAGGGTAATGGTCCAAGTTCATAATGTGTCTGAAGAGACATTCGAGTAAATAGAGGTTGCATCCTGGCTAATGTGCATTGTGCAGACACTGCAGTGCTACCCAGCAGCAAGAGTTCAAGGAAGAATGACAGAGTAACGCCTGACTTGTTTGATTTCGCAACTCCCGCTGCCAGCTGAATGGAAAGTGAGGATCAGTGAGAAGCTTGCCCAGAGAGACCAGGTGTTTTCTTTAAAGGAATGGGACGTAGGATGCGTGCAGGAGCTGAGCACAATATCCGGCTGCATGACGAAAAGACCATTTCGTGAGAGGTCTGACGCCCTGGCACCTGCTGATATAGATGATGTGAGGCGGCATCTGCAAGAGATGTTAGCGGCTGGTGTAATACAAGAATCCAGAAGCCCTTATGCTTCCCCCATTGTGGTAGTGAGGAAAAAGAATGGGACAGTAAGGATGTGCGTGGATTATCGCACCTTGAACCGGCGGACTATCCCTGATCAGTACACAATGCCCCGCATTCAGGATGCTTTGGACTGCCTAACGGGAGCAAGTGGTTCTCTGTGCTGGATCTCCGCAGTGGGTACTACATGATCCCGATGGCCCCAGAGGACCGTGGAGAAGACAGCCTTTATCTGTCCGCTATTTCTATGAATTCCATGAGGATGCCTCAAAGGATTTCAGGTGCCCCAGCCACTTTTCAACGATTGATGGAGCGCAGGCAGGGGGACATGAACTACTAGAGTGCCTGGTATACCTAGATGATGTTATTGTGTTTGGCAGCTCACTGGAGGAACATGAGGCAGATTATTTAAGGTATTGGATCGACTGGAGGACTTTGGCCTTAAACTGTCCATTGATAAGTGTCAATTCTTTCAAACATCAGTAAAGTATGTGGGACACATAGTATCCACCGAGGAATAGAGACCGACCCAAGTAAAGTTGAGGCCTTGACCACCTGGCCAGGCCAAAATCTAAAGAACTGCAAAGATTCCTGGGATTCTGTGGTTATTATAGGCGTTTCATCAAGGACTATTCAAGAGTGATCCGCCCTTTACTTAACCTTACTCAAGGGTATCCCCAACCCACAAAATACCAAAGTCAGCGTCCCTCAAGACTGAAAGAGTGTATTTTCATCCGGTAAGTATTTGGGGCCGCTGGACTCCTGATTGTGAGACTGCTTTTCATGAGATCATATATCAACTTACCCATGCTCCAGTGCTGGCCTATGCCGATCCAAGAAAACCTTACGTCCTGCACACTGATGCTAGCTTGCAAGGGTTGGGGGCTGTTGTACCAAGAGCACGAGAATGGCCTGAGACCAGTGGCCTTTGCCAGTAGAAGCCTGACCCCATCCGAAAAGAACTATCCTGTACATAGAGTTAGAGTTCCTAGCTTTGAAGTGGGCTATTGTTGACCAATTCCATGAGTACTTGTATGGGGCTAAAATACTAGTAAAACTGACAATAATCCTTTGACCTATGTGCAGACCTCAGCTAAGTTGGATGCCACTGGCCACAGGTGGCTTTCTGCATTATCTACATATGACTATGCTCTGAATACCGAGCAGGTCTGAACCACATAGATGCTGTGCTCTCTCCCAGAGGCCTGTTCCCCAGAATGATTGGGTCCGATTGGCAGAACCTGACATTCGGGCACTCTGCGGAAGTTTGACAGGGAGGAACAAATGTCCACGGACGCAGTGGACTGCATGGTGGATTGCTTGGGACCCTCTGAGAATTGCATACCTGCTGCTTGATTGCCACTTTCTGCAATAGACATTGGTGCACTGCCTCAGCTGGACAATGACAGTATTCGGGCGGGCTCAATCCCGCGATCCTATGATCAAATCAGCTTTAGAAGCCCTCTATGCAGGAAAGATGTGTCCAAATTACGCCCACTGATTTGAGAACTGCACTGTTATACAAAGAAGGTCCTAAGTTGAAACTGATCAATAAACTGTTATATAGAGAAACAGTAGACAGAGGGGACAAGTAGACAAACAACAACTGGTGCTGCCCACTGCCTTTGAGACTCAGTATTGAGGTCCTTGCACAACCACATGGGGCACCTTGGTATAGACAGAACACTTGACTTGGTGAGATCCAGATTCTATTGGCCTAAGATGGGGCTGATGTGGAGCAACACATACGAACTTGTAGTCGCTGCTTACAGAGGAAAGCTTTGCCCCAGAGGGCTGCCCCTTGTTAACATAACCACCAGTGCACCCATGGAGCTGGTCTGTATTGATTTTCTGAGTTTGGAGTCAGATCAAAGAAATATCAGTAATGTGCTGGTGGTCACTGACCATTTCACGAGATATGCCCAAGCTTTCCCACCAAAGACCAGAAAGCATCCACTGTAGCCAAAGTACTCGTAGAAAACTTTTTGTTCACTATGGGCTCCACAAAGAATCCATTCTGATCAAGGGAGAGACTTTGAGAGTCGTCTGATCAAAGAGATGCTTTCTCTGTGGGGAGTGAGAAAGTCCAGAACCACCCCTTACCCCCCAGGGGGACCCACAGCCTGAACGTTTCAACCGCACTTTGCTAGATATGCTAGGCACCCTGCACCCAAAGGACAAGCCTAGATGGAGCCAACAAATTAGCACCCTGGTACATGCTTATAACTGCACCAAAAGTGATGCCACTGGGTTCTCCCCCTACCGCCTGATGTTTGGAAGAAGCTCGACTACGGTAGATGTGTTTTGGGGTCTCTCTGATGGGGTTCAAGCTGACAACTATTTACAGTATGTGCAAAGTTAAAGGCCCAGCTAACTCATGCGTACTACTGGCTCAAACCATGGCTGCCAAAAGAAATCTGGCCAACAAAGAAAGGTATGATAAAAGGTGAAAGCACAGGAACTCCAGGAGGAGATCGGGTATTGCTAGAAATCTGGACTGCATGGCAAACACAAGATTGCTGACAGATGGCACCATCTCCTCACATTGTAGTGGGTAAACTAGATGATCTGCCAGTGTACAAAGTAAGGCCTGAGAACAATTCAAAAGATGTAAAAACAATGCATAGAAATCATTTACTACCCATTGGACAAATCCTGATTGAGTCTGAGCCCCAGAAGATGCCCCTCTGGACCAGTGACTAGAGCTGCTGCTAAGAAAGATCAGAGGAAGTCTGCACCTACAGAAGCAGAGTTAAGTGTTCCCCTGCACAAGTCCCAGTTGAGCATGACTGTCAGTCCATATCAGAAGAAAGTGAGAGTGACTTTGAATACTATCCTTTACGAACTGTCAATTGTTTGGGGCAATCCCTAGTCAATACTGGAGACAAAGCTGGGCCTTCTGGACTGTCTATGCCCCAGTTTCATCCCTGGAGCCAATGCTCCCAGAAAGTGAGTGCAAAGCATCAGATCAGATGAAATGGAATCATTGTGCATGGTTGAACTGTTTGAGCTTTCAGGGAGGAAAATGATAGATTGGGGCAGACTGGTGATACACCGAACAAGAAGAGAGTATTTTGAGTGCCCTGACGGTCCACTGCCAGTGTCTGAAAGCTCTCCATGCAGGCCAAATGTTGTGGACTCAGAAACTGTAACTCCTGGAGCTGAAAGTGCCCCAAGTTCTAGCCTCTCTACCCCATGGAGACTCCCTGACAAGTGAGAACAATGCTGAAAATGAGGCTCAGAGTGCAGAGACTGTAACAGCTCCCCTAGAAAGACTGGTCGAGCTGTAAAGCCTGTAGCACCTCAGTTATGATTCCCTGGGCCGGCCAGTGGACCTGCCTCTCAATGTTGTCCATAAAGGAGTGTATGTGTCCCGAGCTCATTGCCCAAACTGAGCGTTAGTGCTAACTCCAAGTTACTTGTGTTGCCCTCTAAGTATGGTGCCCTTGCCCGGCCAGCCCTAAGGTAACTGATAGGGAAGGGTCCCTCTTCAGGTTTCATGTACAAGAGGTAATAACTTGAGTTATGGTACAATGTGTTGTTATACTGTGTAAAGAGGACGACTGCAATGTTTCAGAAATGGTTCTTGGTAAAATGATGTATTGACTGATGATTACATGTGTGAGCCTAATGCAAATGTATATGGTTGCAGTTGAAACTTATGGGGTACTTGCTTGACGCGAGACGTCAGCTTTTCCCAGGCCAGGAAGGGTGTAACCCCTGCAAATGGGGTTCCCAAAAGACTTCCAGGAGCTTGCTTGAATGCTCCAAGCCTGAATGGTGTTTGCTGCTTAAGCCATTTATCAGTGAGTGTTTTAGAACCTCTGGTACTGTCTCTTTAGAGCTGTCTGCTTGCAGACATAATTAGTTGTATGGGGGACTGTGTGTTTCTTTGATTGAGTACCACTCAAGCTGCCAATTCACCCCATTTTGCAGTCACTAGAGTGCAAAGGGAACCTGTCTGAAAGATGTAACTGATTGCCAGAAATCATTTACAGTAATAATAAAATTACAGTTTGTCTAACCTGCTTTCTTTGCAGTCAGAACTGTCTGCCTAGTTCCCATTCTGGTTTTGAACTGCTGAACTGGACCAATCAGTGTGGGGTAAACTAGCTCTAAAATGATGCCTTGACCGAATCAGAACTTGGGACTCATAATCTGAGCCAGCCACAGAGGATTGTATGGGCAGTGACTCTGGGAGATGGTTTAGACTTGTTGCCTTTTGGACCAACAGCAGCAGTCTATTGTGAGTGACAGCCAATCCAGTCAAGAACTGGGAGGAACTCAAAGGAAGTGCCCGTTTTTGTCTGTTGGGAGTTTCAGTTTGAGATCTGAAAGTGAAGGAAGAAAGAAACCCTGTGCTCCTTCAAGTGCACAGTTTCAGTCAAAAACGTGTGCAAGGCCCAGAGTTCCGGCTACAACTTGTGTAACTGCTTGTTAGGACTGAATCCGCCCTGTGAAAAGAATCAAAGGATCTCTGAAGAGTAGAAACCAGGCTCACCCTGTAGAAGACTGAAGAAATTGTTGAATTACACTCGGTCTGTCAGGAACTGAATCTGCTGTGTGTTCTCCTGGTTATTGTGCAGTAATTGCGATTGGGATACAGATGCAGCCTGCCTGGTATAGTGCTTTCTTTTTACCATATAAATGTGTGAGGAGTCTCTTGGAGATCAAAAGTAGCCCTGCTGACATTGAAGGACCATATCTTCTTTGGAGGTCGTGAGTACTAATTCGGGGTCGCTCCCTGTTGAATTGCCACATTAAATCCAAATGGAATTACTGTACTGCTGACTGTTTAATTTTCCTTTTCTCTGTGTGAAAGGGCCCCTACCAGCTGCCACGGTTTGGACTAGCCACTAGGCCTGGGTACCCAGGGACAGTAACTGGTAGGGATAGGCCTGTGCACAGAGCCATAGGTAGATAGTAAAGTGATAAGCTAATTAACCTGATTTCCCCTGTCCTTGTTATATCCCCTAAATAAATCAGAGCTGTTTGTTTCAACAAAGTTATACTGCCTGAGGTATTTGTCTATGTTAAAGTACTGTACTGTGATTGTTGCACTGTATCTTATTTTACAGGATGTCCGGTGCCTGAACCAGCCTTGGGGTAAGTGTATACTGTGAAGGTAATTCTGCTATATTGTGTGGGCCACTAGTGGGAAGAAAGGGGGGTTGCAGTGTCCCAGAGGGCTGTGACCAAGTAAGTTTAACTATTGCAAACCCTGACCTCTGGGTGGAGGCACCCGCCATTGGATCCAGGCCCCTCAACCTGTTAGTGGCAAATCAGGCAGGGGTAGTAGCCCCTGGGATAGCGCCATCTAGGGGTTACACTTGGAACAATTACAGTCACTGGCCGAAACAATGAGGCTTAACAAGGTGCTGATAGCAGTGCTGATTAAGATAATCACTGCTCTCAGCACTTAAGCACCTCACAAATAGCCTTGCTAAACACACTGGCTGTATCGGTGTCATAGCAATGGCAACTTGAGCAGAACCTTCTTCACCTACTCCCTCTATTCCCTTGCCTCCCTCCTCTCCATCTCTCTCCGCAGCCAAAAGAAAAGGGAATGTCCTTGCCGTCGCCTAGAAGCTCCGAATAATCTCCCAGCTTGCGAAGCAGCAAATGAGCAGTGGCTTTAGCTTCTGAGTATGGTGTCGGCAAATCACTTTAGTAAGCATTATAAAAAAAGGCAATGAGGGTTTGGATAGAACTGAAGAGGTTGAGCACCCAATTTGGCACATTCAAATGCATAGCTGTGCGAGCAAGAAGTGCCTCTCGGAACTGCAACAGAAACAGATCACATACTGTTTTAGTAAACAACTAAACTACAATAGTAAGTTTCGGATTGTGCAGTTTGAAATGATGTGCACGGTAGCTTGTACAGTATTTATCCATTCAGTTATGTAAATCGGTGCTGTTTTTTTATCGATTAAATCCCATTTCTTTAACAGTGGCTGTCGACATTTTATGATGTCAGACTTTAATCTTGATTAACCGTACTCTTGATTATCCGAACTTTTCCGATGTCCCCCAAGCAGTTCGGATAATCGGGATTCTACTGTATTAGATTTATAAATTGAATGGGAATTTGGAAATGGATCAGAACTTGTTTAAGAAAGGCCCAAGAAACCATATCAAAAGCTTTTTCTAAGTCAAGACTAAGCATGAGACTGGGTTTTTTTTTTGTTTAACATTTTCAATTAAATATATACTACGTCTGATGTTGTCTTGTGCTTGACGTCCTTGGATAAAACCACAATGATAGGATGATTTAATGTTGGAGCAAGATGTTTTAGTCTATGGGCTGGTATAGTATTGCTGCCATAATTTTATAAATCAGTATTAAGGATGGATATTGGGCAGTAGGAACCAGGCAGGGAGGGGTCCTTCCCAGGTTTGGGAATTATAGAAATTATCGCATATTGCCAGGATGGGGGAATATAAGTTTCTGAGGTGGCCAATGTGTTATAAAGCTTATGTAATTTGGGGACAAGGTCCTTCTTAAATACTTTATAATATTCTCCTGGAAAAAATCATTTCCAGGACATTTATTTTCAAAGCACTAATTTCTGTAGCTATCTCTTGAAGGGTTATTGGAGATAATTTTTATCCCTCGGGTTTTGAGAGTACTGGAAGCTTTAATGAATTAAACCATTCTTTAAAGTCAAGTGGGGATGAGCAGTGAGGTACAGAATAGAGTCGTGTGTAGTATTCCACAAAAATCTTAGAAATTGGGTTGTTGAGTTGGGTTTGTCAGGGACGATCCAAGGCTTGTAATCTGGGTTTTCGCTCGACGAATTCTCAATCTCCCAGCTAACAGCTTCTGAGCTCTTGGACCTCCTTCATAATATTTATGTTTTAAGAATAACAGCTTTTGTTCAACATAATTTAAGAGAGTGTTACATTCTAATTTCAATGTTTTTAATTTTGTATTGGTTTCAGAGGAGGGTTTCTTTTGTTCCTCTAAATTTCATATTTGTGTTACTAGATCCGCTTTCTGCCTCTCTCTAACTTTCTTTTTAGTTGCTGCTATTTCAATGAGTTTACCCCTACATATAGCCTTTAAGGTGTCCCATAGTATCGGTGTGGGGATGTCTGTCGTATCGTTTTCTAATAAGGATTGTTTTATCAAATCCTACATCTCTTGAATTGTTTCCTTATCTCTAAGCAGAGATGGGTTCAATCTCCAAACCGTATTTCTCAGAAAACTACTCGTTTTAATTTTCAAATATAGCGGGGCATGGTCCAACAGCACATAATCCCTTGTCCATGTCTTCTGGGAGATCTGTATATTTTCTTGGGTCATCATAAAATAGTCTAGGGTTGAATAACTGATGAGCCTGGGAATAAAAAGCGTAATGCTTATTTGTACCATTTAGGTACCTCCAGGTATCCATCATATCAAACTCTTAATCTAGCCATTGCCTATCGATTTCAATTACATATGGTTTATATTCCATTTAAAGAGCCCCTGATACCAGTTGGATAACTTTGCTGGACACAGATCAGTTTATCGTTAAAATATTTTTGACTTCTGTCTCCTTCGCATGGACTTTATCCTCCTGCCCCTTCCCCATTAGCCCTATTCTGCTGTCAACCCCTTCACCCCACCTCCAGAACTTAAGCCTATTTACTTCATTGTGAGCGGGTATCATGTATGGTGCTGGTGCAGAGACTTCAGGGTCACAGCATCAACCTGCAGAAAGGGGTTCTTTGTTACTCCCCTTGAGACAGAGCCTACAGCATGCAATGACGTACACGAAAACCATGAAGATGGTCACGCTTTCAACGCCTGCCTCAGACTCAATTTCGTGACTGTTGCTGTGCCACCTACCCTCCAGCAGGTAGCAGCCAAGCAACAGTACACATTGTCTCCTCCCAACACCTCAAAAGTGATCTGTCAATGGATGCTAAATCTTCCTTCTGCCGCCAGCCCCTGAGCGGCCTTGGTCCATTTATGAACCCAGGTTGCTGTTGTGATGGGTGGTGAGGTGTCCAGTGCCACAGCCCTCTACACCACTGGGCCAGCTACACATTTACTCCTTGTAGCTCTGATTTTCTTAAATACAGTTTGTGGCTCTGAAGGGGACAACCTGCAACTGTGCTTTTACCCTCTGCACCATTCACCCAGAACTATGTTTCTGCAGTTCTTTCCCCAGGGTGTTTTTTTTTTTTTTTTTAAACATCAAACTTCTTCCGTTCCCACTCCATATCCTCTTCTGACAGAAACTGCACTCTCCCCAGCCCCGTCACAGACCTTCTCATAGACATACCAGTTATCCACCACTTGCCCAGGACCACTGTGGTGGTGGGTGGCCTGCCATGTCGGTTGTGGATGAGCCGGTGGGTGCCAGCATCTGCAGCAGAGTGAGGCATCACTCCTTTATTTCTTTTACAAAGGGTGCCAACGTGCATATGTGCTACTGGCATTTGCTGGATACCCCTCCTCCTTGACATGTGCCCTGTATGCTACCACATATCCTTTGCTAGGTAGAGGGCAATGCATCTCCCTCTCCATGGGACAGAGACATTCTCGAAAATGCTCTACCCTCCCTCAGCTCCCCAAATGACCAATGTCCATTACCCAACCAGAGTTGCTGGCATAGTGACTGGCAACACTACCAGACTAGCCAGGTTTCCTTTTCTGGGGGGTTAAAAGTAGGAAAATCTGGGGGGGGGGGGGCGCGCCACTGTATTCAGAACCTGAGCATTCTCAGTAGAAGCTGCTATAGTGCTGACATTGAATTGAATCTAGGTCCAGTGAGGGGACTGCTGTCCTCCGTGAACAGTTTAAATGCTTCATTGGCAAGCATTTAAACTAAAAAATGGGGATGGCAGAAGGACGCAGTGGGAACCAAACTGCACACCTCAACAGGATACGACAGGGAACAAAACTCATAGAAGGGGGAAAAGCAGAGGACAGGAGAAAGGGGGCTGAAAACAGGAAGGACAAACAGAAGAGGCAAAAAGACAGCAGAGGGGATGATAAAAGGACAAAAGGCAGGACATGGAAGGCCATGTATACGAATGCCCGCAGCCTAGGGAATAAAATCCCAGACCTTGTGGCCTTGATAACATAGGCTGACCTGGACATTGTAGCCATTACTGAAATGGGGTATTCTAGAAACCATGACTGGGATGTAGCAGTACCAGAATATACTCTGTTTGGAAGAGACGGGAGGGGGCATAAAAAAGGGAGGAGGGTGGCTCTTTACATCAGGAAGGGCATTAGGATGATTGAGATACAGGGACTGCAGGGGGGGAGCGGAGGTACTTTGGGTCACCCTTGAGATGGGCAACAGCACTGCTATGTGTACGGGCATGATATACAGACCTCCAGCACAGGGTTATAGTGGAATCCATCCACACGATGGCAGCTAAAGGGGAGGTGCTGCTGGTAGGTTATTTCAGTCTGCCAGCTATGGACTGGAGCATCCCAGCTGCTGCCTCAGCCAGGAGCAAGGACATTCTGTACTCTATGCAAGGGGAAGGCCTCAGGCAGCTAGTGCTAGAGCCCACCAGGGAGGGTGCTATTTTGGATCTGGTACTCACCAATGGGATGACAGAACTGAGGAAGTCCAGGTGGGCGAACACCTGGGATCCAGTGATCGCACAGTGTGGTTCAGCACAAGTACAGTGACAGAGTCAAGCCACGCCACATAAAAGCAAGGGACCTAGATTTCAGGAGGGCAGACTTTACTAAGATGGGGATGTCTCAAGCATGCCCTTGCAGGGAGGGACAAAAGGGGGGGGTGGAGTGGAGGAGCAGTGAGTCCATCTGAAAAGTGCCACAGTGGAGGAGACAAACCTTTGCATTAGGCAAGTAAAAAAGGGAAACAGAAAGAAAGCCACTATGGTTCTCAAAGGCAGTGGCTGGGAAGGTAAGGGCAAAAAAGATAGCTTTCAGGAAACAAGGAAACAGCAGGAGGAGGACAGGGTAGTGTAGTGTATCTGGATAAACAGAGAGGCAGGGAAAGCAGTCAGGAGTGCAAAGGCACAAATGGAGGAAAAAATAACAGGAGGTAAGAAAGGAAACAAGACTTTTTATAGGTACATTAGTGAAAGGAGAAAAAACGGGTGGATAGTAAGGCTTGAAGTGGAAGGAGGAGAGCGTGTGGAAGGGGACCAGGAAAAAGCATCAATACTGAACAAATATTTTTGTTCTGTATTCACAGAAGATGAGGGACCACAGTTAGGCTACATGAACAAATATGGGAGATGGACACCAGTCCATT
Organism: Neoceratodus forsteri; assembly: GCA_016271365.2. Classification (NCBI taxonomy): domain Eukaryota; kingdom Metazoa; phylum Chordata; order Ceratodontiformes; family Ceratodontidae; genus Neoceratodus; species Neoceratodus forsteri. The sequence continues at coordinate 288,704,900 of CM028129.1, forward strand.
TATGTAAGCAAGAGAGTCCTATAAGAACTTGCAAAACTGAAAATGGACATGGTAAGGGGACCAAATGGGATACATCCTAGAATATTAAGGGAACTACGGGAGGAGCTGGTGGCACCACTGGCAGCCCTGTTCAATGAGTCACTTGATACAAAGTGGTTCTGGAGGACTGGAGGAGGGCAGATGTAGTCCCTCTTCACAAAAGTGGCAGTAGGGAGGAGGCTGGAGACTACAGACCAGTAAGCCTCACCTCAATAGTGGGGAAGACTATAGAATCACTACTTAAAGGATCGTGGAACACTTCAAATCCAGTGGAGCACAGGATCAGAGACAGCATGGATTCACAGTGGGAAGGTCATGTCAAACAGATTCAATTGATTTCGTTGACTGGGTGACTAAGGTCACCAAAGGAGAGCAGTGGATGTGGTCTACCTGGATCTCAGTAAAGCCTTTGATATTGTTCCACAAAGACATGTGAACAAGCTGGGCAGCCTGGGAGTGGGTCATAAGGTGGTAAACTGGGTTAGGAACTGGCTGAGTGATAGAAGACAGGGGTAATGGGGTTGGCCTGTCGGCGCAGTGTTTGGATTTCTGCTTGCGACGCAGTGACCTGGGTCTGGAATGGACCCGGGGTGTCGTGAGGGACGGCGGGGAGGAGAAGGATGGAGCATCCCACTGGACTGCTCTCTTCTCTGTGGGGAGGGTGGGGAGTTTGTCTGGTGCACAGGACCTCTGGTGGAGGCCGGGTACCGTGTTTGATCGCCCTCACGCTCAGGGGGCGGGAGAGACGTGGTGGTAGTCATTGCACGCCTCAGCCCCTTACAGTAGGGAAAAAATACAGCCGCCCATCACCTGATGACGCCCACCCCGCTGCCTTCATCGCCCCAGGCAGACTCCCTACTCATCCTGCCTGCTTCACAGCACTATGGGCCAGGTGCCACGCCTCTCCTGGGGGAAACCAGGGGGTATGGGAGTGGGTTCATGTGGGGTCTGTGACCAGACTGAGGGTTCCAGCATGGGTGACGGCCAAAAAGAGGGGGAAAAAAAGGAAGACAGAGGGGTCATGGTAAATGGAGCTCAATCTGAGTAAAGGACAGTGACCAGCAGGGTGCCACAGGGATCAGTCCCGGGCCCAGTCCCATTTAATGTCTTCATAAGTGACATTGCAGAGGGGCTGGAGGGGAAGGTGTGCTTCTCGCGGATTACACTATGACCTGCAACAGGGAGGACACTCCAGGAGGGGTGGAAAAAATCAAGAGGGGCTCTAGTTAACTGGAGGTATGTCCACAGCAAAGGCAGCTGAAATTTAACAAGGAAAAGTGCAAAATCATGCATTTGGGGTACAGACCCAAGGGAAGATTACATGATTTTGGGAGAGACCGACGAGCACCAAACAGGAAAAGGGATCTGGAGGTAGTCATACCTGATGACCTAAAGGTGCCCAAACAATGCGCCAAGGCTGTGGGGAGAGCCAGTGGGATGCTGGGGTGCACAGGGAAAGGTATCACCAGCAGAAGGAAGGATGTGGCAATGCCACTGTACAGATCATTGATGAGGCCTTATTTGGAATATGGTGTCCAGTTCTGGGGGATGCATCTCCATAAGGAAGTAGGATGGAGGCAGTTCAAAGAAGAGTAACAGAGTGCAGGGTCTGCACCAAAACTCATGAGGAGAGACTGGGAGACCTCAATATGCATACCCTGGAGGAGAGACAGGGGAGATAAAATAGGATATCTGTGGGCAGTATCTTTCAGAAAAGGAGATGTCCAGGAACGAGGGGGCATGACATGAGGTTGGAAGGGGTAGACTAAGGGGTAGCGTGAGGAAGTATTTCTTCACAGAAAGGGTGGTGGATGCATGGTACAGACTCCCAGCAGAGATGATGGGAGCAAACACAGAGGGGGGATTCAAGCATACATGGGAGAGGCATAGAGGACCCTAGCAATAGGACAAGAAGGTAAAGCCGGAAATCAAGTATAGTCTGCGGCTTTTACCGTAGGCAGGAAAAATAGGCAGACTCGATGGGCCTAGTGGTCATTATCTGCCATCAATTTCTATGTTTAGGTGGTCAAAAACATTTTATAAAACAATAAAAAGCGTAGTGTGTACAAGTCTCATGGGCTCTCACTGGTGTGCCCATTCACGTCTTATCAGATGCTGTAATCTGGGGATAGAGTGCACACTGACTTGCACCTTCCAGGTTTTTAAGGCTCCAACTGTTTTTCTGTCTGACTTTTCCACACATCAGCTGCATTAAGGCATCATATTCCTTCCCAGTACTGTTATTCCTACTGAAACATTTATGTTTGCGAGACCTCTAACAAGATCAGCCGTAGACTTCAATGTTCTCATTACTGATCACAGCCCAACACCACAGAATAGAGAATACTGGATGGGCAACTATGCACAACCAGTGTGTTCTGCCATAGAAGGGTTCAGATTCCTTTTGACATTGAGAGCAAAGCTCAAGAGGTCTGTGGGAATCAGAACCCCAAGGTGGCAGAACACACTGATTGTGCATAAAGTTGCTCATCCTGTATTTTTTATAGTGTATAGTATTATGTGAAATGTACCTGCAGCAGTTATTCTGCTTTCAGAATGAAACAGACTTGTGCAGTCTCTAGAGGTTTCAGAATGCTACTGTACCACAGAAGGTTACAATCACATTCCTTGAAATTTGAACTGTGGTACAACAGCATTTTGAAAGGGATGAAATTTTATACAGAACAATGCTCTACTATACACTATAACCTCAGAATGGTGAATAACCTGAGATAAAAAATGGTGCAGGTTTGTTTTTAAACACAGGCAGTGGGAGCATATGGAAAGCTTCATCCTAGTTCATTCCCCACTAGTCAGTAGCTGCATATCATTGCTACTTGGTCATACATTACTCTGCCATCACACTCCGAATCCCAGTTTCCTCCAGGTGGTTTCAGCTTGCCTTGAAGGATGCCATACAGACTATAGTCTGCATCCATTACCTTCCAAGAGAGGTGGTTCATTTATCACCCTCTAGATCAAGTAGTGTCATCTATTTTTTTTAAACCTGGTTCTCGTAAATTACTTCCAGTAGCTTTGTATGAAGTCCAAACTATCCACCGTTTACCCGACACAAAATGGCCGCCCAGGTAATGAGTTAAACTTAACTGGTGCACCCTTGCCCTGCTGCTCCCTAGCAAATGACATAAGTTTTACATCTCACTGACCCCTTCCCTCTAATTATCTATGCTTCTCAGATTGCCTCCTTTTCTCCAGTGAGTACAAGTTCATTTCCCTTAACTTGTATAGAAAGATGTGTATCTCCACGTTGTAGAGAAAGCAATGCTAGGAGACGGCACACCATATGCTTCCAAAAGGTGTAACAGTACAACTGGAATTAGATAAAATAACGAAGCTCTGTGCTCGCCAGTTGTGGAGATAGCATTGATATACGCACAAGTATTTATTTTACCATTTCCTCCGATGACCTGCAAATCTGGATATTTCTCCTTTATGTATTTGATCATGTTGATCTGGAAAATAGAGTTCCCCTGCGAAGAATCCTGAATATAAAGAAAAAAAAAAACTTTAAGTAAGGCAGTTTGAAATCATTACCAACTGGCCAAAATGACTGTGTGGGCCCACTCACCTGCAACACTGCCACCTGGGAGACCAAGGTTCATATACGAGCCCCAGAATCCCATACTGGAGGTGGTGGAGGATTGGACTGTCTGGACACAAAGCAGTCTGTCTGTGGCACCCTTCCCCAGAGGCCCATGGCGCCATTACAATATGACAGTAATATATAAAACCATAAATACAATTAACCCAACTACTTTAAAACCACAAGAATAGCAAATAAATAACGATATACAACTTAAACACAATAAGCAAAACAACAAGTTAACAATTTAGGATGTGATCAGGTAAAATGTTACTGTTCCCCAAATGCTAGTTGAAACAGATATGTTTTTTAAGCCCCTCTTAAAGGCCTCAATCAAGGGGGCCTCCCTCAAGGCTCTGGGTAGAGGATTCCAAAGGGGCAGGCCGCTACCTTGAAAGCCCGGTCCCCATAAGTCTTCAATCTATTCCTTGGCACCACCAGAAAGCCCCCTCTTGCAGAATGGGGAAGGCAAGCAGGGATGTGCAGATGCAGGAGCAGTCTAGCCCGTGTAGGGCTTTACAGGTCAACAACCCCACTTTAAAAGAGATATGCCACTTTACCAGCAACCAATGCAGATCCTGCAACACTGGCAAAAAAATGGCATGATCTAGACAGGTCCATAAGTAACTAGGCAGCTGCATTCTGCAGCAGTTGCAGTGTGGCCAGGTCACTGGGAGGGATAAGGGATCTAAATCTGGTGGACATTTCACAGATGGAAAAAGCCATGGCAGACTACAGCCGACACTTAAGCCTCCACTGTCAGGCCCTCGTCCAATAGGAATCCCAGATTTTTCACCTTAGAAGCAGCTGAAAGCCCAGAGGGATCAAGCCGAAATTGTCTCTCTCTCGGCAGCTACCATACACACCCATGGCCCAGCTTGATCACTGGGACTTCGGTTTTCTCAGGGTTAAGTCTTAACCAGCTCAATGACATCCAGTCTTGGATCTCGGCCAGGCATCTATTACGCATGTCAACAGCGCCTAGTGTCCCAGGGGCACAAGACATATGGAGTGCGCATCATCTGCACAGTAATGAAATCCAAGCCCATAACATCTAATAACCTTGCCCAGGGGTAGCACAGAGTTGTGATGGTGAGTCACTCCTGTCATGTGTCAACCAGCATTTAGCCTCCCCAGTGGCTGATTTATAAAAAAAAAGGAAATGAGAGAGCTAACTGCTTGGCACAAAAGCAAGCCCCCCTTCCCCCCCAAAGCACAGCAAGGTGGCCATAAGCTTTCCTCCAGCCCTGGCCAAAGAGTTGATGGTAATTCAGAGAAAATGGTAAGAAGACTGAACCAAAGTGCCCCTTCCCAGTCCTACCCTCTCTGATACAGCAGCCATGGCTGCACCATTACCGAAGGCTGGGATGGGTAAGTGCTGTACCAATCAACACTGATGCAGCTTTGTGGTCAGCTGGGAGGGAGTGCTCTAGTGGACTGTGCCCTTCCTGAAGAAAAGTATCTCACACTTGTGACATACCTAGCCCATGCAGACCTCAAGGAGGGGAACCAGACTCAGACACAAACAATGCCAAGCAGGCAGAAGATGCAGAGGTGAAAAGCCTGCTCGGCAACCCGTCTGACCTTTTACTGCCAGTGTGCGAGAGAGAGGAGACAGACCAAACACTGAGAAATAACTAGACAGGAGTTGGTTGGAAAGTTGAGTCCCGGTATGGTTGCAAGTAACTGGTAACCAAGCCAGACTGTAAAAATAATCTGGTAGTCAATGGTCACTTAAAGGGGAACTGTCATCAAGCAGGGTTTCTTAATGTCTGAAAGTCCATAAAAAGCTAATTTGAGTGAACCATTTTATGCGAGTCTTTGCAGTCCAGAGTTATTCATATGTAAATCAGCCTGTAATTAAGGGCTGGGGGGGCAGCCATGAGTTTTAGGCCCCCAACAGGAAATGATGTCAGCAAAGAACTTGGCCCTCCATTTACTGTAGGTTAAATAGGAAATCATCCATTCTATTAAGTGTGTTTTAAGGTGTTATAAATATAAAAAATGTAATTGTTTTGCATGTGCATTGAAACTAGTGAGTTATCACCTTTACATTTCAAACTGTAAGTAAAAATAATCCATCTTTAGGATTGCTTTAACCTGTAGGCTATACTGCCAGTTGATCATTAAAAACTGCACATCTCAAGGCTGACTGTGGTGTCAACAGGCATTGGGGCACCATACTGTATCAGATGTCTAAACCCTGGCTGTGTTCATGTCAGTGCAGATTTTTGGGGCTACCACAGCACATACTTCTGTCATTCTATTCTCTCTCAGAATTGCGGATGTGAACTCAGGTCTACAAGATGCAAATGTGGCTACAAACCTACTGGCCTGATGTCATGGGACAGCCTTGAAATGTGTAGTTTTTAATTAACAGCTGGCAGCATAGTCTAGAATTTAAACAAAGAGCTGTCAAAAAGCTTTGTTCATCCAGCAGAATGGGGTTTGATTCCAACATGCTCTACTTGTATATTGTGTGACCAGAGCAAGTCACTTATCCTCCCTGTGGTCCCAAAACACACCCAGAAACAAGCTGTACTGTAGTTGTATGCCTTTCCCGGACAAAGTGAAAACATTTGAGGGTTTGAAGGCACTGAGGGTGGACAAGGCGCCAGGCCCAGATGGCATCCACCCCAGGGTACTGAAGGAGCTGGCAGAGGTCCTTGCAGGACCTTTGGCAGACCTATTTTAATGCCTCACTACATTCTGGGTGTGTACCTCGTGGACTGGAGGATGGCTCATGGTGCCCCTCCACAAGAGTGGCCCCAAGGATGAACCGGAAACTACAGACCAGTGAGCCTCACATCCATCGTGGGTAAGCTAATGGAGACTATCCTGAAGGAGAGGCTGGTGGCCCTCCTAGAGGCCAAAGGACAGCAGACAGCATGGCTTCATACGTGGCAGATCCTGCCAAACCAACCTGATCGAGTTCTATGACTTGGTAACTAGGCAACTGGACAGGGGAGCCGTAGTAGATGTCCTGTATCTGGACTTCAGCAAGGCATTCAACTCAGTGCCACATGGAAGGCTGGGAAGGAAGTTAGTGCTACAGGGGCGGTGCAAAGCTGGTGAGATGGGTAGGAAACTGGCTGCAGGGAAGGCAACAGAGGGTGGTGGTGGGTGGGGAGCTCTCACACCCAATGGCAGTGACGAGCAGTGTTCCACAGGGCTCAATGTTGGGACCAGTGTTTGGGATATTCATTGCAGACATATCATGGGACATCAAGAGCAAGATCAGTCTGTTTGCTGATGATACCAAGGTAGGCGCGGTGGTGGATGACCTAGGGGGATGGCAGGGGTTGCAGGATGATCTGGCAAAGCTTGAAACCTGGTCAGACACCTGGCAACTGGGCTTTAATGCCAAAAGTGCAAGGTGCTGCATTTTGGGATGAAGAACCCAAGGAGGAGTTACCAGCTAGGGGAGTGCAGCTAGCCCAGACAGAGGAGGAGAAGGATCTGGGTGTGCCATTACAGGGTCAATGAACAACTCGCACAATGTAGGAAGGCAGCTGCAAAGGCCAACAAAATGCTGGGTTGTATTGCAAGGGGTTTATCCTCGAGGAGGGAGGAAGTGATTCTGCCACTGTATAGGTCATTAGTTAGACCACACCTGGAGTACTGCGTGCAGTACTGGCATCCGTATCTGAAAAGGGACATTAAGTTACTGGAGGGGGTGCAGCGTAGAGCAACAAAGATGTTTAAGGGGCTGGGGGACTTATAATACGAGAGGAAGTTGAAGGAGTTGAACATGTACTCACTGGAGGAGAGGAGAGACAGGGGTGACATGATTGAAACCTTTAAATACATGAAAGGAATAAACAAGACAGGTACAGAGGGGCTGTTCAAAGTAAGGGAGAGGAGGGACACCAGGGCCATGATATGAGACTGGAGCGAGGAAGGTTCAGGAGGGAGATGAGGAGATACTTTTTTACAGAGAGGGTGGTGGCTGGGTGGAATGCGTTACCTGCTGAAGTGGTAAGCAGTAGAACAGTGGACTGCTTCAAACGAGAATGGGACAGGACAAGGGGGAGGGTTAATGAAGGGGAAGGGTGGAAGGGAAGGGCAGCTGCAGAATAAGGGGTGCTAGCTGCACATTCGAGCAGACTTGATAGACCTCTAGGCCTTTATCTGCTGGCAAATTTCGTATGTTCGTATTCTGAGCATGTTGACTTGCAAAGAAAAATATCAGGACACCATTAATTGTTTATTAATTGCAAAAACACAGACAGCACTGTTAAAACATGCATAACCTGAAATGCATTATTAAAAGAATATTTTACTTTTTTTATGAAGTTAAAAGTATAAATCGGCCCGGTGGCGCTGAGGTGCTGGCGCCTTACCTCGCTTGCCTACGCTGTCGAGCCTGTTCGAAATGAACACGGGCCGCCAGGGATGGGGATGGATCGAGTGTACGATGGACTGCTCTCCATCTCTGGTGGGGGGGGGGGGTCGGCGGCTGGTGCACGCCTGACCTCTGGCAGAGGCTGGGGCACTGAGCTACTACTGCGTGCAGGGTGGTGCATGGCAGATGCCTGATGGGGCTGTGCACGGGAACGTGCACAACCCAGTCGCAGGCGTCACTGCATGCCACGTGACCGCAGGGACAAGAAAAAAACAGAAAGCAGCAGATGACAGGGGAGTTTGCAGGCCTCACACCTGGCTAGCCATGCCATGAAACATAGATCCAGTTTCGGTAGGGGAGGGCCCCCTCTGCCGGGAGTAAGCACTGGAGTTTGCGCTGGATGGTGGACGCCAGTGTGATGGGGCTCTCCCAGACTGAGGGCTGCGGAGCAGAGAAGTATAAATACCATTTAAAAAAAAGTATAACGGTTTCTTACTAAAATACTTTGGATGGAATGGGATTTTCTACTGTAAAGGAAACAAATGAATTTGGTTGATCCTGCCGCTCATGTCCTTCGAGCGTGTCTTACACACTGCAGCTCTGCCAATGGACCGCAACTTCCAGAATGTCAGTCCCACTGTAATGTAAAAAAAGGAAAAAAAAGGGAGACAGGTTGTGTGTGTGTGCGTGCGCCTGCGCATGTGTGTGTATAAAGTGTGCGTGTATCTATCTCACGGAAGTGCTGCACTAACTGAACTGTGCTGAAAGGGAAAAAAAATTATCACCATTAATTAAATCAAATATATGGGTGGGTGTAAAAAACAGAATTTTGCACACACCCTTGGTGTGGGATGTTTTTATAAACCCACTGGACTTTGTCCTTGGGGTTAATGTAGCATCCCATACCATGTGTGTGCATGTGTGTGTAAAATTCTGGTTACACACACCCCCACCCATATATTATATATTTTAATAATGCAGTTTCGATTATGCATGTTTTAACAATGTTGTCCGTCTATGTGTTTTTGCAATTAAACTATTAATGGTGTCCCAATTTTTTTTTCTTTTCAAATCTGGATAGAAAGAGCATAATAGTTTCAGAATCAGAACACATGCTCAGATAGTTTTTACAGTCTTTGTCCAGGAAAGGCACACAACTACAGCTTATTTCTGGGTGTGTTTTGGGACCACAGGGAGGTCAAGTGACTTGTTATGGTCACACAATATACAAGAGCAGCATGCTGGAATAAAAACCCCATTCTGCTGGATGAAAGAAGCTTGTTCACAGCTCTTAGTTTTAACCTCTAGGCTGTACTGTCAGCCATAAATCAAAAACCACACATTTCAAGGCTGGCCCCATGATGCCAGGCCAGTAGGTAAGTAGCAACATTTGCATCTTGTAGACCAGAGTTCACACCCGAAACTGTAAGAGAAAAGGCTGCAAGAGAGGGAATGGAATAAGACAGAAGTCGGTGCTGTGGCAGCCCCAGAAATCTGTACTGACATGAACACAGCCAGGTTTAGAAATCCTGATATGGGGCCCCAATAGCTGTTGACACCACAGAGCCAGCCTTGAGATATGTGTAGTTTTTAATGATCAGCTGGCAGTATAGCCTAGAGGTTAAAGCAGTCCTAAAGATGGATTATTAACTACTAACAGTTTGAAATGTAAAGGTGATAACTTACTAATCTCAATGCACATACAAACCAATTATTATAAATGTAGAAAGTGTTGTAATAACACCTTAAAACACACTTAATAAAATGGATGATGTCCTATTTAACCTGCAGTAAATGGAGGTCTAAGTTCCTTGGCGACATTTCCTGTCAGGAGCCTGACACATATGGCTGATTTACAGATGAATAACTCTGAACTGCAAAGACTCCCATATTTATTTTATTTAGCTTTTGTTAACCGGGTAAGTACACTAGACAAATAGTATGCCTATTTTCAGGAACGACCCGGGAGAGTACAAACAGGTAATACAGAGTACAACAATACAGCAAAAGTTAAGTGAACGGCTACGTCTCACACCAGTTGAAATGATTACATATACACTTGAGGTTAGGTACAGTAAGTCGATAAGCTGCAGGCTATATACAAAGTAAGACAAGGAGGATAGAATACATAGTGAGTTGACATTGAACAACATTGACTATCTGCAGCATAAGTGGAACAGAGGAGGAGCTGGTCAGGGAAACCAGCATCCAATATGGTTTAAATAAATGTAGCTCCTGAAGCAGAGTGCCAGAGGGACTAGTGTCCAGGGCTTATAGCTAGGGAGGCTTTTGGCATTCACAGCGTGAGGCCAGCTTAAGATGCTCCCACAAGGAGGTCCGAAGGCTTTTGTGGGAAGGGGCGGTGCGTAGCTGCTCAGGGAAGGAGTTCCAGAACTTAGGGGCATGTGCGGTATAGTCCCTCTCACCCATAAGCGTGCGGGTTGAGGGTACTTTTAGTATCCCTGGACCCTGGGACCTTAGGGGGTAGCATGAGCGGTCAGCTGGGGAGAGGAGCCGGGCCAACCCCGGGGATGAGCCAGTGCTGATCACTTTGCTCACGTGGCACCCTATACCAAAGTTTAGGTGATTGGTCGGGGATAGCCAGCCTAATTTCTCATAAAGATCGCAGTGATGAGTGAGGCGGGGCAGCCAGAGCAAACGGCAAATGTTGTTGTACGTCAGATTCCATCTACTAGGAGGGCTTTGAGGCACGCCGCAATAGGTGGAGTCCATAGCTTAGGGAAGGCAGTAACATCCCCCTGGCAAGGGCCAGGCGTGCGGCAGGGGTGAGGTTGTGTTTGGCCCTATAGGCCAGCCCCAGCTTGCCGTTTACTCCTTTGCAGACGTTGAGGATGTGACTCCCAAGGTCCAGTTGGAGATCGAGCGTCACTCCGAGATATGACGGAGGTCGCAGTGTGGAAGGAAGTGCTGTCTGCGCAACTGATTAGCAGAGGGACTGGAGAGGTGCGAATTTTAGCTGAGGAGCCGAAGAGCATGGCCTGCATTTTTTTCTGGTTGAGGACCAACTTCTGGTTGGTGAGCCAGGCCTGGATATTCCTGAAGTCCTCAGATAGATGGAGGTTTAGGGTAGCTGCGTCTCGGGAGTGAGCAAGGAGGACCAGGTCACCCGTGTACAGGGTGACCCTACATCTGGTAACAACATCTGGGAGATTGTTGACAGAGAGAAGAGAAGGGGTCCCAGAACAGAGCCCTGTGGGACGCGCCCGAGGTCACCGGCAGGGGATCGGAGAGGACTTTATTAAATTTGGTTAGCTGTTTTCTGCCACGCAGGTAGTCAGTTATCCATTTCAGGGCCGGGGGAGCCAGGCCGAGGGACCTCAACTGAGTGCAGAGCAAGTCATGATCGACAAGGTCAAAGGCCTTTGATAGGTCGATGAACACAGCTCCAGAGAGCTTACCCTGTTCCATGGCAGTTCTGACGCTAGAGGAGACAGATCAGCACCGTGGTGGTGCTGTGCCCTTTGCGAAAGCCATGCTGGGCGGGAGACAGCAGTACGTGAGACTGGATATACTCTGAGAGTTGATTGGCTACCACCTTTTCCAGGAGTTTGCTGATGGCCGAAAGGATGGCAATAGGCCGGTAATTGTCGGGGACTTTGGGGTTTCCCTGCTTGAGCACGGGGACAACCCTGGCCACCTTCCAGATATCAGGAATCTCCCCCAAGGCAAGGGACAGATTAAAGATGTGGGCCACCGGATGCAATATAAGGGGCACCAAGTTTGAGAGCCTGGGCTCCAGGTTGTCAAGTCCAGGACTGGCGTGCTGGGAGAGGCCAGCGAGAAGTGTCAACACCTCATTATCCGACACTGCCTTAAGTAGAAAGGAGGTCTGGGAAGGTCAGGCACCTGCCAGTCCATGGGTCTTGGGCAGTTGCAGCCCTGGCAGAGGGGATCTGTGGGGAGGCGCTGATGAGTCGGTGAAGTGGGAGTTGAGAGTTAGCAATTGTGTGTGGATTGTTGCAGGAAGCTCCCTGATAATCACGCCAGTGACCCCAGAGTTGGACTGACCACCGACCAGGGATTTGATATTACCCCAGAACTTTCTAGGGTCATTAGCTGTTCTGAGAAGAGCAGCCTTACAGAAATCACTTTTGGCCACCCTAGTGGCTTTTTTACACTCGTTTCTGAGTGTTCTGTATTGTAGTAGGGACTGGTCGGGGGAGCATTTGTACAATGGGTCACTCAAATTGGCTTTTTATGTACTTTGAGACAATAAGAAACACTGTTGATGACAGTTCCCCTTTAAGCATCAGTGGCTACTGAAAAAATGAATGAATGGGCCAACATTACCAGAGTTTTAGCCACTAAAAATTTACAATGGCAAAGGACCACTTCAGTTAATTTTTTTTTTCTTACACCTTGAAATGGTTCAACTTGTATCCCTGCAAGAGAGGGATAAAGTAATTGGAAGTAAACGTGCTAGTAACTGCCCCAGTGGCAGCACCTAAGACAGACTATCCAGGACTCCTCCGAGAAATAGGCAGCAAATACACAAGGAACAAAAAGAACAAGATGTCTCATCTCAGTGGGTTGATCCTTGATAAAAAAAAAAAAAAAAAACTGCAGTTGAAATCTTACTCCTGGTTGAATGGGCCCTGATGCCACGGGTGAAAGGAGAGTGGCCAAGGCATATTTGAATTCTGAACATATTGAGGGGTCTAGGCATTATGTGGGACATACTGGAGTGTGTCGCTGTAGATGAATCCATGGTATGCAACACTGAAGAGGCTCAAGAACACTAGAGGACCACAGGACAGAATGCCCTGGCTTCTTTCTGAATTTTGCTGTTTCTAAGTACAAGACCTACCAGCACTACCACATCGACACCCGCCTGCACTAGCAGGTCCAAGCGGTACTTGTCATCCTCGTGAGTTCCAATGGCAGAGCCACACAGCAGCTGTTTCTTAGCATCCTTAGAGGCTAATGGGTAATCACGGTTCTTTTTCAGGTCTGTACGAGCAATGATGGCCACCAGCTCCCCATGTTCATTTTCAATTGGCAGCTTGCCTGGTTGGAACAAACAAAAAACCAAAAAAGTTTAGGAAAGAGTTAAAGAAGCAGCACATGTGCCATTTTCATATTAAGAGAAAGTTGTACACTCAATTTTGTTTTCTTGAAGAAAAAACATCCCACCCACAATATTAAATAAAGAGTGGGGTGCCTGTAACTACTAAAAAATCTCTTTGTAAGAATAAATGCATGAAAAACATAACCTCTGTCCTTTATACTTTTGGTTGTCCAGATGCTATTCAGAAGCCAGGGTCCTAATCCTCTGCTTGTGGTATCACAACTTGTTATGTAAAAGATTGTGAAGTCTCAGACAGAAGATCATGGTTTCAGTACCTGGGCAGCATCAGGGCAAAATGAACAGGATAATGAATATGCTTTGATGCACATATCCTCACTCATGAAAGCAGAATTGTTTCAAGGTCAATTTATTTTGGACTTCTGCACTACTTTACATGTGACTGGAGCCCTTTAAGGGTTCATATGCCACAGCAGAGGATGGGGATAAGTGAAAAATGTCATTTTGTTTTACCCTTTTTGCTTCTCTGCAAAATTTCATTTGCTTCTTTTAACGTAACTCCAGCAGGGGCGACCACTAGATCCTCCCGTTTAGTCATCACCTGAGAGAAAACACAGGAAAAGAAAAGTAAACCAATACAAATGTGAAGTAGAAGGCTGGCCAAACTGCACAGTGGTGGGTGTAGCCACCTGCCACTCCAAGGGGTGGAGGTCAAGAAACATGGGGTCAGGGATCCCCATTACAGGGCTCAGTACAGCATGCTCCCCCTCCCATACTGGGTGTCATGAGGGTAGAACCCTCCATCAGAGCCACCGGAATTCAGCAGCTTCAGAAGTTTCATCCTGCCGCAGAATATATGCAGTGCAGCAGAATTTATTATTTTTGGTGATCTTTCTTTTAAAATGCACTGCTTTCCCATAGTGACTGGGTCCCTTTTTCTTCGTTTATCCTGAAACCTAAGGCCTCCCCCTCCATGCTCAGCATCTGCTGTGAAATCACAAGATGTCTTAGCCAAGGGCTGGACTGGATTGGGTCACATGCCACAGGAATGGCCAAACTCTGAAAGGAGGTGAGGAGCCTTGCCACTGATGGGGACTCTACTTTTCACAAGCCCCCGACATGATGGAACACCATACACACTCCCATCTTGAATATTCCGAGCCTCGTAGTCATACCTCTGACAGCAACAAACTGACGGCACTGCTTCCCTCCAGTGGGCAGAGCTGCAGGGAAACATCTGGAGCAGTCACAGAGGTAAGGGGTTGGTTCAGGGGAGCTAGAAGAAAATGGAGGAAAAATAAAAATGAACTGGTGGAGTCTGTTAGTGCTCTATAGAAGACCCAATGTTGTGGCATGATAGAAACTACCAGCCCTGGGTAGCCACAGAAGCACTGTGGAGGCAGTTCATGTAAGCTCCCAGGGTGTGAGGAGTAGGGAAGGTTGCTGTCCTCCCACTACATAACCACCTCATACAGTGGGTGGCAGGCACGGCAGCCTAGGTGACCACACATTGCTCACTATAGTCACACCCACAGTTTACAGCACGGGCATGGAGGAACACTGGTTAAGAGTGTCCAGAGGAGAACAGGAAAATGGAGCCCCCCCCTTCCCCCACGAATGGGCTATAAGTCTCTGTTGGGGGTCGGATAAACATACTGGAGAGCCAGAAAGAAGAGTGGCATAACTGAGCCCAAAGCAGTGAACTGGTGGGGCCAGAGGAACAAAAGAATAAAAAAAAAAAAAACACAACAATAAAAGATTTTAAAAACAGATATTGGGGAAAGCGAAACACACTCGCCCTAATTACTGACCGCACTTAGAGGCAAATTATGCTCTTCTTCTGTCAGGAAATCAATGTCTCGAGAAGATATGATGCCCACCAATTTTCCGCCCATTTTTCCATTATCCGTGATGGGAATGCCTCAGAAGCCATGGCGAGCCTTCGCCTCAAACACATCTCGCACAAAATGCTGAGGGCTCATGACTACTGGGTCAGTAATAAATCCCTGCTCATATTTCTGGAAGAGACAAGAGGTTATCAGACTAAACACTGTACTCTAAACACACCACATATGTATTCCACACAACTTTTACCACTGTGCACTTGCCTTTTTATATAATTTAAAGTTTATCGAAGCATGAGACAGTACAAATACTGACAACACAAGCACTGCTTAGATGATGCACTGGATACAGCCAGCAGTCCAAGACCAAACCCAGAGTTTGTACTACAGCAGCAGCATCGTTATAACAAAACGAAAAAGGCAAGCTTCACTACCGTTCTAAGGGACAAACTCAGGGTCTATATCGGATGTACTTCACCCAACGTTGCCATCTAGTTTGGAACTGAGAAGATCAATCACGGAGTGCTGCAGTCAGCTGTTTCATAACACAGACGTCCCCCACTATCGTATGCAAAATTTGTATAGAAGGGGTGGTCGACTGCATCCACAGTCCAATTACCTTTTTAGGAGTGGTCAGATACACATATGGCAAGGAACTGGGGGGTGGGAGGGGGAGTTGAGTATCAGGTGAGGGACACAAAAGGATTATGGACTGGGGGACCAAAAAGCTAGGGTACGAAAGGTCCTTAAGTTGGTCTGCCAATTCCTTCCAAAAGAGAGAATCAGATAAGACCAGAAGATGTGCGAGTGGTTAGTCGAGGACTGTCCACAGCCTCCCCAGCAATGTCCATAGCTCAGTGGCATGTATTTCATGTGTACAGCAGGGGGTTCTGAAAAAATGGTAGCTACACTTCCAAGCAAGTTCTCTCCATTCTGTCAAGAAGGTGCCCGTCAGAGCCAGTAAACCACAGTTTAACCAGGTAGGGAGGGAAATAAAGGGATTCAGTTCTTGGTTCCAGCAGTCAAAGATCTATTGGGTTGAGTTCCCCAGTAGATCCTGTAGACCCAGATATAGGTTAACTATCAGGTGGAACCAAGAGACAATCCTTAAGGCATCCAGTATCATAAGTAGCAGTGGGTCCGCAGTTGGAAGGTGCATTTCATCAGTTGGTTTATGCAAAAGATAAGTTTGTACTTGAAGGTATCTGAAATGCTCACGGCCAATTAGACCATATTGCTGCTGCTGGAGTCTCTCAAATGGGAGAAATTTATTAGGGTTGAAGAACTGATTATATAAGCAAAACAAAATGGTACTGTTAAATGCGCGCTGAAAATAAAGTTAAAAATCTATGTTTCAACCTTAGGTCTTCTTCGGAAATATCTGAGAGAAAAAAAAAAAAACACACCAGTCACTCGCTTAATTAAGGACAAATTGATCTGAAAACCAGTCGCAGTTCTTTACAGTTCAATCTTTAGCAGTCACAAAAACATGGTACACAGAGAACCATGACTGGGATGTTAACATACCAGGGTACATAACCTACAGGAGAGACAGGCAGGGGAGAAGAGGGGGAGTAGCAGCTCTCTATGTAAAGGAAGGGATAAAAGCAACTGAACAAAAGAGTAAACAGGGAGGAGAGGAGGCACTGTGGGTCACCTTGGAGACTGGAAAGGCACCACAATCACACAGGGGTTAGTACAGACCCCATGTCAGGGGAAGGAATGGACAAGGATATGATGGAAGGCATTCTTAGAATGGCAGAGAAAGGGGAGATACTGTTGATGGGAGACCTGAATATGCCAGATGTTAACTGGAGCACATTTGCTGCAGGACATCCAAGAGCAGGGCCATTCTTGACGCCCTACTGGTGGCAGGCATTAGACAGCTAGTTTCGGAACCCACTCATGAGGGAGCAATCTTAGACCTCGTACTCTCAAACGGGGGCAGTGAGAGGATCTCAGATCTAGAAGTGGGTTGCCATCTGGGGACAACAGCAGTGTCAGTGGCTCAGTAGGTAGCACACTCGCCTCTGAGGCCGGGAGATCAGAGGGCTGTGGGTTCAGTTCCCACATCTGGCACTTGGGTTAATATCCCAGTACTGACACTGTAATGCAGCATGAGAGGGGTGCTGCATTTCTGAGGTGCCGTCTTTTGGATGAGACGTTAAACTGAGGTCCCATCTGCCTGGATTGGTGGTAGTTCAGGTGGATGTTAAAGATCCCATGGCACTTATCGAAAAGAGTAGGGGAATTTCCCCGGTGTCCTGGCCAAATTTCCCTCATTCACTAGAAAAATACCACCAACAGCTTAATCTGGTTCAAGGTCAGTTGGCATTCATCTGTATCCCCCTCCCCCGGGTCGTGCCTGAAAATAGGCAGGACTTGTCTAGTGCACTTACCCGGTCAACAAAAGCTAAATAAATAAATAAATAAGTGACCATCAAACAGTGTGGTTCACGTTAAACTCAGCTACAGAGTCAAGCCATACAAAAGTGAGGGTACTGGACTTTAGGAGGGCTGACTTTGGCAAGATGGGAGAGTGCCTCAGAAAAGCACTAGCAAACAGGCTAGAAGGAGGTGGAGCAACAATGGGAATTATCAAACTGCCATCACAGAGGCAACAAGCCGTTGTGTGAAGCAAATAAACAAATCAAAACGAAAGAAAAGCCACTATGGTTCTCAAGAGAGGTGGCTGTGAAAGTCAGGAAAAAAGATAGCATCC